>CM070677.1:16482820-16942204 GCA_036346265.1 Melocanna baccifera
CACGGATCGAAGCAGCGTCAAAACACCCCAATGGTCCTCATATCGTCCAAACTCATAAGGCACGGGTTTCGTGAACTTCGAGCGGTGTTAAATTTTCCACAAAAAGCGGGCTCGTCGGGTGCTCACGAACTCCGTCTGACGAGCAGCGGCGGCACGGATCGAAACAGCGTCAAAACACCCCAATGGTCCTCATATCGTCCAAACTCATAAGGCACGGGTTTCGTGAACTTCCGAGCGGTGTTAAATTTTCCACAAAAAGCGGGCTCGTCGGGTGCTCTGAACTCCGTCTGACAAAAGCGGCACGGATCGAAGCAGCGTCGAAAACACCCCAAATGGTCCTCATATCGTCCAAACTCATAAGGCATGGGTTTCGTGAACTTCGAGCGGTGTTAAATTTTCCACAAAAAGCGGGCTCGTCGGGTGCTCACGAACTCCGTCGCGAGCAAAAACGCGCACGGATCGAAGCAGCGTCGAAACACCCCAAATGGTCCTCATATCGTCCAAACTCATAAGGCACGGGTTTCGTGAACTTCCGAGCGGTGTTAAATTTTCCACAAAAGCGGGCTCGTCGGGTGCTCACGAACTCCGTGCGAGCAAAAGCGGCACGGATCGAAGCGCGTCGAAACACCCCAATGGTCCTCATATCGTCCAAACTCATAAGGCACGGGTTTCGTGAACTTCGAGCGGTGTTAAATTTTCCACAAAAGCGGGCTCGTCGGGTGCTCTGAACTCCGTCTGCGAGCAGCGTGCGCACGGATCGAAGCGCGTCGAAACACCCCAAATGGTCCTCATATCGTCCAAACTCATAAGGCATGGGTTTCGTGAACTTCGAGCGGTGTTAAATTTTCCACAAAAGCGGGCTCGTCGGGTGCTCACGAACTCCGTCGCGAAAACGCGGCACGGATCGAAGCGCGTCAAAACACCCCAATGGTCCTCATATCGTCCAAACTCATAAGGCACGGGTTTCGTGAACTTCGAGCGGTGTTAAATTTTCCACAAAAGCGGGCTCGTCGGGTGCTCACGAACTCCGTCTGAGCGAAAGCGGCACGGATCGAAGCGCGTCGAAACACCCCAATGGTCCTCATATCGTCCAAACTCATAAGGCACGGGTTTCGTGAACTTCCGAGCGGTGTTAAATTTTCCACAAAAGCGGGCTCGTCGGGTGCTCACGAACTCCGTCGCGACGCAAACGGCACGGATCGAAGCGCGTCGAAACACCCCAAATGGTCCTCATATCGTCCAAACTCATAAGGCATGGGTTTCGTGAACTTCGAGCGGTGTTAAATTTTCCACAAAAAGCGGGCTCGTCGGGTGCCCTGAACTCCGTGCGAACAGCAACGCGGCACGGATCGAAGCAGCGTCGAAACACCCCAAATGGTCCTCATATCGTCCAAACTCATAAGGCACGGGTTTCGTGAACTTCCGAGCGGTGTTAAATTTTCACAAAAGCGGGCTCGTCGGGTGCTCACGAACTCCGTCTGACAAAAGCGGCACGGATCGAAGCGCGTCGAAACACCCCAAATGGTCCTCATATGCGTCCAAACTCATAAGGCATGGGTTTCGTGAACTTCGAGCGGTGTTAAATTTTCCACAAAAACGGGCTCGTCGGGTGCTCTGAACTCCGTCGCGACAGAAACGCGCACGGATCGAAGCGCGTCGAAACACCCCAAATGGTCCTCATATCGTCCAAACTCATAAGGCACGGGTTTCGTGAACTTCCGAGCGGTGTTAAATTTTCCACAAAACGGGCTCGTCGGGTGCTCACGAACTCCGTGCGAACGAAAGCGCGCACGGATCGAAGCGCGTCGAAACACCCCAAATGGTCCTCATATCGTCCAAACTCATAAGGCATGGGTTTCGTGAACTTCGAGCGGTGTTAAATTTTCACAAAAAGCGGGCTCGTCGGGTGCTCAAACTCCGTCGAACAAAAACGCGCACGGATCGAAGCGCGTCGAAACACCCCAAATGGTCCTCATATCGTCCAAACTCATAAGGCATGGGTTTCGTGAACTTCGAGCGGTGTTAAATTTTCCACAAAAGCGGGCTCGTCGGGTGCTCGAACTCCGTCGAACGAAAAAGCGGCACGGATCGAAGCGCGTCGAAACACCCCAATGGTCCTCATATCGTCCAAACTCATAAGGCATGGGTTTCGTGAACTTCGAGCGGTGTTAAATTTTCCACAAAAAGCGGGCTCGTCGGTGCTCACGAACTCCGTCGACAGCAGCGCGCACGGATCGAAGCGCGTCGAAACACCCCAATGGTCCTCATATCGTCCAAACTCATAAGGCACGGGTTTCGTGAACTTCGAGCGGTGTTAAATTTTCCACAAAAGCGGGCTCGTCGGGTGCTCACGAACTCCGTCGCGAACAAAAGCGGCACGGATCGAAACGCGTCGAAACACCCCAATGGTCCTCATATCGTCCAAACTCATAAGGCATGGGTTTCGTGAACTTCGAGCGGTGTTAAATTTTCCACAAAAGCGGGCTCGTCGGGTGCTCACGAACTCCGTCGCGACAGCAAAACGGCACCGGATCGAAGCGCGTCGAAACACCCCAATGGTCCTCATATCGTCCAAACTCATAAGGCACGGGTTTCGTGAACTTCGAGCGGTGTTAAATTTTCCACAAAAGCGGGCTCGTCGGGTGCTCGAACTCCGTCTGACAAAAACGCGCACGGATCGAAGCGCGTCGAAACACCCCAATGGTCCTCATATCGTCCAAACTCATAAGGCACGGGTTTCGTGAACTTCGAGCGGTGTTAAATTTTCCACAAAAGCGGGCTCGTCGGGTGCTCAAACTCCGCGCGAACGAGCAGCGGCACGGATCGAAGCGCGTCGAAACACCCCAAATGGTCCTCATATCGTCCAAACTCATAAGGCACGGGTTTCGTGAACTTCGAGCGGTGTTAAATTTTCCACAAAAGCGGGCTCGTCGGGTGCTCTGAACTCCGTCAGAACGAAAACGCGCACGGATCGAAGCGCGTCGAAACACCCCAATGGTCCTCATATCGTCCAAACTCATAAGGCACGGGTTTCGTGAACTTCGAGCGGTGTTAAATTTTCCACAAAACGGGCTCGTCGGGTGCTCACGAACTCCGTCGACGAACGCAAGCGGCACGGATCGAAGCGCGTCGAAACACCCCAATGGTCCTCATATCGTCCAAACTCATAAGGCACGGGTTTCGTGAACTTCGAGCGGTGTTAAATTTTCCACAAAAGCGGGCTCGTCGGGTGCTCAAACTCCGTCGCGAACGCAAACGCGCACGGATCGAAACGCGTCGAAACACCCCAATGGTCCTCATATCGTCCAAACTCATAAGGCATGGGTTTCGTGAACTTCGAGCGGTGTTAAATTTTCCACAAAAGCGGGCTCGTCGGGTGCTCACGAACTCCGTCGCGAGCAAAAGCGGCACGGATCGAAACGCGTCGAAACACCCCAATGGTCCTCATATCGTCCAAACTCATAAGGCATGGGTTTCGTGAACTTCGAGCGGTGTTAAATTTTCCACAAAAGCGGGCTCGTCGGGTGCTCAAACTCCGTGCGAACAAAACGCGCACGGATCGAAGCGCGTCGAAACACCCCAATGGTCCTCATATCGTCCAAACTCATAAGGCATGGGTTTCGTGAACTTCGAGCGGTGTTAAATTTTCCACAAAAGCGGGCTCGTCGGGTGCTCACGAACTCCGTCGCGAGCAAAAGCGCGCACGGATCGAAGCGCGTCGAAACACCCCAATGGTCCTCATATCGTCCAAACTCATAAGGCACGGGTTTCGTGAACTTCGAGCGGTGTTAAATTTTCCACAAAAGCGGGCTCGTCGGGTGCTCAAACTCCGTCGCGACAACGCGCACGGATCGAAGCGCGTCGAAACACCCCAATGGTCCTCATATCGTCCAAACTCATAAGGCATGGGTTTCGTGAACTTCCGAGCGGTGTTAAATTTTCCACAAAAGCGGGCTCGTCGGGTGCTCACGAACTCCGTCGCGAACAAAACGCGCACGGATCGAAGCGCGTCGAAACACCCCAATGGTCCTCATATCGTCCAAACTCATAAGGCATGGGTTTCGTGAACTTCCGAGCGGTGTTAAATTTTCCACAAAACGGGCTCGTCGGGTGCTCGAACTCCGTCGAACAAAAACGCGCACCGGATCGAAGCGCGTCGAAACACCCCAATGGTCCTCATATCGTCCAAACTCATAAGGCACGGGTTTCGTGAACTTCGAGCGGTGTTAAATTTTCCACAAAAGCGGGCTCGTCGGGTGCTCTGAACTCCGTCTGAACGAAAACGGCACGGATCGAAGCGCGTCGAAACACCCCAATGGTCCTCATATCGTCCAAACTCATAAGGCACGGGTTTCGTGAACTTCCGAGCGGTGTTAAATTTTCCACAAAAAGCGGGCTCGTCGGGTGCTCAAACTCCGTGCGAGCAAAAGCGGCACGGATCGAAGCGCGTCGAAACACCCCAATGGTCCTCATATCGTCCAAACTCATAAGGCACGGGTTTCGTGAACTTCCGAGCGGTGTTAAATTTTCCACAAAAAGCGGGCTCGTCGGGTGCTCACGAACTCCGTCGAACGAAAACGCGCACGGATCGAAGCGCGTCGAAACACCCCAATGGTCCTCATATGCGTCCAAACTCATAAGGCACGGGTTTCGTGAACTTCCGAGCGGTGTTAAATTTTCCACAAAAACGGGCTCGTCGGGTGCTCACGAACTCCGTGCGAACGCAAAGCGCACGGATCGAAGCGCGTCGAAACACCCCAATGGTCCTCATATGCGTCAAACTCATAAGGCACGGGTTTCGTGAACTTCCGAGCGGTGTTAAATTTTCCACAAAACGGGCTCGTCGGGTGCTCTCGAACTCCGTGCGAACGAAAACGCGGCACGGATCGAAACGCGTCCGAAACACCCCAATGGTCCTCATATGCGTCCAAACTCATAAGGCACGGGTTTCGTGAACTTCCGAGCGGTGTTAAATTTTCCACAAAAAACGGGCTCGTCGGGTGCTCTGAACTCCGTCGCGACAAAAGCGGCACGGATCGAAGCGCGTCGAAACACCCCAATGGTCCTCATATGCGTCCAAACTCATAAGGCACGGGTTTCGTGAACTTCGAGCGGTGTTAAATTTTCCACAAAAGCGGGCTCGTCGGGTGCTCAACTCCGTCGCGAGCAAACGCGGCACGGATCGAAGCGCGTCGAAACACCCCAATGGTCCTCATATCGTCCAAACTCATAAGGCACGGGTTTCGTGAACTTCGAGCGGTGTTAAATTTTCCACAAAAGCGGGCTCGTCGGGTGCTCACGAACTCCGTCTGAACGAAAACGCGCACGGATCGAAGCAGCGTCGAAACACCCCAATGGTCCTCATATCGTCCAAACTCATAAGGCACGGGTTTCGTGAACTTCCGAGCGGTGTTAAATTTTCCACAAAAAGCGGGCTCGTCGGGTGCTCACGAACTCCGTCGCGAGCAGCGCGGCACGGATCGAAGCGCGTCGAAACACCCCAATGGTCCTCATATCGTCCAAACTCATAAGGCACGGGTTTCGTGAACTTCGAGCGGTGTTAAATTTTCCACAAAACGGGCTCGTCGGGTGCTCACGAACTCCGTGCGAACAAAACGCGGCACGGATCGAAGCGCGTCGAAACACCCCAATGGTCCTCATATCGTCCAAACTCATAAGGCACGGGTTTCGTGAACTTCGAGCGGTGTTAAATTTTCCACAAAAGCGGGCTCGTCGGGTGCTCAAACTCCGTCGAACGAAAGCGCGCACGGATCGAAGCGCGTCGAAACACCCCAATGGTCCTCATATGCGTCCAAACTCATAAGGCACGGGTTTCGTGAACTTCCGAGCGGTGTTAAATTTTCCACAAAAGCGGGCTCGTCGGGTGCTCACGAACTCCGTCGCGACAAAAACGCGGCACGGATCGAAACGCGTCGAAACACCCCAATGGTCCTCATATCGTCCAAACTCATAAGGCACGGGTTTCGTGAACTTCGAGCGGTGTTAAATTTTCCACAAAACGGGCTCGTCGGGTGCTCACGAACTCCGTCTGACAAAACGCGCACGGATCGAAGCGCGTCGAAACACCCCAATGGTCCTCATATGCGTCCAAACTCATAAGGCACGGGTTTCGTGAACTTCGAGCGGTGTTAAATTTTCCACAAAAAGCGGGCTCGTCGGGTGCTCACGAACTCCGTCGACGAGCAAGCGCGCACGGATCGAAGCGCGTCGAAACACCCCAATGGTCCTCATATGCGTCCAAACTCATAAGGCACGGGTTTCGTGAACTTCCGAGCGGTGTTAAATTTTCCACAAAAGCGGGCTCGTCGGGTGCTCACGAACTCCGTCGAACGAAAACGCGGCACGGATCGAAGCGCGTCGAAACACCCCAATGGTCCTCATATCGTCCAAACTCATAAGGCACGGGTTTCGTGAACTTCCGAGCGGTGTTAAATTTTCCACAAAAGCGGGCTCGTCGGGTGCTCACGAACTCCGTCGAACGAAAACGCGGCACGGATCGAAACGCGTCGAAACACCCCAATGGTCCTCATATCGTCCAAACTCATAAGGCACGGGTTTCGTGAACTTCCGAGACGGTGTTAAATTTTCCACAAAACGGGCTCGTCGGGTGCTCTGAACTCCGTCGCGACAACGCGCACGGATCGAAGCGCGTCGAAACACCCCAATGGTCCTCATATCGTCCAAACTCATAAGGCACGGGTTTCGTGAACTTCCGAGCGGTGTTAAATTTTCCACAAAAAGCGGGCTCGTCGGGTGCTCACGAACTCCGTCTGCGAACGAAAACGCGCACACGGATCGAAGCGCGTCGAAACACCCCAATGGTCCTCATATCGTCCAAACTCATAAGGCACGGGTTTCGTGAACTTCCGAGCGGTGTTAAATTTTCCACAAAAGCGGGCTCGTCGGGTGCTCACGAACTCCGTCGAACAGCACGCGCACGGATCGAAGCGCGTCGAAACACCCCAATGGTCCTCATATCGTCCAAACTCATAAGGCACGGGTTTCGTGAACTTCCGAGCGGTGTTAAATTTTCCACAAAAAGCGGGCTCGTCGGGTGCTCACGAACTCCGTCGACGAAAAGCGGCACGGATCGAAAGCGCGTCGAAACACCCCAATGGTCCTCATATGCGTCCAAACTCATAAGGCACGGGTTTCGTGAACTTCGAGCGGTGTTAAATTTTCCACAAAAGCGGGCTCGTCGGGTGCTCTGAACTCCGTCGCGAACGAAAGCGCGCACGGATCGAAGCGCGTCGAAACACCCCAATGGTCCTCATATCGTCCAAACTCATAAGGCACGGGTTTCGTGAACTTCGAGCGGTGTTAAATTTTCCACAAAACGGGCTCGTCGGGTGCTCACGAACTCCGTCGCGAACGAACGCGCACGGATCGAAACGCGTCGAAACACCCCAATGGTCCTCATATCGTCCAAACTCATAAGGCACGGGTTTCGTGAACTTCCGAGCGGTGTTAAATTTTCCACAAAAGCGGGCTCGTCGGGTGCTCACGAACTCCGTCGCGACAAAACGCGGCACCGGATCGAAGCGCGTCGAAACACCCCAATGGTCCTCATATCGTCCAAACTCATAAGGCACGGGTTTCGTGAACTTCCGAGCGGTGTTAAATTTTCCACAAAAGCGGGCTCGTCGGGTGCTCACGAACTCCGTCTGACGAAAACGCGCACGGATCGAAGCGCGTCGAAACACCCCAATGGTCCTCATATCGTCCAAACTCATAAGGCACGGGTTTCGTGAACTTCGAGCGGTGTTAAATTTTCCACAAAAGCGGGCTCGTCGGGTGCTCACGAACTCCGTCGCGAACGAAAACGCGGCACGGATCGAAGCGCGTCGAAACACCCCAATGGTCCTCATATCGTCCAAACTCATAAGGCACGGGTTTCGTGAACTTCGAGCGGTGTTAAATTTTCCACAAAAGCGGGCTCGTCGGGTGCTCACGAACTCCGTCGCGACGAAAACGCGGCACGGATCGAAGCGCGTCGAAACACCCCAATGGTCCTCATATCGTCCAAACTCATAAGGCACGGGTTTCGTGAACTTCGAGCGGTGTTAAATTTTCCACAAAAGCGGGCTCGTCGGGTGCTCACGAACTCCGTCGCGAACGAAAACGCGCACGGATCGAAGCGCGTCGAAACACCCCAATGGTCCTCATATCGTCCAAACTCATAAGGCACGGGTTTCGTGAACTTCGAGCGGTGTTAAATTTTCCACAAAAAGCGGGCTCGTCGGGTGCTCACGAACTCCGTCGCGACGAAAACGCGCACCGGATCGAAGCGCGTCGAAACACCCCAATGGTCCTCATATCGTCCAAACTCATAAGGCACGGGTTTCGTGAACTTCCGAGCGGTGTTAAATTTTCCACAAAACGGGCTCGTCGGGTGCTCACGAACTCCGTCGAACGAAAACGCGCACGGATCGAAGCGCGTCAAAACACCCCAATGGTCCTCATATCGTCCAAACTCATAAGGCACGGGTTTCGTGAACTTCCGAGCGGTGTTAAATTTTCCACAAAACGGGCTCGTCGGGTGCTCAAACTCCGTCTGACAAAACGCGGCACGGATCGAAGCGCGTCGAAACACCCCAATGGTCCTCATATCGTCCAAACTCATAAGGCACGGGTTTCGTGAACTTCCGAGCGGTGTTAAATTTTCCACAAAAAGCGGGCTCGTCGGGTGCTCAACTCCGTCGCGAACGAAAACGCGGCACGGATCGAAACGCGTCGAAACACCCCAATGGTCCTCATATCGTCCAAACTCATAAGGCACGGGTTTCGTGAACTTCCGAGCGGTGTTAAATTTTCCACAAAAGCGGGCTCGTCGGGTGCTCACGAACTCCGTCGCGACGCGAAAGCGCTCGCACGGATCGAAGCGCGTCGAAACACCCCAAATGGTCCTCATATCGTCCAAACTCATAAGGCACGGGTTTCGTGAACTTCCGAGCGGTGTTAAATTTTCCACAAAACGGGCTCGTCGGGTGCTCAAACTCCGTCGAACGAAAACGCGGCACCGGATCGAAACGCGTCCGAAACACCCCCAATGGTCCTCATATCCGTCCAAACTCATAAGGCACGGGTTTCGTGAACTTCCGAGCGGTGTTAAATTTTCCACAAAACGGGCTCGTCGGGTGCTCAACTCCGTCGAACGAAAACGCGCACCGGATCGAAACGCGTCGAAACACCCCAATGGTCCTCATATCGTCCAAACTCATAAGGCACGGGTTTCGTGAACTTCCGAGCGGTGTTAAATTTTCCACAAAAGCGGGCTCGTCGGGTGCTCACGAACTCCGTCTGAACAAAACGCGGCACGGATCGAAGCGCGTCGAAACACCCCAATGGTCCTCATATCGTCCAAACTCATAAGGCACGGGTTTCGTGAACTTCCGAGCGGTGTTAAATTTTCCACAAAACGGGCTCGTCGGGTGCTCTACGAACTCCGTCGAACGCAGCGCGCACGGATCGAAGCGCGTCGAAACACCCCAATGGTCCTCATATCGTCCAAACTCATAAGGCACGGGTTTCGTGAACTTCGAGCGGTGCTAAATTTTTCACAAAAACGGGCTCGTCGGGTGCTCTGAACTCCGTGCGAACGAAAACGCGGCACCGGATCGAAACGCGTCCGAAACACCCCAATGGTCCTCATATGCGTCCAAACTCATAAGGCACGGGTTTCGTGAACTTCCGAGCCGGTGCTAAATTTTCCACAAAAACGGGCTCGTCGGGTGCTCTGAACTCCGTGCGAACGAAAACGCGGCACCGGATCGAAACGCGTCCGAAACACCCCAATGGTCCTCATATGCGTCCAAACTCATAAGGCACGGGTTTCGTGAACTTCGAGCGGTGTTAAATTTTCCACAAAACGGGCTCGTCGGGTGCTCACGAACTCCGTGTGAGCAACGCGGCACGGATCGAAGCGCGTCGAAACACCCCAATGGTCCTCATATGCGTCCAAACTCATAAGGCACGGGTTTCGTGAACTTCCGAGCGGTGTTAAATTTTCCACAAAAACGGGCTCGTCGGGTGCTCACGAACTCTATCGAACGCAGCGCGCACGGATCGAAACGCGTCCGAAACAACCCAAATGGTCCTCATATGCGTCGAAACTCATAAGGCACGGGTTTCATGAACTTCCGAGCCGGTGCTAAACTTTCCACCAAAACGGGCTCGTTGGGTGCTCTGAACTCCGTGCGAACGAAAACGCGGCACCGGATCGAAACGCGTCCGAAACACCCCCAATGGTCCTCATATCCGTCCAAACTCATAAGGCATGGGTTTCGTCAACTTCCGAGCCGGTGTTAAATTTTTCACAAAAACGGGCTCGTCGGGTGCTCTGAACTCCGTGCGAACGAAAACGCGGCGCCGGATCGAAACGAGTCCAAAACACCCCTAATGGTCCTCATATACGCCCAAACTCACTCCGGCATGGGTTTCGTCGACTTCGGAGCCAGTGTTAAATTTTCCACAAAAACGCGCTCGTCGGGTGCTCTGAACTCCGTGCGAACGAAAACGCGGCACCGGATCGAAACGCGTCCGAAACACCCCCAATGGTCCTGATATGTGTCCAAACTCATAAGGCACGGGTTTCGTGAACTTCCGAGCCGGTGTTAAATTTTCCACAAAAACGGGCTCGTCGGGTGCTCTGAACTCCGTGCGAACGAAAACGCGGCACTGGATCGAAACGCGTCCAAAACACCCCCAATGGTTGATACGGGGTCGCCCCGATCTTCTCGACGTAGGATGGATACTCGCGGGAGTCTTGATGAATCGCAATGTTCCTCCAATGCCAATGCAAGGGACGAACACTCTTTAATCTACCAAAACACACTTGCGTCGATTTCACCGACCACCAAGCGAAGATCTATCGTGCACCCAATTCCCAGCGGAAAAGCTGAACGATCTTGATTGAAGAACACTCCTAATTCCCTCACGGAATTTCAGCAACAATGATAAACTCGAACAAAGTTCAATAGATTGATTATTCTCAAAGGTGGTCTGAGCCCTTAGGCTGCCAATACATGGCTTATATAGGACCTTGGGACGTCCATAAAGTCCACAAACCTAGTACAACTCATCCATATATGGTTTTAGATACGAACTCTCTCAAAAAGGAAACTAGATTTTACAGCCGTCACATTGTTTCGGTCATAACTTTTGATCCGAGACGAATTTGATACTGGGGCTAGATCCATTGCGTAGCCCTTGAAATTATCTTTCCAACGAGTACAAGAACTCCTGAATCGGACTCCGTTTATGAAAGTTATGACCTTTTTAGTGACTGCCTGTCAGGCTGTCCCAAACCGAGTCCGAATTGAATTCTGAGTTGAATCCGAGTTTGAATCCAATTGGGCTTGTGGGAGGTACGAATTTGGCTGAATAATCTTATCCAAAACTTGTATTTTAAGTCCTTGGGCTCCTCCCTTTAGTTCTCTCAAGTCTTCACAGGAGTCATACCTGTTTGTTTAAAAGCTTGGCTCTTACCCTCGTCATTGGGCCCACAGGTTCTTGGACATTCTCATGCTTGCTTGGAGTGGAAGATGTGTATGTAATGGGGATGTCCTCATCATCCTCCCCCTCTTGAAAAGGAGTCGTCCTCGACTCTATGTCTTCTTGCCCAAAGAATGGTGATAAATCAGCAACATTAAAAGTAGTGCTCACCCCATAGTCATCTCCTGGAAGCTCTATCTTGTATGCATTATCATTGATCTTTGCAAGTACTTTAAAAGGACCATCACCACGGGGCATTAATTTGGATTTTCGCTTCTCCGGAAAGCGGTCTTTGCGAAGGTGGACCCACACTAAGTCACCTGGTTCAAAAAGCATTTTCTAGCGAGATTTGTTAGCCTTAGAAGCATAAGCACGTACCTTCTTTTCAATGACCTCTTTAGTCTTTTCATGGAGTTTCTTCACAAAATCAGCACGCTTCGAAGCCTCCATATTAGTACGTTCTTGTAAGGGAAGTGGCATTAAATCAAGTGGTGTGATTGGTTTGAAACCATACACCACCTCAAATGGGCATAGTTGAGTTGTAGAATGCACTGCCCTATTATATGCAAATTCAACATGTGGTAGACAATCTTCCCACTCTTTCAAATTCTTTTTGATCATTGTCCGTAGCAGCATTGAGAGTGTACGATTCACCACCTCCGTTTGTCCATCTGTTTGTGGGTGGTAGGTTGTTGAAAACAACAACTTTGTCCCAAGCTTGGCCCACAAAGTCTTCCAAAAGTAGCTCATAAACTTCACATCGCGATCTGAAACAATAGTCCTGGGCATACCATGCAATCTCACAATCTCCCTGAAAAATAGGTCAGCTACGTGCGACGCATCATCGCTCTTATGACAGGGAATGAGCACTAGGAACTAGTATCTTCCCAAGGAGCACTAGGAACTGGAAGTGGAGTATACAAACCATGTGGATTGAGTTTCGACTTCGCCTTATGGCACGTGATGCATCGTTGAACATACCTCTCGACATCTCGCCTCATCTTCGGCCAATAGAAGTGATCGCTAACATCATGTCGTCTTCTCTCTTCCAAAATGTCCCATAAGTCCTCCTGCATGAGACTCCTGCAATAGTAGCAAGCGCACGGACGATTCTGGAACGCATAGCTTGTTCATGCGAAAGAGAAAACCATCATGAACATGAAACTTATCCCACCCTTTGCCATCTTTAAAATTATAATACGGTGTTGAAAAGTCATGATCGGAAGCATATAACTCTTTCAAACTTTCTAATCCTGGAACTTTTACTTCCAATTGAGTGAAAAGCACAGGTTTTCTAGACAATGCATCAGCTACCACATTTTCTTTACCTTTCTTGTATTTGACAATGTAAGGAAAAGTTTCAATGAATTCTACCCACTTAGCATGTCTACGATTCAATTTTGCTTGGCCCTTCAAATATTTCAAAGCTTCATGATCAGAATGTATGATAAATTCCTTAGGCCAAAGATAATGTTGCCAAATTTCTAGCACACGCACAAGAGCATATAATTCTTTATCATAAACTGGATAATTCAATTGTGCACCATGAAGTTTCTCACTGAAATATGCAACAGGTTTTCTTTCTTGCATCAAAACACCACCAATACCTATTCTACTAGCATCACATTCAATCTCAAAGGTTTTGGTGAAATCAGATAAAACAAACAATGGTGCTTCAGTCAAACATTTCTTCAACTCAGCAAAAACTTTGTCTTGTTTTTCTCCCCACTCAAAAGTGACTCCCTTTTTAGTTAATTCATTTAATGGGGCAGCAATGGTGCTAAAGTCTTCACAAATCGTCGATAAAAGCTAGCAAGTCCATGGAAGCTACGAATTTGACTAACATTCACAGGTGTAGGCCAATTTCCAATAGTTTCAATTTTAGACTCATCTACTTCAATGCCATGAGCTGAAACAACATAGCCTAGGAACACAACCTTACTAGTGCAAAAGGAACACTTCTCAAGATTAGCATACAATTGTTCTCGCCTAAGCACCTCTAACACTTGTTTGATGTGTTCAACATGATCATCCAAAGAGCGGCTATATATCAAGATATCATCAAAATAAACTACCACAAATTTTCCAATAAAATATCTTAAAACATGGTTCATTAGGCGCATGAAAGTACTAGGAGCATTGGACAACCCAAAAGGCATCACTAACCATTCATACAAGCCAAACTTCGTTTTAAAAGCAGTTTTCCATTCATCTCCCTGTTTCATTCTTATTTGATGGTATCCACTACGCAAGTCAATCTTAGAAAAAATAGTAGAACCACTTAATTCATCAAGCATATCATCTAGTCTAGGAATAGGATGACGATAGCGAACAGTTATGTTGTTTATAGCTCTACAGTCTACGCACATTCGCCAGGTATCATCTTTCTTAGGAACAAGAATAACAAGAATGGCACAAGGGCTGAGACTCTCACGTACGTACCCTTTGTCCAAAAGTGCTTGCACTTGCCGCTGAATCTCCTTTGTCTCCTCGGGGTTGGTGCGGTAGGGCGGACGGTTTGGAAGAGGGGCTCCTGGAACCAAGTCAATCTGATGCTCAATACCTCGAATGGGTGGTAGTCCAGCGGGTACATCCTCCAGAAACACGTCGCCATAAGCCTGCAAAACTTGGGAGACAACACTAGGAAGAGAGGTTAAGTCATTAGTAGTCATCAAAACTTCTTTATATAGCAACACAAAGTGAAACATAGTGGGGTCTTCTCTCATCTCCCTCAACTCAGATTTTGTTGCCATCATCACTAACTTTTTCTCTCCCTCAATATTAGCTTTCCCACTCAATTTCAATTTTTCTCTCGCTTTCTTATATGTGGAATTTCATTCTTTTGTTCCTTCCCTCTCTCACCCCCTATTTGCACTTCTTCCTTTTGAGCATTTTCAATGACAATTTGAGAAGGGGTCATAGGCCGTAATATTATTTCTTTGCTATTCCACATGAATTTATATTGATTTGTTCTACCATCATGATTCACAGACCTATCATATTGACATGGCCTCCCCAAAAGTAAATGACAAACATCCATAGAGACCACATCACATTCTACTATATCTTGGTAATTTCCAATCTGAAAGGTAACATCAACAGTGTATCCAACATTCATAGAACCATCAATATTCAACCATTGAATTTGATATGGATGTGGATGTTTCTTATACTTCAATCCAAGTTTGTTGCAAAGTTCTTTACTAGCTAGGTTATGACAACTACCTCCATCAATAATAACCTTGCAACACTTACCATCTTTGCTTACCTGAGCCCTTGTTTGGAAGAGGTTGCAGCGCTGTTCATGGTTGGATTTGGCTTGAACGCTCAATACCGAAGGAGTGCACACAAGGATAGGACCGGACTCGGGGTCACAATACCCATCCCCAAGCATGTCCTCGCCTCTTTCTCCCCCATGGCCATCCTCATTTGCCTCGAAATCAACTAGGCATTCTCCATCTTCATCACTAGTAGAATCATAGTCTCCATTCTCAGTTATTAACATTACCTTGTTATTTGGACAATCCTTTTGCATATGTCCGCGACCAAGACACTCGAAGCATTGGATGGAGCTACTCTTGGCCGTAGAACAAATAGAAGATGATGAAGAAGGGTTTGGTCCTTTCTTTGAGAAGGAAGGAGTGGCATTCTTTGTACTTGGGGCAGCACGTGTACTAGGAGCAAAACTTCCACTAGAGGGATTAGTTTTAAATGAATTGGAATGAGATGTGGATTTACCTCCTGTAGGTACTGTTCGAGGCATGAAGGATGATGTTCTTGTTGCCCACATATCTTGTCGCACTTGTCTTTCAGCCTTGGTTGCTTGATGTACTAACTCCACCATGTTGTTGTAAGGCTGAAATTCAGTGATGCGCTTGATAGGAGGGTGTAAACCAGCAAGAAATCGTGCCATTGTTTGCTCTTCTTGCTCATAAACATTAGCTCGAATCATGGCCATTTCCATCTCTTTATAGTATTCCTCTACCGTGAAGGTGCCTTGCTTCATCTGCTGCAATTTGTCAAATAAATCACGTTTATAATGTTTAGGAACAAACCTTGCTCTCATGTGGTACTTCATCTCCTCCCATGTAGTAATGGGTGGTTCATTGTTCTCTCTCCTTTGATTTTGCACTTGTTCCCACCAAATCAACGCATAATCAACGAATTCAAGTGCCGCCATGTGAATTTTCTTCTCCTCAGAATAATTGTGCAAACGGAACACCTTGTCCACCTTGAGCTCCCAAGTGAGGTATTGTTCGGGCTCATGTGTACCTGAGAACGATGGCATTGTAAATTTAAGCTTAATCAGCCAGGTCTTCGGCGGCGGCGTCGGGGACGGGCGCACGGAGAGGTGCATGGGCGACGACAACGCGACGGCGGAGCGGCTCCAGCGGGGCGCGGGCGCGAGGATGAAGGCGAAGGCGGCGGCGGAGGCGACGAGCACGCGAACCGAGGTCGACGGCGGTATTTAACACACGAACTGAGACAACCCGATCGGTTACGGCACGGAGCGAAACGCGGGCTTGGTTTGAATGGTCTGGATGCTGCGGGAGGGAGATCGGACGGCGGGCACGCGCGGGAGCGGTTTAGGGTTAGGGTTACACGCGGGCGCGGGGAACGGACGGCGGGGATGCCACGACACGGGATCAGGCGGCTGAGAGAGGCGAAGCGCGAGCGCGGGCGCGGGCACCAGCAGCGCGACGCGTGGCGGCGGCGATTGACGGCGGCGCGCGGGAGGCGGCGCGTGCTAGGGCAACGGGGCAGCGGCGGGAGGCGACGCATGGGCGGCCGGGATGGCCGACATGTGGAGGGGAGAGGATCGGGCGGCTGGGAGCGGCCCGGGATTTTTATTTTTATTTTTCTTTATCCCAGAAATTCAAATAAACTTCAAAAGGCTCTAGAAAATAGCAAATAAATCCCAAAAATTCACCAAAAATACCAAAAATTTCTTGAGACTTGAAGAATCCAAATAAAATATTTCCAACTTATGTTAATATTTATTTTAATCATATTAAATCTTTTAAAATTCCAAAAATTCATTTGAAGCCTGAATTAAACTCAAAAAATTCTACAAAATTCATTTTTAAAATCCTAGCTTCAAAATATCAGAAAAACAGGATGTTACAGTCTGCTACCAACTGTTCATTCTCCTCTAACTACCATGCGTTGCGAATCGGCCATGCCAGCTATTGTTCATCATCGTCTCCATTGCAAACTGTAACATCCCAAAAATTGTATTCCTTTATTTAAAAATCAATTCTGGAATTATTGGATTTGTCTGGAGTTTATTTCAAAAGTCTTGATTTGAGAAAATTTAAAAACTTCTATTTATGAAAGATCAAATGAATTGATTGCATTTCATGAAAGTCAAATAAATGTATTTCACCTTCCTAAAGTCAATCTGCAATTATATAAAATTTTCAGGATTTTATAAAGAATTAAAACCCTCCCTTTTAAGTCAAATTGTGATTTTGCAAAATACACTTGTCAAAATGGGTGAAAAATATTTTTATTAAATTCCAATTAGTCCCAGAAGATTCTATGAATTTTTCTGGAATTTTTAAAATTTATTTGGTATTTTTCTGAGTATTTTAAAGCCTCCTAGTCATTTCGAAATTCAAAAGAAAATAAAACCCAAAATCCTTCCCCGGCCGCCAAGTGTCAAGCATCGAATCAATCCGCGCCGCCGGATCTATTCTCAGCCGTCCGATATCACTTAACCCTTCATCCCGCCTTCCCTCTCTCCGCGTGCGACACGTGTCTTGCATCGAGCCGTCCGCTTCCCGCCCGATCGATCTCGGCGCTCCCACCACTTACCGCCGCGCCATCCCCTCGCTCCGCCGACGCGTGGAGTAATCCGTGCCGTTCGCGTTCCGGATTCAATCCCACGCGTCCATAGTCACTTAACCCTCGCCCGAGACCCGGCCGCCCGATCTCATCCCGTTGCGGATTGAATCCACGACCCTTCCTCTCACTTAACGGTTCGCTCGGGATCCGGCGGCCCCGATCTACTCCACTCGCCACGCGTCGCGGATCCGACCATCGCCCCCGCCCTTTCCCGTTTTCCTGCTCTCGCTGACCGGTGGGACCCCCTCGTCAGATCCGTCTTCCCCGCACGGTTTCCTTCTTCCTCGCGCGATCCCCGCCCCACTGCCGCCATGAATACCAAAACCAAAGCTTTTAATTCGTCGGTTTCCTTTCCAATTGATTCCCCGAGCCGTTTGCAAATTGAAATCCCCCCTCTGTCGCATCTGTTTCTGGCGTTACCTTCCCAATTAAGCCCCCGATTGCCGCTGCATTGAAGCTCCCGACCGTTGCACCGCCGGTGTGTTTATGCATGGCCAATACACCCCTCCTCGGCCTATAAAAGGGACTCCCCGAGCTCCTCCTCGACACACCGCCCCTCCCCCACCTCTCAAACAAATCGACCGAGGGTCGGAGCCCTCCCTGCGCTCGTTTTTCCCCGCCGGCCTCCAGCAACTCCGGTGAGCGATTCCGGTCGGCTCGAGCCACCTCGCCCCTCTCCGACGCCTCCCCGACCTTGCTGGTGCCCAGGTGATCCTCGGCGATCGCTCCCCCGAGCTGCTGCGCCACCGGAGCCCCTTCGCCGCCGTAAAGCCCCTCTCCGCCAATTCTCCCCTCCGGTCACCCTCGGCCTCCGCGCAAGGTACCGATGCACTCCCCGCGTCCCCATCTTCGTTTTGGTGCCCTCGGCCTGTGCCACCGCCCGCCGGAGCGCCGGCGACCCTCGGTCCCCGTGGCGCCATCGCCGCCGCCGCCCGTCGGCCGCCGGGCCGAGGTGGCAGCGGCGTGGCCGCCACCGGCGCCACGCCGCGCCCCGGCGTCCCCTCGCCACCTCACGCGCGTGCCGCCACATCGGCACGTTGCCGTGACGTGGCAGCCACGTAGCGACCACGTGGTGCCAAGTGGCAGCCACGTGGAAGCCGCGTCAGCACCACCTCCCCTCCCCGCTGCCCGGCTGCCACCTCACCCACCCCTCGGGTCCATGGACGCAGTCCACCAAATCCGGGCCCCACCTGTTAGCCTCTCCCCGAATAAATTAATCCTAGGACTGACGTCATAATCTGTTATTTTCCTTTAGAAAAATAATCCTTGCTGACGTCATAAATCCTTTTCGGTTTAAAAATAAATCCAGAAAATACCCTTTTTCTTTTAATTTGAATTAAAACTTTGGAAGGCTATAACTTTTGCATTTTAACTCCAAATGGACCCATTAAAATTTCTAAATTTTCTAAAATCATGATCTATCCATTTCTAAATTTATTTGAATTTTGTTTTTGAATTTTCTTTGAATTGGCTCTTTACGTTAGATTTCGACGATTCCGGAGACTTTGAGTTCGACGATTCCCCGCAGGGCTTCGACCAAGGCAAGTTACACCTTTGACCATGTTGAACCTAATATTTCAAATTTATTTATGTTGTTTTACCGTATATGTATGCGTACTTTTATTCAAATATAATTTAAATTCAGTTTAAACTTTAGTTATGCCCATGATCCTTTGATTATAGCCAATTTGAATCTCGAACTCATACACCTTGTCACCCTAGCTGAAAACTAGTTAGTACCTTAGTATTAACTAGAAAATCTATAGAATTGCTTAGCCTGGCTTAGTATAATTTTAGGTGGGATCAACTCTTCCACATGAAATGTCGACTTGAAAATGAAATCTTGACTTCGGTAAGTCAAGGATGGTTTATGAAAATAGTTTAAAAATGAGAATGAAAACTTATGATTTAGACTTAGGCTAATGGTTAGGTGGTGGGTGCCGGCATGCCTCGTGTTTGGTGACACCTGGTTGATTGTCGTGCACGGGGGAATGTGGTTGAGCCTAAATCAACATAAGGACCGTTTCTGTGATTTATTTTACGAAGTCACTTCGTACTACCACAAGTCCGGTATGGGACGGACCTGGCTAAGTAATTTGTGAAGTTCCAAACATAGTCTCGCTATAGGCTGAATGTGAGCGCGACGTAGGCTGTGGGAAGTCTCACATGGCACCAGAGGGGCCTCCAACTCGTGTATTCGAGTTGTGGTGAAACCTTAGTGGCGGCGTGATTATTTTGGCAATGGATCATCGGAACAGCCTTGTCATGAACTCTCCGCCGCACACCTAAGGCAGTGTGTTTATCGCGTGGCTCAAATGAGAGGGAATGTCTTGTGGGTAAAGTTATACACCTCTGCAGAGTTAAGACCTATCTAGATAGCCGTGTCCACGGTCATGGACATGCTGAGTAAAGTCGTCACAGATTAGACTTGGATTTTATAAAACGTGGTTTTTGAGCAAACAAATGACGGTCTTGGTTTTGGTTCGGGTGGATTCCCGTGGATAGGTTAGTGTGGGTCGGAGCCTACACTAACGATATTACTTGTTAAAAACAATGTTTCATATACTGTATTAAAGTTCAGCTTTTCGTACTTACATTATTGTATTCAAATTCAAGTGTTACTTTTCCGCACATTTACCCTATTAAGCCTCCCTTGAAATCCATTATGCATGCATCAATTCTGTTATATTTCCTGGTGTAACTTGCGTAAGCATTTACTTGCTTACCTTGGGAGTACTCTCGTACTCACCTTGCTAAACCTGTTGCCAGACTTCGAGGGTGACTACGACGGTGAGGACTACTTGAGCGAATAGGGCGCGTCTCACGATCATTCGCTTTGTGGAGGCTGGATGGGCTGTTCTGCTACTTTTACTACTTTCTGCTGTTTTATTTCTTTCGTTGGCCTTGTGCCCCTATATTGTAAGACTTGGCCTTAAGGCCGTATTTTGTCTTTTAATAATATTCAGTGGTGATTTTTGCGTGATATACATTACTGTGAACCCTGTGTGCACTAGCTTTTCGTGGGATAGTGTGATTTACACAGAGGGACTTGGAGTTGTTGTTCCGAGTCCCGACACAAACACCACCACCGTGTCGTTCATGGACTCTTGCTGCTGTCACCACCTCGGCGTCTGTGCCTGACCTGGCCTCTCGGCCGTCTCAGAGCTAGAGACCTTGAGTTTCGCGTTATAAAGCCGCGTCGCAACCCTTGGTTCCCTCACCTCACAGCCAAGCTCATCGTGCGCCTCACCGTTGTTGCTGAAGCTTGTGATTGCACCGCCGAGAATGGTCGTCGTCTTCACTGTCGCCGACGAGCATCACCATCGGTGAGTTCTGCAGTTCTGCCTCATCGTTCCTCTGATTTGTCTGCCACTCTGCCGCCAATCTCGTTGAGCTGTTTGCACCGTTGGTGTGTAACAGTCCAGCAATTTATTTAAAAAATTACATTCCAGCAATTTATTTAAAAAATTAGGAAAAATTATTTAATTTAATTTAAAATAAAACATTTGCTTTTGGTTTCTTAAATTTTTAAAATTTATTTTCCTATTTTTTGCTTTTAAAAAGGGCCTTTCTTGTGAAAAGTAATTTAAATAAAAATACAAAATACTACTAAATAAAGGATACCTTGAAGTTTTGTATAAAAACTAATTCAAATTAATCATTTGAACTTATTTGTCTTTTAGTTGTACTTTCTATGAATTCTCTGGATTTAAAAATTTAATTTCAAAGTTAAACATTATTTTATTATGAAAACTAAATACCAAAATAAGTTGAAAATATTTTTCCTAAGTCTAGAATGATTCCAAGAAATTTTTGGGAATTTTTAGAGTTTATTTGCTATTTTCTATAATTTTTAGAAGTCTTCTAGTATTTTTGAAAAAATAAAAGAAAATTTAAACTCAAACCCACCTCAGGTCGACAAGTGTCATGCCCTGGTTCAATCCACCATTGCCTGATCAAGTCCCGGCTGCTCACCCTCACTTACCCCTTCGCTCTTCATTCGACGTCTCGAGACCTTTTTCCTTAACCACGTGGCATTCATATGATTGCCCGCTTCTCCCTGTCTCCTCTTCTCTCTCACCGACATGTGGGGACCACCTGTCGGACTTTCCTTCTTCCTCCCGACACTATCACCCTTGTCGCAATCGCCGCTGCCGAGTCTGCTCGAGTCACCTCCTCGTTTCCGTTTCTTCCCTACTAGCCAAAGAAAATTAATCCCCATGATCAATCCGCTTTAATGTCGTGCTTTCATTTCCTTTTAAAACCTCTGGTCTTTCCTTATGAGCCCACTTCCGAAATCTTGCCGCTGTTACTCTGGCGAGCAATTACCGCCACCCCACCCCTCCTCGGCACTATAAAAACACCCCTACACCTCTTCTGAGACTCAAACCACCACTCCCCACCCTCAATTCCTTTCCCTAGCGCTCGACCAATCCCCCGCACCATGCGCCACCCTTCCCCACGCCGCCGATCACCTCCGACGAGGAATTTCAGCCGTCTCGACCTTGCTCGAGCTACGCCGACAACTCCAGGAGCTTCCTCACAGCTGTGAGAACCTCCTCCGCGCCTCTGCTGAGAGCTCCCGCTGTCGGAAACCCATCTTCACTGACGATCGAGCTTCGCCGCCACCCCTCCTCATCGCCGACCACCTACATCCTTCCTCGAGTTGCACACAAGGTACCGACGAGTTTCCCTCATCATCCTCTCTCTCTCTCACTCACCTCTTACCAGCCGCCACAGTGTGCCAGAGCTCCGACAACCCTCGGGTCCCAAGCACCACCCCGGCCGACCAAGGCCACGACAGCCCGAATTCCGACTACCGAGTACTATTTGAAGTCGATCATAACTTCGACTACCGAGTACTACTCAAAGTCAATCACGACTTCGACCATGAGTACTCTTGTAGAAGGTGAAAGTACTCGAAGTCGATCACAACTTCTGACCTCTCCAAACTGTCCGACTTTCGACCTCTCTAGACCGTTTGATGCCTCCTAGTCGTTTGAGCTCTCCGACCACTCGAAGCTATCTAACCTCTCCAAACCGTCCAATTCTTTCGACCACTTCACCACGATTACAACCACCTTTGTTTTCGACCATGTCAACCATCCGACTATCGTTGCTCATGACCACCGCTCTCCGACCACCAAGCCTCTGACCGAGAATTTAAAAACAATAAGTAAAACCAAATAAACTCTCAAAAAATTGAAACAAGCTCAAAAATATATGATTTTTGTTCCACTAGAAAGAGGGTGGATTTTGATGAATTTAGCAATTTTCTCACTTTATTTGGAGTTAAAATGAATTAGTTTTGAATATTTGAAGTTCTTAGCCTTAATTAATTCAAAATAAAAATAAAAAATCATTAAAAACCTGAGGAGAAAGAGTGGGTGTGACTGACAGGTGGGGTCCACTGGTTATATTATTTTTCAATTTCTCACACTGATAGGTGGTTTCTTAACTCATTAGACACTGACATGTGGGGCCCACTACGGGTTATTAATTGTTCTTAGTTTCATTGACAGATGGGGCCCCTTGGGGATTAATTATTTTGCAGACGCTGACAGGTGGGACCGAATAATGATTTAATTAAGACGGGTCCACATTCTAGTGATTGTTTAAACTAACAAACATCATTAGCATTAATTAATCTCAACGTTAATTATACCGCACAGATGAACAGTGTCACCTCTAACCTCCCGATGGCCGCGAAGCTCATTGCCGGCAGAGGAGGCAGTGGCCGAACAGGAGCATAAGTAGAATGGATTGGTTGTGCTCGCGCCCACCTCTGGGCGAGGTCTCACCAGCCAATTTGGCTAGAGCCATGGTCAGCGGCGAGCTCAAGCGACGGCGGAACAGGGCAGTAGTGGTTGCAGCGGTAGAGAGCATGAGCATTCAATCAGCAGCTAGGGGAGTACCTAGGGGTGGTCACGGTGCTGTCCTTGGGGTCGATGGAGCTCGAGCGTGGCTGAGGTAGGTTGTCAACGTGTGACGGCGGTGGTCCAAGGAGGCTCACGGCAAGGGAGCAGTTTAGGCGATGTGAGCTATAGCCGAAGGTGGGGATGGCTTCGCCGAGCTCCAAGGATATTCTGGCCAAATGGAATTGGACGGAGGTAGCCTCAGTTGACGGTGAGCCAGATGGCCAGAGTTGGGGGAGAAGACGTCGCCAGTGAGCTACAGGGCACGGGAGTTCAATTGCGTTCGGTGGGAGTGAGAGGCAGATGTGGGGAGTCGATCAGTGGCCTTGACGGGTTCTTATAGGTGGTAGGGAGGGCTGTCCATACGGGGATAATATGGGATCACCCGATCTTCTCGATGTAGAATGAATACTCACGGGAGTCTTGATGAATCGCAATGATCCTCCAATGCCAGTGTATGGGACGAACACTCTTTAATCCGCCAAAACACACTCACGTCGATTTCGTCGACCACCAAGTGAAGATCTATCGTGCACCCAATTCCTAACGAAAAGGCTGAACGATCTTGATTGAAGAACACACCTAATTCTTCTTAGAACTTCGGCAATCACAAGAAACTCGAACAAACCCTAGTAGATTAATTTTTCCCAAAGGTGATCTGTGTTACATGACCAATGGAACCTCTATTTATAGGGGCACGCAAACCCTTGCTTATGGAAAATTTTTAATACATGGAAAGTAATCAAATCAGATCTGATTCTATCTCTATTTTCAAAACCAAAATATTAGTTCGATGAGACCGATGTGCTTAGAAGGAATTCAGAGATGAGGCTAGATCTATCTAAAAGTAGAATTGAAAAGCTTTCCAACAAGTACTCATAGACCCCGAGATTCCTCCTGGATTAAAAGTAATGTCCGTTTGAAGTAGACGTTGTCAGGAGGGTAGAATCTAAGTCGAACTCGTAAACAGGACTTGGTTTGCGTTTGACGATTTCACTTGAATACTTGGGCTCGTGTGGTCCTTCTCCATGATTCCTAAGGATAATTAAATCATCACAAAGATTAAATAGTATTCCATTCTTTGAAATATTTGTATGCAATGTTAGGAATGCATTCGCCTGATAGTTAAGTTAACACGTTCACGCTCGAGTCATTGTTCCTTGTATCGTAGGTTCGGCTTCGTGAATATTCTCATGCACACTAGATGTGGAAGTAGCTGGGATGTCCTCATCATTAGATAGCATCATATTCTCATTTAAGATAAATTAAAAGCAAAAAAATGAATTCACCATTTGTTTATGCTTGAGAGTTATGGTCGTATGCATTTGTGGCATGGTCACATCAACATGCGTATCCGCATCATCCTCCCCTTCTTCAAGAAAAGCCGCCCTTGGCTTTTGATAGCTTAAAATTGTACTAAACAAAGAATACAACGTGTATGCATGGTATATATATTTGTCATCAATACTTCTTCGGCTTATTTCATCATAAATATGTGATGGTGGAGTAAACGAAAAGAACAACACATATGCATGGTATATGTATGTATCAATTGTTGTGTCATTCCCATTATCTTGCACAAACTCATGTATATAGCAGCGACCAAAAGATGTATGCATTGTAATATTATTCTTCATATCATTCCCCCTCCCATAAGAGAAAGTCGTTCTCGACTTTTCTAAGGTCATAGACAGTTCATTAATGGGCAAAATCAGATTTAGTTACTCAGATATAGGGAAGAAAATTTTGCGTGCTTTCCATGCTTCAACTGCGCTGCTCTGATTATTTTTATATGGTTGTATATCATTGATCTAACAAGTACACTTATGAAACCATTCTAAATAGCATGTACTATTGTTGAAATTCATCTCATTGTTATCATGACATGGCATAAAAGATTGTTTATCCACAATTTCAGTTTAGCAAACTTATCACATGTAATGCAAATTTTGTGACATAAAATTTGTCATCTACACCATAATCTCCAATCAAATTGAACTTATATGTGTAGATATAGGTACTAACTAGTGATTTTGAACATGAAATTTTAGCAACATTATCAATCGCACTAGATAGCTCTCTAGAATCATCAAACATGATATAGCACAAAGAATCATTAGGAGATATTTTAGTAAGAACTTTCTTATGAGTAATCAATTCCATATTATGTAAATTAAGTATAGAAATTTTAGAATATGAAGTTTTGGGTTGATCATATGAGTTCTCACAATTACTCACCATTGCACAATTAAATTCAGCACCACTATTGTTATCTTTGTCGTCCTCCTCAGATGTAGTTGCTGGGGGTTTAAAATTATTGGGATATACCCACAAGGTAGAAAGAACTTCATCCCCTTCCGTGGTTATCTCCTTCTTATTTGGCTTCAAAAGTGCCGATTGTTAAACGTTCAATTCTTTATCTTTAATGTCATCCTGCATAATATCAGAAATAACACTAGAAGTAGATATTAATTTGTTAGTTTCATAATCAAACTCTCTTTGTTTATCTCTCTTTTCTTTCAATGTATCTCTCACACTCTCAATTAGGATGCTCTCAACCTCACATATGGTGGAATCACATAGCTTACTCATTTTATCACTCTCACTCAATTTGGCTTTGTAGCTCTCATCCTCATATGGGTTGGGGTGTATCTCGGGAGCTATATGTAGCTTTGAAATATCACTGTATGTCTCCTTGACCGAAGGGAAAGTCCCATGCTCGGTCATCTTCTCATGTGTCACACTAGTAGAGGTAGAAGAACTGAATTATGGATAGCAAGGAAACTGTGATGTACGTCTCTCCATAAGTCTCTTCTCTTCTTGAATAGCACAATTCACAAGATCTTGCATACTATCAAAATATCTATGTTGAAGTGTGGCAGCAATATTATAATTCAATCATCCTTTAAAGTATGTATTCTCTTTTAATGCACTAGTTACACCGGCACGACGTTTTGCATCTTGTAGCTCAGAATAATATTTTTAGACAGTATTACTCCCTTGTGTGATACTCTCTAAATAGTGAAGCAATCCCTGTGCATAATAGGATGACACAAATTCTCTCCTCATGAGTGCCTTCAAATCTGACCAAGATTTAATGAATTTATTTCTAAATCGTTGATGCCACCAACTATAAGCATACTCTTCAAATTCTTTAGTGGCACGCATCACCTCTTGGTCTTTGGGAAGCTTTTGAAATCTAAATACTTCTCCATTCACCATTCCTACTTAAGATACTCCTCTGGATCTTCACTTCTATAAAAAGGAATGAAGCTTTCTTCTTGTTGTGGCCGAAGTGTACATACAGTGTCATTTACAATGTTTGTACGTAGCACATTTATTTGTTGGTTCATTTCAATGTGCATATCTTATGCGGAATTATTGAAATCCGCCTTGAGTTGCTTTTTCAAGGTGGAAGAAGTGGTGGCGAATTCATTGTGCAAAGTTCCCCTCGAAACTTGGAATTGAAAACGACCCGCCGGGGTATGCTTCTCTCCCATATTATTGGTTCCACCTGTCATGATTAGTGGCTCAAAGAACGCACAAATATCACAACATATATATGATATGTGGAGTTCACTCTATCTCACTTTTTCCTCACCAAGTAAAGTTCTTACTTTTCCGAAGCAAATTGAGGCCCAAAAGAAACTTACACTTGGTGGTGGCTACAATTGCATGTGACAATCAAGCGGATTTAAAAGTGACCACACAATTGCACGGCAAAGAATATTTACTGAACCTTGGTATGGAAGTATTTATCCTACACAATCTGAATTTTACGATGTCGTTGAATTAAGTAATAATCCAAGCTAGAAAGTATTGCCTATGTACTGATCCAATAGATATAAGTGAAGTGTATGAACGCACATGTAATGATCAATGTGACTCAATGCAAACAAAGGAATGAGCTAAAAGAAACAATCGAGAAATATAAGCTCGTTTTGCATCAAGTACTAGGAGAGACGCTAGCCAGTTCCAAGAATAAGAATATAAGGGTACAAGATTGCTCAAAAAAATTAAATACACAATCTGAATTACAGACTAAGGTTAACTCACCCATATTCGGCCAATGCTTTATTTTCTTTCTTTGTTTTTTTCTCAAGTCGTGGCTTCTCTTTTTTTTCAATCGGTTGCCTTCTTTTTTTTGTTTTTTTACTCAAAGGCCGGACTAGGATTAATTGTTCCTTGATTCTACGCAAGTCTAAAGTTGTTCAGCAATGTGTAGATAATTCTAGAACAGCTCTAAAGCAATTATCCAAGACTAGTCTCAAGGGTCAAAGGATTTAAGCGACAGATACTCGGAATTTAAACTGCAACAAATTTCAAATGGTATGAACGTGTCCGACTAGGATTCTTTGCAACGCACAACTTTGTGGTGGTTAGGGTTTCTTGTGGCCAAATCAATCAAGAAAAGGAAACCCAAATATATTTAGATATGATATATTCTTTCAAGATGCGCAAAGATATTACGTGGACAGCCAGATCAAGAATTCAAATAGTGAATTGAATCTTTTTTATGCCAATTAGCAGATTTTTAAGAAAATTGGTATGCAATGATTAAGCTACGCAAAAGATACGATGATTAGCATGTAAACAAAATTTCTAATGGATCAAGACTTAATAAAACTCACAAAAATAACAGATGAGAAACTAGGTTTTGGTTTTTTTTGTGAGGCAATTTTCGGCTATATAGAATATAGGACAAGAACTACTGAACTGAAAAGTAAAGCGATAAGGTTCTACCGAGTAAACCATGCTCTGATACCAAGATGATACGGGGTCGTCTGATCTTCTCGACGTAGGATGAATACTCACGGGAGTTTTGATGAATCGCAATGATCCTCCAATGCCAGTGCAAGGGACGAACACTTTTTAATCCATCAAAACACACTCGTGTCGATTTCGCCGACTACCAAGCGAAGATCTATCATACACCCAATTTCCAACGGAAAGACTCAACGATCTTGATTGAAGAATACGCCTAATTCTTCTTAGAACTTCGGCAATCACAAGGAACTCGAACAAACTCTAGTAGATTGATTTTTCTCAAAGGTGGTCTGTGTTACATGTCCAATGAAGCTTCTATTTATAGGGACACGCATGCCTTTGCTTATGGAAAGTTTTCAACACATGAAAAGTAATCAAATCAGATCTGGTTCTATCTCTACTTCTAAAACTGAAAGATTGTTTTGACGATTTCGATGTGCACAGAAGAAATTCAGAGGTGGGGCTAGATCCATCTAAAAGTAAACTTCAAAATCTTTCCAACAAGTACTCATGGACCCCGAGATTCCTCCTGGATTAAAAGTTATGTCCGTTTGAAATAGACGCTGTCAGGAGGGCCGAATCTGAGTCGAACTCGCGAACAGGACTTGGTTTGCGCTTGACGGTTTCACTTGTATATTTGGGTTCGTGTGGTCCTTCTCCATGGTTCCTAAGGACAATTAAATCATCACAAGGATTAAATAGTATTCCATTCTTTGAAATATTTGTATGCAAAGTTAGGAACATATTCACCTGATAGTTAAGTTGACGTGCTCGCGCTCGAGTCATTGGTCCTTGTATCGTAGGTTCAGCTTTGTGAATATTCTCATGCACAGTAGATGTGGAAGTAGCTGAGATGTTCTCATTATTATATAGCATAATATTCTCATTTAAGATAAATTGAAACTAAAGAAATGAATTCACCTTGTTTATTCTTGGGAGTTATGGTCTTATGCGTTTGAAGCGTGGTCACATTAACATCAACGTGTGTATCCGCATCAGATGTTCTGGCTGAATGGAATCGGATGGAGGTAGCCTTAGTTGACGGCGAGCCCGATGGTCATAGTTGGGGGAGAAGACGTCGCCGGTGAGCTACAGGGCACGGGTGTTCAATCGCATTCGGTGGGAGTGAGAGGGAGGTGTGAGGAGTCAATCAGTGGCCTTGACGGGTTCTTTTAGGCGGTGGGGAGGGCTGTCCGCACATGGTGGGTGCGGCGGGCATGGCGGTGACGGTGTGGGTGGAGTGGCTACAGCACCAGCTATCACGAGGCTCGGCGACACGATGAGATGGCACAGGAGATCGCAGGGGATGGCGAGAGCACAGGCGAGGCATCACAATGACGTGGGAGGAGAGACTGGCGACTGTGGCTAATGAGAGGGCATGGCACGGCGGTCCTTGCGGCGCACAGGAGGGAATGGGGAGCAGGTGGCGTGCTACGGCGAGCAAGAGGCAGCATGGGTGTGAGAAGGTCACTGCTAACCGGTGGTCCGAAGAAGGAGCCGAAGTGGGGCTGTAGCTGCGGGTTTCCGGGGAAAAAGGGGAGGCCGTGCGGGCGCTAGTGCGCGCGAGCGAGGCAGAGGGAGGAGGAGAAGAAAGGGGCGAAGGGTGAAGGGGGGTGAAGGCCTAGGCCGTTTGGGCCAGCTGGATCCTCCCCCTTTATCTTTTTTTATTTTCTTTTGCTTTTCATTTTTATTTCAAGTGCTATGTGTATTTTTGAGGCTGGTGTGTGTATATATATTTTCACATATATTTTATGTATAAAATTTCAAGACATCCAGTTCAGTATTATCACTTTTCTTATTATATTTTTCATATTTTTGGAAGTTTGGAAGTTTGGAGGATTTTCACATGTATTGTTAATTCACTTGTTGGAAATGTTTGGGCAAACGTTTGGATCATCTTTTCAGATTCGTATTTCAATTTAAAATTTTCTTTTATAAAGTGTATTCTTTCTTTTTGGTGTTCTGGTTTTGTGCTTTAACATTATTTATGTATATATATTTTCTTTTTATTTACTATATCTTCTATCTTTGGTTGTTCCCTTTTATTTTTATTCTTTAACGTTATATTTTTTTAAACCTCAATCAAAAACCATAGAAAATCCAAAAAATTAAAAATAATAGAAAATGCCAAAATTCAAAATGCCACAATTTACACAATATCTATAATTTCCAAATTTTGGAATGTCACACCCGAGCTCTTCGAGGCAGGGGAGTACTCGTAGTTGTTGTTCACCTTTGTTGCTCCCTTCTTTGTCGTACTCCTGTTTCGAGGTTTCGAGGCGTTAGATTCGAGGATGAATCCTTTTTAGGAGGGGAGAATATAATGCCCTAAAACATCGTTACGACGTTTCTAGAAATATTTAGCGGATATGCAGAATCTTCTTTTTTTGGTGAATCGTGGAAGGCGGGTGTGAGCTGTGAATTTATCTAGATTAATAATAAGGTTGTGGGCTGTCTAGAGAGGGAGAGGCCTCCCACCTTGGGCCTAGGCCAGGCCCAACATGGCCCAGACGCCCCCCTTTTTCTTGCCCCCAACCCTAGCCGCCTCCCCCATCTCCCCTTTTCCTCCATGCAACCGCCACCTCTGCTGCGGCAAGGATTTCGATTGCTGTGGCAACGATTTCGGCTGCCGTGGCAAGGTTTTTGCTACCGTGGTAGGGACAACCGGCGAAGAAGGAAGGAGAGGAAGAAGAGGAAGGAAGGAGGAAGGAGAAAAGGGGTTCTCGTGTGGACAACCTAGGTAAGAAATTCTCATTTTTTTCTCCTCTATTTTAGAGTGATCTTAGGCTTTTGGCTCGTCGTTAGAGGTGGATCATCTAGGGGAAACAATGAGTAGCACTTAATCATTGTTCTGCGCATGGTCAGATCAAGCAGCGCATCTATTCGGGTAATTTAGGCGACCAAGACGTTTTTTTTCGTGGAACTCATGTACATGAAAGTTGTAGAGGACGTAGAGATCTAGTTTTTTTACATTTTTCAGAATGTTTGGTTCAGTAGTTTGGGCGCAATAGAGGTTAGAAGTCAGCTGTATAGCAGAGTGGGATTCAGAGTTCTCTGTTCGTGGGCAGATTCAGAGGCTCTAATGATTTTTATGAATTTCTTAATAATAATGAAAGTTGTAGTTAATGTTGTAATACATCTACTAGTAGAATTTTATAAATTTTTGAACAGTTTGCTATTGGTGGTGGTTTATAGAAATTCGCTGGTTAGAACTCTGCTGCAGATGTTGTCTTCTGTTTTCCATTGCGAATTACACCCTTATAATGATAGAATCAAATTATAGTGTCTTTGTGAAAGTTGTAGCTCTCGTTCTGTACATTTCAAAAATGCTATTTGTTGGTATGGTTTGATCAATGGATTAAAAGATATGAAAAAGACAAGCAGCACTGCAGTGGACTGAGCGTGGGAACGATCGTTTGAGAGGGAGTTGTCGGGTTTTGGGCATAGTGGCGCTTTAATTTTTAGTTGTGAATGATATGTTGTAGTTTTGTGCTGAGTGGTGATTTATGAATAGGTGGCTTCGCTTCTGACCGTGCTTAAACTCTTCGCCCCTTCGGTAGAGACAAGTAAACATAGCAGTTATTGCTACAATTTAGCATGCTAATTTTACTACCTCCACTAAATTTGCTAAATGTTTGGTTGTTAATCCACCGTTAAATTGAGATGCCTTGCTGTATTATATACTTTAATATACACATTGTTGTCTATGTGGTTATATTCGTAATGAATCAATTGTGGTCATATCACACATGTCATAGCATGTCATTTGCATTGTGAATTTGTCGTCACACCTAGCCGCGACCGTACCGGTACAGCATTGCACATTACCGTAGTATGATGCACACTCTTATGTTACCAGGTAAGAGTGTTGTGAATCATTTGCATACATATGCATTTGTTGTGGATCATTTGCAAACATATGAATTTCATGAGAATCATTCTTGTTCAGATATGTTAAGTGGTATTGACTCATGAGAGTCACTTGTGGCAGAGAGTGAATCCCTTGTGGTTACTATGGTTGTGGTTGCGGATGTGGATATGAATGAGGTTAATGAGGGCTAAAAGCTAATACCTTACCATTGTTGGTTGTTGTTGCTTTACCATTGTTGGTTGTGGTTGTGATTATGAATGAGGCTAATGAGGATTAATTACTAATGCTTTACCGTTATTGGTAGTGGTTGTAGTTGTGGTTATGAATGAGGCTAATGAGGATTAATTGCTAATGCTTTACTGTTATTGGTAGTAGTTGTGGTTGTGGATATAAATGAGGCTATTGAGAATTAATTGATAATACTTTATTATTATACCACAAGACATTAATTGATGCTTAATCATCTGTGGTTTAATTAACTTGTTAAATAATTTACTTGCTGAGATTTTATCTCACCCTTATTTTTCCTCCCTCCAGGTGATTCTTAAGCATGTTTGGGAAGGGGTAGAGTAGCACATCACCATGCATAATTCTTCATGAGTTTGCTGTAATAAAATAGAGGATCTTTAATCATTTTTGTTCCTCATTATTGGGCAGTATAAGTATGATGCTAGGTGATGGTTGGTTTTTTAATGAGTTTGAGCAATCTAAACTAGGTTGATATATGATGTTGTGGAATATTTTATGTTCTTAAAATGTTATTATTCATATCTCCTACTATTTGTTTGTCGTCATGCTTCCGCGTAGTCTTTATCTTTTGAGAGAAGATGCTGCTGAATTTCCTTGTAATCCAGCTAGTCGTAATGTAGTTTAATAGCATCTCAGGGTAGTGTGGTTCCTGGGGTGTTACACTCATGTAGCAACGATTATAGAAAGAAACTAGCTTGTTGCAAGAAATAACTAGGGCACAAGATTGCACAAACAACAACAATGACACACAATAGATGGCAATGCTCAACCTAGGTTAGTATTTTAGGCACCACTTTATTTTTCTTTTTTTCTCTTTCTCTTTCTCTTCCTTTTCATTTCTTTATCTTTTCTTGCTAGCTGCCGAACACTTTAACACATAAATCAACAAGCTTTTCATAAGTTCCAATCTCTAGGTTTTCAACAAGAATTGCTCATTAATGTGCAGTCCTAAGCAACCAAATAGCTAGTCTTGACTAGGATCAAACATTTTCACAAATAAACAGAATGGCTTACAAAGGATGTTATGTTTCAATCTCATGCACCCTATTTCCTTTGAAAAGATTGTGCATGCACTTGGCTATTCTCTTTTCCTCCTCTTGTGCTCTCAGTTATGCAAGTCAACTAGTGCAAAGAAAAGCAACAAGAACTCGGTAAATGTCAGACCCCGGAGCAACGACTCCTGGATCCTCTGTGTAAATCGCACTAGTCCAGGATCAAGCTAGTGCACGCAGTGGATAACAAAGATTCATTTCATGCACAATGATATTTATTCATTAACTAAATATGGGCCTGATGGCCAAAGTTTACATCAATGGTTTATAAAACAAAATTAAATATAAACAACAGAAGAAAACCAATAAAGCAGCAGCCTATCGTGCCTACTCACAGGCAAATGACTGTAAGATGTAGCTTACTCGTCGTTATTATCACCGAAGTTGATGAAGTCCTCGTCTGAAAATAGTGAATGAAGCAACATGAGTACATAAAGTACTCCACAAGCTACACCAGAAGGTTTAACAGAGTTCATGTATGCCCAAGAATTGACAATGGAAGGCATAATAGGTTATTTGTGCGAAAAAACAGAATTAAAGTAAATACAGTAAGTAGATTCAAAAGCTGAATTTGATACCATAGAGAGAAATAGTAATTTAACAAAATAATATGTTAGTGCAGGCTCCGACCAAACACTAACCTATCCACAAGTATCCCACCTGGTCCATCTTTTCCAAAAGATCTCACATGGATTTCATCCATCCATATGCATTTTAAAATCTCATATGGATTCCATCCATCTATAAACCTTTTTAGAAACCATTTTGAAAACCAAAATCTAATCCATGAAAAACTTTACTCAACTTGCCCATGACCGTGGGCACTGCTATCCAGGATAGATTATACACTCTACAGAGATTGTACAGCTTACCCACAAGACATGATCATTCCATTTTGCCACCAAATAAACACACTTCCTTTAGTATGCGGTGAGGAGATCATGATAAGACATTTACAATACTAAGCCTTCAACTTGGTCACGCCGCCACTAAGATTTCACCACAACAACATGAATTCACAAGTTGGAGCCCCTTCTTGTGCCGTGTGAGACTTCTCATAGACTACGCAACACTCACATTCAACCTATAGCGAGACCAAAGTTGGGACCTCACAAATTTGTCAGATAGGACTGTCCCATACCAGTCTTGTGGTAGTACGATATGGCTTTGCAACAGTAGCTCACAGATCGGTCCTTAACTTGACTTAGGCTCAAACCACATGCCTCTTGTGCCTGACAATCAATATTGTGTTACCGAACAACAATGCATGCCAGCACCCACCACCTAACCATTAGCCTAGGTTGTCGGACACCGGAACAACGACTCCTGGATTCTCTGTGTAAATCGCACTAGTCCAGGATCAAGCTAGTGCATACAGTGGATAGCAAAGATTCATATCATGCACAATGACATTTATTCATTAACTAAATATAGGCTTGATGGCTAAAGGTTACATTAATGGTTTATAAACCAAAAATAAATATAAATAGCGGAAGAAAACCAATGAAGCAGCAGCCTATCCTGCCTGCCCACAGGCGAATGACTGTAATACGCGGCCTAGTCGTCACCATCCTCACCGAAGTTGTTGACATCATCCTCTGGCAACAGATTTTAGCAAAGTGAGCACATAAAGTACTCCCAAGGTAAGCACATAAAGTACTTATGCAAGTTACACCAGGAGTTTTAACAGAGTGAATGCATGCATAGGGATAACAAAGGAAGGCTTATTAAGTTTATTTGTGCGAAAAGCAGTACTGAATTTAAATACAGTAACATAAGTGCAAAAGCTGAGTTTTTAATACATCATATGAAACAATATTTTAACCAAAGTATTATCGTTAGTGTAGGCTCCGACCGACACTAACCTAACCACAGGAATCCCACCCGGACCATTGTCAAAACCACTGTTGTTTGTCCGAAAACCAAGTTTTCTAAAAACCAAGTCTAATATGTGAAAACTCTACTCAGCATGTCTATGACCGTGGACACGGCTATCTAGATAGTTTGTTACTCTACAGATGTGTACAACTTTACCCACAAGACACAATCATCCCATATTGCCACTAGATTAACACACTTCCTTTGGTGTGTGGCGAGGAGATCATGACAAGGTTGTTACAATGATTCATAGCCAAAACAGTCACGCCGCCACTAAGGTTTCACCACAACTCGAATCCACGAGTTGGAGCCCCCTCTTGTGCCATGTGAGACTTATTGCGGCCTACGCCACGCTCACATTCAACCTATAGCGAAATCGTATTTGGAACTTCACAATTTACTTAGCCAGATCCGTCCCATATCGGACTTGTGGTAGTACGAAGTGACATCGTAAAATGAATCACAGAAACGGTCCTTAATCCAACTTAGACTCAACCACATACCCATATGCACAACAATCAACCAGGTGTCACCAAACACGAGGCATGCCGGCACCCTACCACCTAACCAATAGCCTAAGTCCAAATCATAAGTTTCTATTTTCATTTTTAAACCATTTTCATAAACCATCCTTGACTCACCGAAGTCAAGATTTCAAAAGAAACTGTCATTTCATGTGAAATAGTTGACCCCACCTAAAATCACACTAAGCCAGGCTAAGCATGTCTACAAAATTTATAGTCAATACTATGGTACTAACTAGTTTTTAGCTAAGGTGACAAGGTATATGAATTCGAGATTCAAATGGGCTATAATCAAAGGATCATGGGCATAACTAAAGGTTAAACTAAATTTAAATTAAATTTAAATAGAAGTACGTATGCATATACAGTAAAACAACATAACTAAATTTGAAATATTAGGTTCAACATGGTCAAAGATGTAACTTGCCTTACTCGATGTCCTGCTGCGAAATGCCGAAGTCGTTCACTCTCGAATCGTCAAACTCTGCTCGCGAAGAACCACAACAAAAGAATTTCAAACAGAATTCAAATAAAATCAAAATAAACTCCAAAAAAATTATAAAATATACGCTGGGAGATGGAATATGAATTTAGGAATTTGAATGGGTCCAATCGGAGTTAGGGCAAAAGAGAACGACTTCTGGTAGTTTGAATTCCAGAGAAATGAATAAAGGGAATTCTTGGAATTCTTTCCTTTGTGAAGGAAAAGTGGTCGAAAGCTATAATATTTGTGTGGGGTCGAAACCATGATCGAAGGTGTAGTCAAAGACATGGTCAAGACCATAGTCGAATCAATGGTTGAAGATGCGGTGGTCTAAGCCGAAGACAAAGACTCTAAGTATGGGTGAAGTCGAAGTCAAAGATTCGGTTGAAGACCTGGTCGGAACTGTACATTGGTCGAAAGAATTGGATTTATCCAGAGTGGTTGAGAGAATCGGACGGCTTGGAGAGTTTAGACAGTTTCGAGTGGTCGGAGAGATCAGAGAGTTCAGAGAGATCAGAGGGTGCGGAGGTTAAAACGGTCCAACAATTATGGTCGGTTCAAAAACGGAGGTCGAAGTCGAAGGCTCCGAGATCAAAGGTCGAATGCTGGAGTCGAAGTTTTTGGAGGTCAAAGTCAAAATTGGAGTCTTCAAAGGTCGAAGTCTCTGGGGTTGAAGGTCGAAGTCGAAGGCTCCGAGCGGTTCGGAGTCTAAGAAGCCTCCAAATAGCGGAGTCCAAAGAGCCTTCGGATAGCGGAGTCTTATGGGCCTTCGGACATCGGAGTCTAAGAATCGAATAGTTGGGAGAAGTCGGACGGTTTCACGTGACAAGATCCGAGCAATCCAACGGCAGCGAAGACCGGTGAGATGTACAAAAGAGTGAGAAGAGTATGAATCCGATTTTACCTTGGCGCAAGGTTTGGGTTGCGCAGAGTTGGCTGGCGGCGAGGGTGTAGCGGAGGTGGGTACGATTATCGGTGGCATCGGCGAGGCGTAAGGAGGTCCGAGGCACCGACAATTCCTCGCCAGAGCTCCTCAGATGAAGAAGGTAAAAGTCACTCGGTGAGACAGGTTTATGAGCGAAACTAGGCCAATTGGGTGAGGGGAACAGTGGAGTCGAGCCCATGGATGGCGGTGCAGTGCACGAAGCCCGTGGGCTCGCTGGCGATGCGGGCACAGCGGGGGTTGGCAAGAGTGCAAAAGAGAGAGGGGACTGCGAGAAGTGCATTGGTGCTCTTGTGCATTACCACAAGTGACTGGAAGGTGGTCGGCGGCGAGTTAGGAGCGATGGCGTAACTCGGGCGACGGTGTTCCGGCGGTGAGGAGATATAGCCAATGGCTGGTTGAGAAAATCCAAAAATTATAAAATATATACTAAAAAATAGATTATGAATTTAGATGAATTTAGGAACTTAAATCACCTGATTTGGAGTTCAGATGGAGGAGAACGAGCGATTGGAAGATTGGCGGATCAGAAAATCCTGAAAAAAGAAAAATCAGGAATATTCCAAGAAATATTCCCGTGTGAACAGTAACGTGGCCGTGTCGTTGGCGAGAAAAGGCATGGGAGGTGAAGCCAATGGGTTGCTAATGACTCGGCACATTAAACGGAGCACGGTGACGACGCGGACAACGACAATGGCATAGGGTGTGGAGAGAAGAATAATTTGCAGAAATAGAACATGGAGAAGCAAGGTGAGCATGGCCTAGAACGCGGCGAGGCGAAGCTAGGAAAATTATCGGTTAAGCCGAAAACTCACTGGAGGCGACGCAATCGTCGTTTGAACGGCGACGGTACCGAAACACGAAAAACTCAATATCTTTTTGCTTGGTGAGGCGAATCCAAAACCGTCTAAAATGTAACCACCTGGAATGGTTTGGCACATTTTGATGTGAACGGATTGTTGAAAGCATTCTCGGATAGACGGGGACGTGCAGTGTCATTTGCGGCCATGGCGAGGTGTCGGGCGCGAAAATTTGGGAAAGGTTTTTAGACAAACAGAGGGGAGCACGGCGTAGAACGCGTCGAGACAAACTCAACGCCGCAGACGGCTCAGCCAACGGACTAGCGAAACACGGTGGACAAGGCTTTATGTAGCCTACAGGCTGACATTGGCGTTCCGGGCAAACGGAGAGGAATTAACATGCGAGAGTTGCGGCGAATCGAAGAGTAAAGCGTGGGGATCATGATGCTCACCTTGGTTTTGGTCGGGTATGCACGGTCGGCCGGTGCTCCGACCTGATTTGGCCCACGGTGGCGACGGTGCTCCGACGAAGTTCCGACGAAGGCGAGGTGAGCACTGCGTAGAACGCTGATGTGCATCATAATTGTATTTATTTTCATGTCATTTTCCTGCTGTTAGTAGCATAAATTGGGCATAAATACATTGATTATATACATATATGCCACCTATTTGGACTGTTTACGGATTTTGTTAATTTAATTGCAGGTCGGCGCGGAGAGACGCAAAAATCAACAGAAGATCGGTGATTGAAAAGGAGCTAGGGTTAAAGAATTAGAAGAAGCAAAGGACTGAAATTGCAAAATAGCCAAACACTCCTAAATTTTCCTACCACTCCCAAATCTTAATATAAAAAAAAACCCACTTGCCCTTCATCTCCTTTAGCCGCAATACCCAGGGATTCACCCCAACCCGAGCCGCCACCCATTCTTTCTCTCCCCCTCTCCTTCTTCCCCAACTCTCTTCTTCTGCTATCTCCCCCACAGATCCTTCTCCTTCTCCTACTCCCCCCAATACAACCTCACTTCCATCCCCTGCGCCGCCATCACTCCATCCTTAACAGACCCACAGCCGCCACAACTCTCTACAGCAACCTCCCCCTTGCGCAACCCCTTCTCCCTTCTCCTGCCAAAGCCCCACCTGCTGCTTCCTCTCCCTCTGATTTCCTCCCCTGCTGATTCTTGCCGAGAGCCCTCTGTTGCTTGCTGCTTCCTGCCGTGACAGCTGCTTTCTACCGGATTCCCTCGCTGCTGCTTGCTGTTCCCTGCCGGATCTGCTCCTTTCTTGCTGTGAGCTGCTGAAACTCCTGCTGCTTGCTGCCGTGACCTACCTACTGCTGTTTTGCTACCGATTGTTGCTGCTATTTGCTGATTTGTGCTGCTGCCGAGAGCCCCCCAAGCAGCTGCTAATTTCTTGCTGTTGTCTGATTTCGGTTGCTGGTTTTCCTTTCTGCTGTGCTGTTCTTCCAGGAGCCAAGTGGTGCTATGCTGCTGTGATTTCTGCTACTCCCTGCCGTGGATTGCCCTTGCTGCAGATTGGTGGCTTGGTTGCTGATTGCTATTTTTGAGCAGCCGACTGATGCTAGTTGCTGTGCTGTTGAACCGACCAATGCTGCTGCCGAGTGGAGCACCTGTCCCTGCTGATTGCTTTCACTGCCGAGAGCTCCTGCTGGCCGAAGTGCTCCTGCTGCTGTTTCTGGTTGTGCTAGCCGAACTGGTGTGCTGCTAATTCCAACTGGTGCCGAATGGATCTGCTACCCCTGCTCCGGACTTCCTCTACACTGCTGCTCCAACTACTGAATTTGCACCACTTGCTACTTGTGGTTGAATGTTTATTCATCTCTTATTTTGCAACTAGTCTAGAGTAATATTTTGAACACTTGATGAATGTCTGTTATATATTTTGTGGTATAGATGAATGATGGTATTGATTTTGCGATGACGATGCTATGATTTGAATTATGTCTCAAGATCCTGCCTTTGGTTTAAATTGCTAGATTTTACTTATTGTCTAGTAGCTCTCTAGTTAGCTCAATGCATTGCTCTTAGATTTAGGATTTACTTGTGTTGACGCTTTTAATTGCAATGTCTTTTATGATTCTTTCCTTGTCTAGTTTAGATTTATAATTTTGTTTATTGTTTCACTAGTCTTGTAAACTTTATGTTTTCGCTTGAAGCTTTAATATTAGATTAGTCTTGTTAACTAGATTTATTTTCCTTTAGCTGTTCTGTTAGTTCCTTTAGTAAAACAAAAAGCCCAAAAATATTAGTTTATATTTACTGCTCTTTGTCGTCACTCTTGTTAGCTTAATTTTCCGTAATTGCTTAGCTTGTTTCTCGTCATTAAAGGTTGGTTCGTGGGTTAGGTATAGTCCTCGTCTAGTCCCTTCCTAGAGCTTGTTTCTCCTTCCTCTTCTTCCTCCCTCTGTTACTTCTCTTCTCCCTTCTACTTTTAACTATTCCCTCTCATCTCGCCTGCTGTCTTCCTTAGCCCCCTATTGCTTCTTTCTATCCTCGCCTCCTCTCTTCTTCTCACTTCCCAGTCTAGTTCCTCATCCTCAACTCCCCTCTTTTCTCTCTTTGCCTGTCCATTTCTTCGTCTTCTTGCCTTTCTCTGCTGTTCTTCTCTCCCTCTCTCCTTAAGTCTCGTAGTTAATTTAGGATCTAGTTTTTCCTTTTTTTTATTCCCCCATTCGAGCGACTTAGCTTTGGCTTGGTGCCATGTCACCGGTAGTCTAGTCCCTGTGGAGAACACGACACTTGCCGCTATCAAGCGACAACCCGTTCACTTGCGGGTGTGCACTTTTGCACGATCAAACGCGACGAGACGAAGCCAACAGTGTGGTCAAACGCGGCGGGGCTTCACTAGACGAGGCACAAAAGGCCGAAGAACGACGTTTGTACAACAAAAGTAAAACTCCGATTGTGGCCAAACGAATGGGAGTGAGGACTTGGGATTTTCGGGGTTGAGTGAGGATGAGAAGGGGCTCACGGTGCTCCCTTTTATAGGGGCTAAGGAGGTCCCAGGAGGGAGATCAATGTTGCGTGTCTTTGAATGGCATGGTTTAATTCCCGCAAAAATGGTCATCAATGAGAAGGGAAACAGTAGGGAATTGAAGGAGCTTGATGATGGGAAGTGATTGCAATTTATTTTACAGAAAACAGTTAAGAAAATCAAGAGTTATGGAAGCTTGAAGTGGCTTGAATGGTGGCTTCCCTGCGCGCAAGCTCTCTGGACGTGAGCACTAGAGGAAGAAGATTGGAAAAAGGAAGAGAGAGAAAAGGAGAAAAGAAAAAAAAAGCAAATTTGAAAAAGATTTCAAGAAAATTTTATAAGAATATTTGGAACTTGAAAAAGATTAAAAAAATAATTTTGGAATTTTTTCACGTCTATTTTAATTTTTAAAAATGTTTTTCTTTTCTAACTTTAAAATAATACAATAAATAACAAATAAAGGTTAAAATTCTTAGACAAATTCATAGAGGTTTGTAAAACTATTTTGAACTTATAAAAAAATGCCAACTAAAAATTGCATATTTTTCTTTATAAAATATTTTTTTGTTTAATAGAAAGGCTCTTTTCTTCTTTTTTTAGCAGAAAATTAAATTAGCCAAAATTTTAAAATTTCAAGAAACCAAATAACTTTGATTTTATATTTTAAACTAACTTATTTATTTATTTATTTTTACTTTTATTTTTTTAAATTATATTTCATAAAAATAACCCCTTTTTTAAAGCAGAAAATCAGACAATTAAAATTTTAAAAACTTAAAGAAACCAAAGTAAATATTTTATTTTAAAGTAAGTAAAATATTTTGAAATCAACATCTTGGCTATTACATAGGTCAAAACCAAGTTTTATATTTTATTTTAAAAACATTCTATATACTTTCTTGATTCACCGAAGTCAAAAATACATTTTAGAAAATCATTGTTCTGAAGTGAAACAAATATTTCTATTTAAATCATTCGAAGTATGGCTAAGCAATTCTATAAAATTTCTAGTCAATACTATTGTACCAACTAGGATTTCATCTAAGGTGACAAGATATAAGGAAGTTCAGTGTCAAATTTGGCCATACACAAAGGATCTGGGTATAACTAGAATTTAAATCAAATTTAAACTAGGTTTGAATAAAAGTACGCATGCATAATAATTTTTAAAACAACATAAATAATTTAAATTATTGGGAGCAATATGATCAAAGGTGTAACTTGCTTTGCTTCGAAGTTTGCTGAGGTCGCCGAAGTTATACTATCTGGATTAGTCGTAGTCTGCACGCGAAAAACCAAAACAAACTAAACTCAAATAAAATCCAAAAGTTATAAAATATATACTAGGAGATAGAATACGAATTTAGGAATTTGAATGGGTCCAATGGAGTTAGGATGAAGGAGAATGATTTTTCGGAAGGTACAATATTTGTGTGTGGTCGAAGCCATGATCGAAGGTGTAGTCGAAGTCGTGGTCGAAACCATGGTTGAATCAATGATTGAAGTTACGAAAGTCGAAGTTGAAAATAGAGACTCAAAGTATGGGTGAAGTCAAAGATCCAGTTGAAGACCCCGGTCGAAATCGTATCATGGTCAAAGAACACTATAGCAGTCGAGAACCAAGGGTAGTCGGAGTCGAGCGGTCGAGACATCAATGAACGATAGTGGTCGAAAACGACTAGGGTGGAAAGCGAAGGTGGTCGAAAACAGTAGTGGTCAGAGGCTTAGAGCGAAGAGTGACAGCGGTCGAAAGCGACTGGGATCAGAGGCTTATCGTGGTCAGATGTTTAGAGTGGTCAGTGGTTTACAGCGGTTGTAGTTGATGATCGGATGTAGATGGAGCTGATAGTGGTCGGGAGCAGTCAGGGGCTAACGTGACATGCCGCGTGGCACTGTCATGGCTGCCACATGGGTTGAGTGAGGACATGACTTACCAAGTGGTGAAGAGAAGGGAAGGCTTAGTAGAGGCCGTTAGATGAGGATTGGGTGATGATGCACGGAGAAGTTTAGACTAATTTGAAAGTTGAGAAGAGACGGATAGTCCGATTGGTCCTATGGGACGTTCGGACCATCCAAATGGTGACGGCAGGGACGTCGGTGCGGTGCACGAAGCCTGTGGGCTCGCTGGCAGTGTGAGGCACGACGGCGGTTGGCAAGGGGCGTAAAAGAGAGAGGGGAGTGCGAGAAGGGCTTTGGTGCTCTTGTGCATTACCGCAAGTGGCTGGAAGATGGTCAGCGGCGAGGTGAAGTGGTGGCGCAACTTCGGCGGCGGTGGCGACAACGTTTCGACGGTGAGGAGGCTCAGACAAGGGTGATCAAAAAACTAAAAATTTTTAAAATATATATCGGGAGATAGATTAAGAATTTAGATGAATTTAGAATCTTGAATCACTTAATTCAGAGTTCAGACGGAGTAGAACGAGCGATTGGAAAACTGGCGGATCAGAAAATTCTGGAAAAAGAAAAATCAAGAATATTCCTACGCAAAACTATTATAGAGTTGTCTTTAGCCGTGTCGTCGGTGAGAAAAGGCACGGGAGGTGAAGTCAACTAGCAAAATGGGTTGCTAAGGACCCGAGGCACATGTAGAAAGTGATGGCACGTCAAACGGAGCATGGTGACGACATGGACGGCGACAACGACATAGGGTTGAAGAGAAGAATAATTTTCAGGCATAGAACATAGAGAAGTAAGGTGAGTATAGCCAAGAATGCGACGAGACAAAGTTAGAAAAATTATCGCTAAGCCGAAAACTCACCGGAGGCGACGCAATCGTCGTTTGAACGACGGCGGTATCGAAAAACGAAAAACTCAATATCTTTTTGCTCGGTGAGGCGAATCGAAAACCGTCTGACAGGTAACCACCTGGGATGGTTTGGCACGTTTTGACGCAAATGGATTGTTGAAAGCATCCCGAACAAATGGGGATGCGAAGTGCCATTTGCGGCCATGGCTAGGTGTCGGGAGCAAAAATTCGTGGAAGGCTTTTGGACAAACGGAGGGGAGCATGGCGTAGAATGCATCAAGACGAACTCAACGGCATAAACAGTTCAGCCAACAGACAAACGAAATACGGTGGACAAGATTTTAGGCAGCAGACAGGCTGACATCAACGTTCCGGGTAAACGGAGAGGAGATAGCATGCGGGGGTTGCAGCGAAACAAAGAGTAGAACATCGGGAACATGATGCTCACCTTGGTTTTGGTCGGGCATGCATGGTCGACCGGTGGCGATGCGAGGAACGGGGACCCGATTTGGCCAACGGTGGCGACGATGTTCCAGCAAGTTCCGGCGAAGGCGAGACGAGCACCACGTAGAACGCGTTGAGATGAAGCCAACGGTGTGGTCAAAAGTGGTGGGACTCCACTGTAGGCGATGTGTAACATCCCAGCTGTTTATTTAAAAATATTTGATTTAATTTAAAATAAAACATTTACTTTTGGTTTCTTTAAGTTATTAAAAAAATTTAATTGCTTGATTTTTGGCTTTAAAAAAGGTTATTTTTATGAAAAATAATTTAAGTAAAAAAAGAAAATAAAAATAAAATAAATAAGTTAGTTTAAAACAAAAATCAAAGTTATTTGGTTTCTTGAAATTTTAAAATTTTTCGCTAACATAATTTTCTGCTTTAAAGAAAAGAGCCTCTCTGTTAAACAAAAAAATTATAAAAAGAAAAATATGCAAATTTTAGTTGGAATTTTTTTATAAGTTCAAAATAGCTTTAGAAACTTCCATGAATTTTTCTAAGATTTTTAATCTTTATTTGTTATTTATTGTATTATTTTAAAGCTAGACAAGAAAAATATTTTTAAAAATTAAAATAAACTTCAAATAATCCCAAAAATATTTTATTTATTCTTTTCAGGTTCCAAGAATTCTAAAAATATTTTTTTGGAATTTTTACGAATTATTTTTTTTCTTTTTTTTTCTCTTTTCTCTTTTTCTCTCTCCTCCCTAATCCTTCTTCTCCGTGGGATCGTGCGTGCGCGTACAGGCAGAGGAGCAGCTACCATGAACGTTTCGTGAAGCTCTCTTCAATCCTCCATATCTTTTGATTTTCTCAACGGATTCACACGAAATAAATTGTATTCAAGTCCTCTCATCAAGCTCTTTCATTCCCCCACCGTTTCCCCTCCCATTGTTGACCATTTTTGCGGGATTTAACTCATGCCATTCAAAGACATGGATGGTTGATCTCCCTCCTTGGACCTCCTTAACCTCTATAAAAGGGAGCCCCGTGAGCCCCTCCTCATCCTCACTCAACCCCAAAAATCTCAAATCCCCTCTCCCATTCGTTTGGCCGTAATCGAAGTTTTATTTTTGTGTACCAAGCGTCGTTCTTCGGCCTTTTGTACCTCGTCCGGTGGAGTGCCGCCGCGTTTGACCACACCGTTGGCTTCGCCTCGTCGCGTTCTACGCGGTGCTCACCTCGCCTTCGCCGAAACTTCACCAGAGCATCGTCGGCACTGTGGGCCAAAACGGGTCCGCGTTCCTCGCGTCGCCATCGGCCGACCGTGCATGCCCAACTAAAACCAAGGTAAGCATCATGATCCCCACGCTCTATTCTTCGATTTGCCGCAACTCTCGCATGTTAATTCCTCTCCGTTTGTCCGGAACGCCGATGTCAGCCTATAGGCCGCATAAAATCTTATCCACCGTGTTTCGCTAGTCCATTAGCCGAGCTGTCTGCGGCGTTGAGTTCGTCTTGATGCGTTCTATGCCATGCTCCCCTCCGTTTGTCCAAAAACCTTTCCCATATTTTTGCGCCCGACACCATGTTATGGCCGCAAATGGCACTACGCGTCCCCGCCTGTCCGGGAATGCTTTCAGCAATCTGTTCGCGCCAAAATGTGCCAAACCATCTCAGGTGGCTACGTTTCAGACGGTTTTGGATTCGCCGCACCGAGCGCGAAGATATTAAGTTTTTCGTTTTTCGGTACCGACGTCGTTCAAACGACGATTGCGTCGTCTCCGGTGAGTTTTCGGCTGAGCCGATATTTTTCCTAGACTCGCCTCGCCGCATTCTAGGCCGTGCTCACCTTCCTTCTCCATGTACCATTCCCGAAAATTATTCTTCTCTCCACACCCTATGTCGTTGTCGCCGTATACATTGTTACCGTGCTCCGTTTGACGTACCATCACTTCCTACATGTGCCTCGGGTCATTAGCATTCTATTGGCTTGACCTCCTGTGCCTTTTCTCGCCGACGACACGGCCAAAAATTGTGAAAAGGGCTGCTGTCCGTTACTGTTCATGCGGGAATATTCCGAAGGATTCGGAATATTCCTGATTTATCTTTTTTCAGAATTTTCGGATCCGCCAATTTTCCAATCGGTCGTTCTCCTTCGTTTGAACTCTGAATCCAATGATTCAAGTTTCTAAATTCATCTAAATTCATAATTTATTTTTTAATATATATTTCATAATTTTTAGATTTTCTCGACCGCCCTTGGTTGAGTGTCCTCACTGCCGGAACACCGTCGGCAACGCCGCCCGTGTTGTGCCACTGCTTCACCTCGTCGCCGACCACCTTCCAACCACTTCTGGTATTGCACGAGAGCACCAATGCACTCCTCGCAGTCCCCTCTCTCCTTTCCGCACCTCACTCCTTGCTCAACTGCACTCTCCCACGCCCGAAGTCCTACACATTGACAGTGTCCTTCTCCAAACCCCGGCGGAGCCTCGGCAAGCAATCACCATAGCCTAGGCCAGCCTGGAGTTTCGTTGACGCTGTCCATGCTTTCCTCTAGCCCGCACGAACCTTCAACGCCCCTTCTCCGAGCAAGTCGTCGTCGGAGAGTCTCTGCCATCGATAATCGTGTCCAGCCTCCGCTACACCCTCGCCGCCAGCCAACTCTGTGCAGCCCAAAACCATGCGCCAAAGTAAATCGGGACTCATACTCTTCTCCCTCTTTTGTACACCTTCCCGGTCTTCGCTGCTGTTGGATCACTCGGATCTCGTCATGTGAAGCCGTTTGATATCTCCCAGCCATCCGATTCTTATACTCCGACGTCCGAAGGCCCATAGGACTCCGCTATTCAGAGACTCTTAAGACTCTGCCGTTCGGAGGCTCTTTAGACTCCGTTGTTCGGAGGCTTCTTAGTCTCCGACTGCTCGGAGCCTTCAACTTTGACTTCGACCTTCAACCCTATAGACTTTGACCTTCGAAGACTCCGATTTTGACATTAACCTTCGGAGACTTCGACTCTAGCCTTTGACCTTCGACCTCGAAGACTTCGACTTTGATCTTCAATCTCGGAGCCTTCGACTTCGACCTCCGTCTTCGAGCCGACCATGGTTGTTTGACCGTTTTAACCTCCGACCTCTCTGAACCCCACGATCTCTCCGAACACTCGAAGCCATCTGACCACCTCAAGCCGTCCGATTCTTTCGACCACTCTGCATAATCCAATTCTTTCAACCACTGTATAGTTCCAACCCGATCTTCGACTTCGACTCCACCCGTACTTTGAGTCTTTGTCTTCGGCTTAGACCTCCGCATCTTCAACCATTGATTCGACTATGGTCTTGACCATGTCTTCGACTACACCTTCGATCATGGCTTTGACCCCACACAAATATTATAGCTTCCAACCACTTTTCCTTCACAAAGAAAAGAATTCCGAGAATTCCTTTTATTCGGTTCTTTGGAATTCAAACTACCAGAAGCCACTCTCCTTCATCCAAACTCCTTTTGGATCCATTCAGATTCCTAAATTCATCTAAATTCATATTCCATCTCCCAGCGTATATTTTATAATTTTTGGATTTTATTTGGATTTTATTTGAGTTTAATTTATTCTGGCTTTTCGCGTGTAGACTTCGACTAATCCGGAGTGTATAACTTCAGCGAACCTCAGCAAACTTTGAAGCAAGGTAAGTTACACCTTTGACCATGTTGACCCCAGTATTTCAAATTTATTTATGTTGTTTTACTGTATATGCATGCGTATCTTTATTCAAATTTAGTTCAAATTCGATTTAAACATAGTTACACCCATGATCCTTGACTATAGCCAATTTTGAATCTCGAATTCATATACCTTGTCACCCTAACTGAAAACTAGTTAGTACCATAGTATTGACTAGAAATTTTATAGAAATGCTTAGCCTGGCTTAGTATGATTTTAGGTGGGATAAATTCTTTTACATGAAATGACAGTTCCTTTTGAAATCTTGACTTCGGTGAGTCAAGGATGGTTTATGAAAATTGTTTAAAAATGAAAATAGAAAACTATGATTTGGACTTAGGCTATTGGTTAGGTGGTGGGGTGCTGGCATGCCTCGTGTTTGGTGACACCTGGTTGATTGTCGTGCACAAGGGATATGTGGTTGAACCTAAGTCAAATTAAGGACCAGTCTGTGAGCTACTGTTGCAAAGCCACATCGTACTACCACAAGTCCGGTATGGGACGGACCTGGCTAAGTAATTTATGAAGTTCCAAATATAGTTTCGCTATAGGCTGAATGTGAGCGTGGCGTAGGCCGCGAGAAGTCTCACATGGCACCAGAGGGGGCTCCAACTCGTGGATTCGAGTTGTGGTGAAATCTTAGTGGCGGCGTGACTGTTTTGGCTATGGATCATTGTAACGGCCTTGTCGTGATCTCACCGCACACCAAAGGAAGTGTGTTAATCTAGTGGCAATATGGGATGATCATGTCTTGTGGGTAAAGCTGTACAACCTCTGCAGAGTGTATAATCTATCCTGGATAGCCGTGCCCACGGTCACGGGCAAGCTGGGTAAAGTTTTTCATGGATTAGACTTTGGTTTTTAAAATGGTTTCTGAAAAAGCTTATGGATGGATGGACGGAATCCATGACCAGGTGGGATACCTGTGAAAAAGTTGGTGTTTGGTCGGAGCCTACACTAACGATATGAATCCATGTGAAATCATTTGAAGAGATGGACCAGGTGGGATACCTGTGACTAGGTTAGTGTTTGGTCGCAGCCTGCACTAACAATATTATTTTTTTAAAATTGTTATTTCTATCTACTGTATAAAATTCAGCTTTTGCACCTATATATTGTATTTAAATTCAGTACTGTTTTTCGCACAAATAACCTTATTAAGCCTTCCTTGGTTATCCTTATGCATGCATTCACTCTGTTAAAAACTCCTGGTGTAACTTGCATAAGTGCTTTATGTGCTTACCTTGGGAGTACTTTATGTGCTCACCTTGCTAAAATCTGTTGCCAGAGGACGATGCCAACAACTTCGGTGAGGATGGTGACGACTAGGCCGCGTCTTACAGTCATTTGCCTGTGGGCGAGCGGGATGAAATGGGCCGCTTCATTGGTTTTCTTCCGCTGTTTATATTTATTTTTGGTTTATGAACCATTGATGTAAAATTTGGCCATCAGGCCCATATTTAGTTAATGAATAAATGTCATTGTGCATGATATAAATATTTGTTATCCACTGTGTGCACTAGCTTGATCCTGGACTAGTGCGATTTACACAGAGGATCCAAGAGTCGTTGCTCCGGGGCCCGACACGATGTAATAAGCCGAATAACCATGTTTAAACGGAGAGACAAAAACTCCGATTGCGGCCAAGAGAAGAGGAGTGGGGACTTGAGATTTTCGAGGGTGAGTGAGGATGAGGAGGGGCTCACGGTGCTCCCTTTTATAAGGGCTGAGGAGGTCCGAGGAGGGAGATCAAGTAACCATGTCAAATAATGGCATGAGAAATTGCTCAAGAATGAGGGGGAAGCGGTGGGGAAATGGAAGAGTTAGACGAGATGAGTTGAATGCAATTGCTTTCACGAAAAATCCGTTGATAAAATCAAAAGTTATGAAAGTTTGAAGAGAGCTCAGTGAAACGCAATGCATGGCGGTATGTACAGGCACGAAGCGTTCTCTGGTGGAAGAAGAAAGGAAAAAGGAGGAGATAGAAAAAAGAAGAAAGAAAAAAAGGAAATTCAAAAAAATTTCAAGAAATTTTTTATAAAAATCCTTGGGAAATGAAAAGATTACAAAAAATAATTTTAGAATTAATTGAAGTATATTTTAATTTTTAAAAATGTTTTTTCTAGCTTAAAATAATACAATAAATTACAAATAAAACCTAAAAATCTTAGAAAAATTCATAGAGATTTCTAAAACTACTTTGAACTTATAAAAATATTTTCAACTAGAATTTAGGTTTTTTTATAAAATAGTTTTTTCAAAGGAAAGGCCTTTTTTTTAAAAAAAGAAAATCAGGTCAGCTCAAATGTTAAAATTGCAAGCAACCAAATAAATTTGTATTTTATTTTAAACTAATTTAATTATTATTTTAATTATTTTATTTTATTTTATTTTTTAAAAAAACTTGGGCTATTACAGAAAAGGAAACAACCGAACTAGCCTTTTGGTGTTCGAAGAAATCCTTCCTTGCTGCTCACGGTAAGAAAATAGCAAGGATGGTGCACGGTTTCACAGAGCTATTGTAACACACGGCTCCAACTTCAAAAAATTGTAACATCCCAATTTTATTCTCCTGATTATTTAATTGCCTTATCTTTGTTTGGATTTCAGCCCTGAAAATTTTTGTGCTCACTCTTGGTTTTATTTGAAGATTTATGGTTTTGGAAGCTCACAAAATATTATTTCTTAGTCTTTATAAAAATCTCCAAAGAAATTACCCAAATCAGAAAAATTTATAAAAAAGAAATCCCCTTCTCGGGCAGGCCGACCCGGCCCAGCCGGCCCACCCGAGCGCCTTCCACCTCCTTCTTCCTCCTCCCTCCTCTCTGCTCTCTCTCTCTGTCGGCGATGCCAGAAAACCACCCGCACGTGCCCCTATTTTTCTTCCTCCCGCGTGTGAGCGCATTCACTGGCTTTCCCCTCCATCATGTCCTCGCCTCTCCTCTACTCCGGTGCTAGCCATCCGCGTGGCTACCTCGCCACGCATCCGTGCTCCCTCCTCGCCGGGCTAACCGTCCTTCTTCGTCCGACCTCGCTACCGATGTGCTCCGCCGTACCATGGTTGCCGTCGTCATCGACTTCAAGCTCTATCGCCGTCGCGTCCAAAGACCTCGAGCACCACCTGCATTTGCTGCCTCCGAGTTGGCCCCGTGCCCCTCTCCGCCATAGCCTGGCTTCGTGGCGCCACCTCCACCCCGCCGTAGCTGCGCACATCACCTCGGCAATTCATGCGCTGCGCAGAAGAGCATTGAAACCGGGTATCTTCCGTGCGTCGCTACCCCGCCCTCTGCTCTGCCTAGCTCATAGCATACTTGAGCGTTGCCACCTCCTTTCAATGCGAGTGAATGGCCTCAACGCCCTCCCCTTGTGCTATAAAGTGCGGCACTTGGCTTCTTTGCAGCTCACACCACACAGACTTTCCTTTCATTCCCTTTCCCCGAGCTCTATTTTCTGTTTTCTCACCGCCGCTCGAAGTGCCCTGACCAACTCCGGTGCCAGGCCTCCTCGGACCTCCGCAAGCCCTGAAGACCCTCTCCCCTTGTTTATTATACCCCTCCGGTGCTTTCCTAAGGTTTAATCGAGTATTGGTGCCCCGCAGCTCGCCGGCTTGGTCTCCTTCCCTAGCGTCGGCCGGTTTTCGTCGCCATCAACCCCGGCCTCCTCGACTCAATTCCAGCCTGCTAGAGCTTCACCCCGTGCTGCCAAACTCGACCCTGGCGCTAATCAGACGTCCCCCACACTCGTCTTCTCCAGCACTAGTCGCCCTCCCTCCATCGCCGCCGTCGCCGACGCCACCATGACTCAGGCCGCCGCGAGCTCAATTGACCCATCGGGTGAGCTTCTGACGACTTGTGTATGCTCCCCTGAGAGTAAATTGAATTTCTACTACCACCTCGGCTGTCGCCATTTCACCCCTGTTCTTCGGCCCCAAGCTCGCCGCCGGCAAATCCCTCGCCGTTGCTACCACCCCGCTCGGCCAAGGGAGTGCCTGCACTCCAGGGGGTACGTTTTGAGGATGCATCGTTCACCCCGGTCCTCCTCCCGCCGCCGATACTCCTCTGCGCCGCCGCTGCTCCTCCGGCCGAAGCCACCGCCCAGTCCCGGCCACTTAAATTAACAAGATCTTCATTAACCGCTACTGATTGTCCTTAATCTTGAGTAATGCGTCACTGACCCGTGGGCCCCTTGGCCAATTAAATGGAATGAGAGAATGACATATGGACCCCACCCATTTTAATTAAAAGTTAACCGGTCTTTAAAAGCCTCAAGTCACTGACAGGCGGGCCCCATTGAACAGTACCTGAGCCACGGGACCCACTTGTCAGTCACTGTGGATTTATTGATTTTCCAAAAATTATTAATCCGTTGGCCCCACATGTCATGCACTCATCAATTAAAATCAGAAAAATTCAATTTTCAAATAATAAAACCGCGGGACTCACATGTCAGTGAGAGTAAATCTCTCTCTCTCTTTTCAATTTTTGAATTTTCTCTGAAATTGAACTTTGAAAGGCTATAACTTTTTAACCGTAACTCCGATTTGGATGAAACGTGTTTCTAAAATTTTCTAAATTCATAATCTTGCTATTTATCTAAGTTGGTTCAAATTGAAGTTCATTTGTTTTATGTTGGGCATTTATTGTCTTTTGCCTATTTGCTCTTTTCCGGTTTTGTCATGCGAGTAGATTACGAGGAAAATCCCGATCAAGTGTTCGACGCCTCGCAAGATCAACCAGAGTTACCAGCACAAGATCCAGGTGAGTCAACACTTTCACCATGTTGAATTCCCATGTTTTAAATTAATTATGTTGTTTAAAATTATTTAAATTGCATGCGATATTTTATGTACAATAGTTTACTGCTTTCATTAGCAATTCACCCACCTTGCGTATTGGCACTACATAGCTAAAACCATTCCTTGGAACCTTTGTGGCCCTTACCATTGTCGCCCTAGCTGTTATTAATAAAAACAATTTCAAGATGAGTTATACTATTCATTGCCAGGCTCGTCCAGTAAAATCTCAGGACATTAGTATGTCCTGACATACATTTTCAACAATTAAGTCATTTTTGGGCAATCATGAGGGGTACATGATTGATAGATTGAATAAAGGCTATATTATGCTTATTAAAACCCTACAAAATTTCTTACCTGTCTGGGCGGATGGTAGGAGTGGTGAGTGGAAGTAACATTGGGCTGTGGACGCCTGTCTGGATAAATTAAGGACTTAATCCTGTGATGATCTCTCCATGTAAAATAGTACAACCACAAGCTGGCAAAGTGTAGGCATGACTAAATAATTTGTACTCGCCAGTAACTGAATGCATTTCAGGGGAAAGCACGATTCTCTCGCTGGATGCAAAGCATCCTGGAGATGGTCGTGTCACCGGATAGAGGTGGGTGCAAGAGGGGGTCTAGCTGGCGCCTAAATGGTCTTCCTGTAGACGGAAACCTTAGCGAGTGTATTGTTTTACTAGATACATTATAAATGTCATGTGATAATCCGGTTGATCTGCACATCTAAGGAAATGTGCGGAATATAACAATTGGGTTATCTCTTGTGGGTAAAGTTGTACAACTCTGTAGAGTCTAAACTATTCGAATAGCTATGCTCACGGTCAAGAGCGAACATGGGAACTTCCTCAAGTTAGTTCTATTTACAAAAACTTTCGTGGTTGGGAAACAAAAACTTAGTGGGGAGATGTACCCTACTTTGTTGAATTTTTCCTAGGGAGACGTACTCCAGTGAATAATTAGGGTGGACGTAGCCCAGTAGTCAAAACCTAGCATTGGTGGATGGAGCTATGTAATTGGTGGATGGAACCATCTACAATATACTTATTGCACAATTTCAACAGCTTTTGCATTATCACAAATCTGCTAGGTCATAGGATTTTAACTATGTATTTGAGAAACTTGCCTTACGCAACTAAAATAAACCCCAGCCAATTGTTGACAAGCCATGCATGCTATATTACTGCACTCTGTGTGTTGGCTTGCGGGGCACAGTTGCATGTGCTCACTCTCGCTCTCACCCCCTTCCAGAATTGGAGCAGCAGGGACACTATGAATATTATGAGGATCAGGACCAAGGAGAAGAAGAAGATCAGGGTCACGAGTAGTCCTAGTCTTAGAAATTCTTTTTCCCCTGGGCCAGCTGACCATTCTAGATACCAGGTGAATCCCACTTAGTAGCCTCGGCTTAGAGTTGCATTCACCTGGGGCAATCCCTAGTCGCTACTTGTCGGGAAATGTGCCTTCCGCTTTTGTTGTTCTTCCGCTGTCTTTTGGGTTGTAATGGACTCTTTTGGTTGTAATGAACTATTTGGCCTGACGGCCTACTGCCTGGAGCTACTCTACTCCCGTTATTGTAATATTAAATGACTCGTGTATGAGATGATCCAGCAGTGTAACTGTGAAACATTATCTACTGATTCAGGGAATAATGTAGGTAAATCACAGAGATTCGGGTTTTAAAATCCGGGTCCGACAAAAATGAAACAAACATAAATCTTACAGATTGAAACCTGCCCACAAGGAATTTGGATAGAAGTCTAATTGCACATGGCAAGGACTCCTCATGGCTTGCCTAACAACTTGTGTAGATTGCTTTCAGCCAAAAGTGATCAAACCGATCGGGATTTGCAAGAACACAATTGGAAACTACAAGAATAGATTGGATCAAAGGAATTAAGGTACACAAAAGATGAATGAACAACAACCAAAAATCAATTTCCAATGGATGAAAACCTAGCAAACTCACTAAAATTAAGATTGTAACTAAGGTTTTAAGAGCAAATATATTTGTATGGCTTTTTGGTGTAATAGGACAACACAAAAGTAAAATCAATCTACTATTTTTGTGGGGAATTTTTAGAATATGAACAGTACCAAAAAAGTAAATGCTATCTACTATTTTGATTAAGATTCTAAGGTGTCAACCTTGCTCTGATACCAAGATGATGATGTAGGGTGCCCGATCTCCATAACTTAAAATCTGGGATACACCGTGAAACAACATGAATCGATGAAGCTAATTGATGCCAATGCAATGACCTATGACACAAGAACTCATTGAACCACATGCTATGGTTGAATCTACTTGACCATGACTAAGTGGAGATGATTGCCTTGCAATTCAATCAAGAAAAAGCAAGCAAATCAAGGGGGAATCACAAATTCTAACGAGGTAATCAGTGGCTTGCACAAACCCTAGAATAATACAATAAGCAATCTAATTGTTTTCTTCAAAATTTGTAGTGAATAGTGTGGTGCCCCTTCGTAGGGTATTATGGCGTGTGGGACACCTCCCCTCCAGGCATGGGCTAAGCCCAACCAACCTCTAGTTGGCCTAAGTGGCCAATTTGGCTTCTAAGCCCAATCTAAAACTAAATTATTTTAAAACTTGAAAAATAGTTCTAAAATAGATACATGGCCCAATTAGAACCTCTTGCAAATCATGGCATGCAAGTCTATTACTTTATTCCATGTGATCTCCTCAATTGGGCTAGAATTCTCAATTCTGCCTTTTAAGCTCTTTCAGCCCAAGTTGAGTTGTTGAACATGGATGCTTGTTCTCCCAGCCACATGGTCTTGCCATGAAGTCCTTTTTGGTCCACAAGGGTTGGAGGTGGGCTTTGGTGGCCTCATGGGCCCTCCCTTCCCTTGGTTGAGTTGGCCATATGGGTTTCTCCTTGGGTGGCAGCATGGGCCCTTCCTTCACTTAGCTTGAGCTGGCTGTTGGCTCTCCCCATTGCTTGGGCTTCCTTCTCTTGTGGCTGAATACATCCTCCTCTTCTTCCTTGTTGACTCCAAAAGCTTCTTCTTGAATAAACCTAAGCACAAGTACTCGCATTAGGTAGCAACCAATTCTCAAATATATTACAAGTATGATTAACAAAAGAGAAGTCACCTCATGTTGTATTTGCTTAGCTCTAGCTCTTATCATAGAACTTGATATGCATCTCTATGAAGTTTAATAGAGCTTGAAGGATCAATAACAGCATAGGAATCATCAAGCGGCAACCCCTTTAATGTCCTCATCAAATGATGCACAAAGGCTTCCTTTATCATAGGAGTCCATTGAAATGATGCACATTTCTTTAATAGATTTGTAAGCGGTTGACAAATCATCCCATACCATTTGATGAACTTGTAATACCTTGTCAGCATGAGAAAACCTCTCAACTCCTTTAATGTCCATGGCCATTCTATCACCTCCCTGATCTTCGTTGAGTCAGTGGCAGCCCCTTTTGGGCCAGTTATTTGACCAAAGTACTCCACTTATTGCTGTGCAAATGAGCATTTGGAATGCTTGAGAAATAAATTACTTATTTCAATGTTTCAAAGACTTGCTTGAGATGTTGCACATGATCTTCCAATGTCCTGCTATAAACAAGGATGTCATCCACAAACACTAGGATGCTTGTGCGCAGCATAGGTTCAAAAATCTTGTAATGATGCCTTGGAATGTGGCATGAGTATTGGTGAGTCCAAAGGGCATCACCATGAACTTATAAAGTCCTTCATGCGTATGAAAGGTGGTCTTATACTTATCACCTGCTACCATACGAATTTGATGGTACCCGGAGTGCAAGTCCAATTTGAAGAACCACTATAGTCTAGCTTGTTCTTGATGGTTATTACATTCAGTTGCCAGTAGTCGACATAGAAGCACTAGGTGTCATCTTTCTTCTTAACCAAGAGGACAGGAGAATCAAAAGGAATGGAGCTGTGATGGATAACTCCATTACATAACATCTCTTGTACTTGCCTTTTGATTTCTATTTTCTAGAATGGAGCACATTGATCAGGCATAATATGTTAACCGACTGTGCCCCTACAATCAGAGGTATCCGGTGATTGCAATCACAATGTGGAGGTAGTTGCGTGGGTTCTTGAAAGTGTAGTACTGGCAATGGCTGATACGGGGGTTGCCTGTAGGGCTGGAAACGAGCCGAGCCGAGCCGGCTCGAGCCAGGCTCGGCCGAGCTCGCCGGAGTTGAGGCTCGGCTCGGCTCGGCTCGTTCAGAAAACGAGCTAAAAGCCAGGCTCGGCTTGGCTCGTTTCCTGGCTCGAGCCAGCTCGAATCAGCTTCGCGAGCCGCGAAAGCCAGCAACACTGCTACTGATTGAACTATTCTCGGCAACGCAGATTCAACGGCAACACTGATCGATCCTTTGCAACATCAAAGATAATCACAATATAAACACATCACAATATCACAATATAAACACATCACAATATAATCACAATATAAACACATCACAATATAATTAAGGAGCTGGGGTGCGGCGGCCGGTGGATCGGGCGGAGTGGCGGCGCTGGGGGCGGGGAAGACAGATCGGCGGCGGGGGAGCGTGGAGGAGGCGGCGGGGGCGGGGCGGCTCGCGAGCTGCAGGTGAGGCCGCTGGATCAGATCCGCCACCGGATCCCGCCCTTCTCCGCCCGGATCCCACCCTTCTCCGCCCGGATCCGGCCTCGCCTCGTCGCCATGCCGCGGATCCGCCGCCGCCGGGAGGAGGCGGGGGAGGGAGGAGGCGGCGGGGCGGGAGGAGGCGGCGCGGGGGAGGTAGCGAGAGGAGGGGGCGGTGGGGGGCGAGGAGGGCAGGGAGCGGAGAGGAGGAGGCGGCGGGGCGGGAGGGCAGGAGCGGGAGGAGGAGGCGGGGGGGGGGCGGCGGCGGAGGGCGGGGAGGGAGGGAGGCGAGCCTGGCTCGAGCGGGCGGAGATTGCGGAGTGGGGGGAGAGCGAGCGGGCGGAGAAATGCCGTGAGAGCGAGCGAGTGGGGGTAAAGTCTGAGGCCGGACGCGAGTAGGAGTCCAGCCGATTGGGAACGGATGCTTTCGAGTCCGCCAGTCCGTCCGGCTCGCGAGCGGTTCGCGAGCGGGCTCGGGCTCGGCTCGTTTTTTTCACGAGCTAAACACTGGGCTCGGCTCGGCTTGATTTTTTGCGAGCTCGAGCCGAGCCGGCTCGAGCTCGATACGAGCCGAGCTGGCTCGCAAGCCTCAAGCCAAATGTCCACCCTTAGTTGCCTGATCTTCATGATGTAGGATCTCTATTGAAAGGTAAATATGTGGCTAACCTTAAATCCCATACATTTTGATGAATAAAAGCACATGATTACCTGTCTAGATTACAGACTCCCATGTACTAGAATTTAACTAGCAACACGCTCTAGATCTCTGTCTTCTCACCACATCAACAAAAGAAAACATTGTTGGTCCGTGAGGAACAACAAGATCATTGGTAACCGATAATTTGGTGTAATGCTAACTAGTCGACTTCCCAACTCTCATAGCAGCGCACAACATAGACCAAAGAGCAAGAAATTACTTTGACTCAAATTAACGTTTGAGGGTTAGAGGGGACGGTGGCCAAGGCTTCATAGCTTCAGACGAGCCTAGCCAGACTCACAAAAGGAAAAGAACTCGAATCCAATTCTAATTCTATCTAAGAACTCGAATCCAATTCTAATTCTATCTTTCTAATTTAAATAACTCTTCCTAATTTAAATCGAAAGCAATAAAAAGTGGCTGGTTGCCTTGGTATGTGCACTCATGAGGTAGGCTCCACATGGTGACTGTCCCATGAGGGTGGCACACAACTCTCTTGACAACAGCTCAACTTTCTTGCGGCCTAAGTATCTATTTTCATCCCATTTGAAGCTTCAGCATTGCCATCACCTCAAAGCTGAACCAAAATGAATACTAAAGCCCAAAACACTCTTAATATATCTTATTATAAATACAAACTAGCCTATGACACATAGAATTTGGCCAAAAACTCAAACAAACTCAGAATTAAAAACTGAACACAGTTGAGCTTTTGAAGTGTAGTCTTCTCCAATCTTCAATCTAAAGCTTGAAAACCTGATTCTAGCAACTTGGTGGCTTTTCCCACTAATATAGGTGAAATGTCATCATATTCTTCCTTTGGACCTTCTCTTGGTGCACCGGCCTCCCCCTCCTCCCATTTGGTAGTACCAAGTTCATGCTCACCTAACAACCTGAGAATACACAAAGTGGAAGCATTAGGTAGCAAGCTACCCTTAGCAGTGAAATCAAAGGAACTTAGGATCAGATTCACATATTTAATGAGTTGCCTTGCTTAGCTCGAGTGATTTGTCCCTTATACAATTATTGCAAAGCTTCAGCCATAAAACCAACACTAGTCTTGTCATTGTCATTGTTGCTTGAATATGATAATAGAGATGATGATGACGTAGATGAAGCCTGATTGATAGTGATGTCATCATCAATGGCAACATAGGTGGTGAATGATGTCTTCTCTAATTTTCACCAAAGTACTAGAATTTTTCACTCCAGAGCTAGAGAGCTAAGAAGGTCAAATTTCACGAGCTACAACCAAGCAACAACCCAAAACATTGAAGATGCTGAGCTCTGCACCTAGTTGGTCTGACTGGCATCAAGCCGGTGGTCTAACTGGCTACTAGCTAGCTGTTTGATTAGCCCGCCGATCTGACCGGGACTAGGAGTGGTATGACCACTCCGTTGTTCCTAGAACAGAAAATTAGCTCATGTCAGAACCACTTTTTGTGCTAACTTCAAAATCTATGATCAAAAGAGATCAAACTTTGCACACACTATGTTAAGGGTTTCAGGAACATATTCCATCAAAAGATTGCAAGGATTTTGGTCCAAGTCCTAAACTTTTGTAACATCCTGATTTTTGGGGATTTTTAAAACCTGAAATTTAAAAATTAATTTTTGGAATTTTTTTGAATTTAAATCAAGCTTATCTGAATTTTCAAAAAAATTAAAAAGATTTAATATGATTAAGATAAACTTTAACATAAACTGAAAATATTTTATTTGAGTTCCTTGTGTTACAAGAAATTTTCTGATATTTTCTGAAATTAAATCAAACTTCAAATGCATTTCTGAATTTTAAAATGATTTAATCTAGGTAAAATAAACATCAACATAAGTTAGAAATATTTTATTTGGATTCTCCATGTCTCAAGGAATTTTGTGGTATTTTCAGTGAATTTTTGAGATTTATTTGCTATTTTCTAGAGCTTTTAGAAGTTTATTTTAAATTTCTGGAAAAAGAACAGAAGATTTAAAAACCCAAAACCCTCCCCGTTTGACGCGTGTCGGCCCGGCCCGCCCTCGGCCTGCCGCTGCTGCTGCGCGTCGCCCTCCCGCCGCGCCACGCGTCCCCACCGGCCCTCCCGCACGCCGCCCCGCTCTCGCCCACTCCGTGCCTGCCGCGTGTCGGTGCTGCTCGCTCCGAGCCGCCCGATCCTCGCGCGCCCGCTCTCCGCACCGCCCTCAGTGTCACCCCACTCCCACCATCCGAACCGATCCCCACGCCACGTGGTGGCACACGCTCGACCGCGCCTGCCACTCGTGCCGCGAAACCGTAACCCTAACCCCAGCTCGCCCGCGCCCCGCCTCGCTGCGTCAACCGTTTGATGCCATCGCCCTGCCACGCGTCACGACGACGATCGTCGTCCTCGATGCGGACTCTCCCCGCGCCGTGTTCGTTTGTCTCTCAACCTCGGTTCGCGTGCATATAACCCGCCGCCGCCTCTGTTCGCGTGCTCCATTGCCGCCGCCGCCGGTCCTCGCCTCCCCTCGCTGCATGTCGTCGCCTCTGCCTGCGCACCTCGCCTCGACGCCGTTCCCGCCTTCCTCGGAGTGCGTTGTCCCTCTCGGAGCACCGGTGCCCTCCCCGTTGCCCTCGCCGCTGACTTGTGCCCCTCCGCCGACCGTCGGACCTCGCCGTCGGTAAGTCCCGACCGCCGCCTCTCCGTCCCCAGCGCCGATCACTACCGAATTCTTCCCCCACGCGCGCCTCACCGGACCCCGCTGCTCCGTTCGTCTGCACCCCGCCGGACCTCCTCCGTCTCCACTGCACGCCGCGCTCGCCGGACCCGCAGCGCCGCCCCTCGGCCCGCGTGCCCACGACCCCGCACCCGCACGCCCCCGCGCCCCGCCTCGGTCCTGCCGCCCGCGTCCGCGCCCGCCGTGCCGCCACGTGTCGGCCATCCGCCAGCCCCCGCGCTCAATCATGGCCTCACGAGCGGATCCGAAAAACCGGTCGCCCAGATCTTGCCGCGTGTCGCTTCTAGAGCCGTCCAATCTGCAGCCGAGCAACCCGTCGTGTCAGCCCTGCCCAGTCAGCATGACACGTTAGCCCTAGGCCACGTGGCAGCCATGTGTCATGCCACGTCAGCCAAATCCCGCCACCCGAGCCACGTGGCAGCCACGTCAGCCGGGTGACACGTGGCAGCACAAGCGCGTGCCATGTCAGCCTAGCCTTGCCGCGTCAGCACCCCCTCCCCCCGCGCATACTGTTCCATGCGTCGGGTTCACCGTGGACCGGGGTATTCCGTAGACCGGGTTCACAGCACAGTAGGTTTTCCGAATTTTCCAATTTAATTTTAGGGTTTATTTTTCGAGAGCCCATTCTCCTCCGTCCTAGCTCCGATTGACCCCGTTCTTTTTTCTAAATTCATCTAAAATCGAGCTTTAGCTTTTGGTTCTGGTTTCATGATTTTTGGAGTTCATTTGCTTATTATTTTATGTGTTTTTCTTATTTCGGTCGCTTTCTCTCTCGTTAGATTCGGATTCTGGAGGAGCAGGTTCTACGCCCGAAGACCAGGAGTACCTCGCTGAGCATAACCAAGGCAAGTCGTGTCCTTTGATTATGTTGAATCCAGTTTGTAATCTATTATTTAATTATTTTGTTTTAAATTACATTGCATCGCTACTTTTATTCAAACCCTTGTATTGGTAGTTATCGTCCCAATTGAATTTATCCCTCTGTAGGATCGGAAATGGCAACAGAGGGGGGGTGAATGGTGCATTTAAAAATTCGCCCCAAGTATCCACTCGATTTTTCTCTCTGATAGCTATAGAAGATATGAAGTAAGATTCATGCTTATCGGAAGGATTGAAAACATTTTTGCCGAAATGGCCGAAAAGATTTAAGTTTTGCCACAACTTGAAGAAACTAGATGCCCCAAGAAAATCTTGCTGAGATACTACGAATACTGGCCTTGACCTTAAAAGGAAAAGCTCACTGAAACGCTAAAGTCAGGCCAAAAGCTTGCTTGCTGATCACAACAATGAAAACTGAAACTAGAAAATAGTGTAAATTGCTTGCTGAAAATCCGAAAATAGTTTTACCAAAAAGTGACTAGCTCAAAGAAGGAGAGTGCTCATTGAAGTGCAGGCTTAACTTTAAAAAGAGACAGCCGAACAAGACAGAAATCTGCAGCAACAACAAGAGAAATCCTAAACTTGCAGAAATCTGAAACTGAAAACAGTAAAGGGACTGCACCAACTCGGCTAGCTAAAAACTGTAGGCAAAGAAGATTGTATTGAACTGTAGCACTCAGCCAAACCAGTACTTCAGACCATCTGCCGACACTTGAAAACAATCAGATTTGATATTGCCGAGAACAAAAGAACCTGCAGTCTGAAAATGAATTTCACTGCTGCTGACAACTGATAACAGAAATTAGCTCGGTAGATATGCAGAAAACAGCAATGGTAACCTGAGCTACAGTACACTGAAAAAGAGGGGGACTGCACCCAAGACAGTAATTACCGAAGGCAATCTGGGAACAGCAAGAAAACCTAAACCTGCAGAGAAAGGAGACACAAAATGCAATCCATAACATGCAGAAAACACAGCAGGCTACTGCTGGCCGAAATCATCTGAAACAGGACTGAAAACAGAAATTAGAGACTGAAGTCAGCTTGCATCCGGTCTAGCCGGAAAACCTGAAAACGTCCAACCACAGAGAAGTTGATTGCTGACAAAATACTGACTGCACAGCTGAATTTCTGCTGGCCGAAAGAAGTGAGAAAGTGCCGACTGCATACAGGGATTACTACTAGCCGAACTGATAGAACCCAAAACAAAAAGAAGAAGAAGGGAACAGGCGGTAGGTCCAATCCAGCCGAACAGGAGGAGAATGAAGAAGGCTTGATTGCTTCACAACTTTTCAGATAAAGCACTAGGAGCAGCAGCTACCAAAAACTTCCCTGCACCACACCCGCTACTCCTCTCCACTCACGCAGCAACCACACATACCAGACCAGCTGAAAAGTGGGATTTCATCTTCTGCGCCTCCACACTCCTCTGTTACTACTTCCCCCCAAAACCAAAACAAAAGACAAGTGCTGGTTACCTCCTCATAGGACATCTCAGCTCCACACACTCAGATAATTTCAGACTTGCCCGAACGGAGGAAAACAGCAGCAACTTAAGCTAGGTATTCAACTTAAACTTAAAGCAGAGAGAAAGAGAAGATCATCTCAACACAAAAATCAGCTCACGAATTGAAAAGAACCCATGAAAGATAGGAATGATTACATAGTGTTTAATCACAGCTCTCTCAAACCCTTTTCTCACTACATAGTTCTCCTTGAGAACACACACGCACAGAGCTGTCTCACCACTACTACATACTCTACTACTGCTCACTACTTTCACACACGCCTCCAGAAAAGCTACAGCATACTCATCTTCTCCACACTAGAAGCACACACACTAGTACTACAGAGCACACATACAGGAGAGACACTCTACCTCAGAACACTCCGCTATATCTCTCTCTACCGAACAACCCCTTTCTTTTGCACTAGACAGAAAAGGGAAAACCAAGTCTCTCCCTAAAGGTGGCAAATCAAGAAGAGTCAGCCAACACTCACATTCTTGCTCCACATACAAATGAGGCAAGGGTCTGAGTCAACACAAGAAAATGGAGGGAAAACCAGCCATTTCACTCTAAACCCTAAATTCTCTACTGCCATCCACTAATGGGTCTCCACCCCATTGCCTTCAACCGAATCTGCTTCCGTTTTGCAGCGTCGCACATTTTACCGAAATGCCCCTGCCGCAATTTCCTGAAGCTTCCTGTCCTCGCTGTCAACGTCTCGCTACCACTTCGAGTCTTCGCCGTATTCGGCATCTCCCGACCGCTTTGACCTCAGCACCACCCGTGCCTAGTCCGGCCATCCATGCCTCACCACGACCTCACCTCAAAGTCCTGCAGCCATCACAGACAAGAACCCATCACATAGCACCGCACAAAACAGCATAAACGATATTAGCACACGTAAAGGTACTCAACCTTAGAATACCCAAAACAAACTCAAACTCACTAAACCAACCGTCAATTACTCATCACAAACATGGGGACATCTCCACATGATCTCTCACCCTCCTTGATATTTTGGAATGTCAAGATACCGTTGTCACCATAGGTTGGGAAACATACTAGTAATGTAGGTTATTCGTCACATGGGTTGGTACGATTGAATGCTTAGTTTTGCTTATATTTACGATTGGGTTTATCATCACATGTGAATTATCAATTTGACTTAAGGAGATATGGAACTGTGGTTGGTGCCACGTTAATTAAAATTTGTGCCATGACGTTGGTGCGTCATCGGCGGTGGCTATACAAGTTGATTTTTCACTCGGGCGAGTGATCGTGCAGTAAAGGGGGAAGTGTTGGAGCACTTCGAGGGATGTGGTAGTCTCGCCCGGGTAGAATTAAGGACTTAACTTTGTGCGCCATTGATCTGAGCTTTACCGTGCAAACCACATGTCTGGTATGGGACGGACCTGGCTGACTAATTTGGGAGGTTTCAACTTTAATCTTGCCAACGAGATGAACATGGTTGCTGATTTCCATGTGGCGCAAGGGGGGTGTGATGCGAAACCCTAGTGGGCGGATTGAGTTGTAACTGAACTTTGTAAAGGTCTTGTTGTGATTATCTTTAACGTGAGGATTATCACATCGTGTGGGTAAAGTTGTGCAACCTCTGCAGAGTGTAAAACTATTCGAATAGCCGCGTCCTCGGTCATGGACAATTCTCGGTGATTTCACATGAGGGGTAGTTATTTCTGAAAACTTGTGGATTGAGGTTGGACAGTGGATGGTTAATTCACTGTTAGTTTAGCTTATGGATGGGAGGTCCATAAGTGGTTGGTTTAGCTTGTGGATGGGAGGTCCGCAAGTGGTTATTTCAATTCATCTGACTATGTATTTATTACTGTTTTACTTAAAGTTCGCCTTCAATCTATTTATTGTATTTCAACTGTCATTTATGCAAATTAACCTTTTAGCATTCCTTTGGTAAGCCTTCAATACTATATTACATTCATTTGTTACAAACGACTTGCTGAGTACCAATGTACTCACGGCTTTATGCCCAATGTTGCTCAGTTGAGAAAGAGGAGTATCACCAGCAGGAGGTTCCAGAAGGAGGGTACTTCGACGACTTCACGGATTAGGCTTCGTTCTCCACTCGATAGCCTGTGGGCTTATCGATTGGCCACGATGCTTTATTTTGGATTTCCGCTGCTAGTTTTTGTTAAGCCCTTTGGGCTAATCTATTGTAAGCTTGACCATAAGGTCGTATCTTTTGAGATTTATTGATATTTGAGTTTTTCCTTCATTTTATCGCGTATATGGTTGTGATGACATCTATGTTTGACTGTGTGCATTAGCATAATCCTGGGACTAGTGCAGAATACACAGGGAGTCCGAATTTGCATATTTGGATCTCGACAACTTTCCTCAAAATATGCAAGGTTGTACCAAAACTAGGCAAATCTAAAAACTTGCTCATAGGTTATAAATAACCAAGATGGCTCTAGATGAGTTCCCACATACACTGCAAGCAAAACCAACTGACGAATCAAAGCTAAAACCCTCAGATAAAGAAACATCAAGAAGGGCTCCAAATCAAGAAAGAATCGGGCAACTTCGAGATTTTGCTTTCGCAAAATACAATGCCTAGATGGATGCGATTTAATCTACACGAGTCATCTCCATCACTTACATATCCTTGGCAATAACAGGATCAAGAAGAGGAGAGAAGAGGTAAAGAACCAACAAGAGCAAGAGCTATTCAACCAAGAGAAGAAGGATTCATGCGAGATGAACAAACTCAATTATATTGCTACTTGTGGATGAAGGTTTTACCGTCACTCCATGGGAGGATAAGAGAACACACCACAACACTCACTCCTCTCTCTCAACCCTAACCCTAACTCAAGGATGGTTGGAATCATGGACCACATGCCTCCAACCCAACCCACTAAATAGATGTTGCAACTAGCTCATATCTAATCTTAATAGATACTATCCACTAACATAAATAGGAAAACCCGTTAATCCCACACTACACAAGTTTTACACACAAACACACTTAACTCAGCACACTTTTCAAAGTACATAAACCTGAACCCACTAAGTCTTTGATCTACTTGATCTTTTCAGTATTTCCTTGACCTAAACCACTTTCCCAAACGCCACTCAAGCGTTGTGGTTTTGATCCAATGAAATTTTCGTATTTGGCAAACTACCAAAATATCGTCCCTTTGACCCAGTTTTCACCTTCCCTTGAAAGCAATGGCTACGCTTGCCATGTGTAGGTGCATCAATAACTTACCACGCATCACAAGTCTCTCCTATTTTGTTTCCTATCAAACCATGCCTTACTTGGACCGACTAAACTACTTGGTGCAACCTGTCGTTTGAACCTTCCCTTCAATATTCCTTGCCTTCCTCGTATCTTGCTTGAGCTCAACCATCTTATCTAACATTCTTTGACCGTTCTGGACCTCGGTTCCTTCATGAGTATAGTCTTAGTCCTCAACATTGATCATAGTTGACTCAAAGCTTCCTTGCACATCCAAAGACAAAGGAATCATTTTTGGGTACATGTTCTTCACAACTTGGCCCACGTTAGCTCAAACATGCTTCATGCAATATGAATCCACCAACCTAGGTCGTCATTACTCAAACCTCAACCAAAATTCTAAATTCTAAACTCATGGCCAGTTAGACCACTAAGCATAGCCGGTCTGACTGCTTAGTAGAGCTGATCAGACCGCTAGGGACTGAAACATGACTATCGATGATCAAGTCATCGATCTTACAAATGATGTGAGAAAAGATGATTTTGAATGGTTCAGCAAGAGCATGAGGATGATCTTTATTACTATGAATTGGTTACAAAGGGCTTACAAAAGGGGACTTAACTAGCCCTAATTTATAATCTCCCACTACTCAAAAGATTCTAGTTGCCTTGACTTGGTCTCTGAACTCTTGTTTTGACTCGGGGTCAATCCTCCTTATGTTTTCTCTCATCAACCCTTAAATACAGTTGAAGAGGAACTAGTTATTCATTTGAGGAGACGTCTCGTGGAATTAGTGCATTTGATCAAAAGGGTGGTTGCTGTCAAAGAGAGATATCTGGTGATAATTGATCTTCGGTTGTTGTTAGTGTAACATAACCGTGGGAATAACTGCATGGTGGTTGTTGAAAGAGATACAGAGCCAAAACATCATGCTGTTGGGACAGATAACGCACGTGCTTCATCTATCATGTAGAAGGAGTTCCCTGAAAGCAGGCCTTCATACCAGTTCATGATTTCTCCGAGTAGCCTACTGGTCGGGCAAAGTGCACAGTAATCTTCTGACTAGGGTACTTGGGAAATAGCTTTACAAAGCTTACGACCACATGGGTCTTATGGCCTTAATTAAGTATTAAAGTTGTATTTAATAGATATTTTAATCCTCATCAGTAATATAAGGTTCAAAATCTTTCGCAAGTTTGAAATTCAACTTCACAAACAATGACAATGGTTAATCACAAATAATATTGGACCTTCTCACATGATCCCTTAGAAACTATTGTCCATATTTTGAGACCAAAGTTTGAACCAAGTCCGGGATTACGTCATGCTATTTAACCTTCTGTTCATCATGTAACTCGTGGAGCTCACCTTCTTGATGAACCCTCTTTAGTTGTCCCACGGGAGTAACAACCTTTCTTTTTAGTAATCCCTTCATTTTCTTCACCCAATCTCCTTACAATTCAGTTTCTCATCTTGAATGTCCAATAATTTAATTCACCTTTCTTCGTGTGTGAATCACATCTTTTTCTTGCACTAGTGAACCCACATGGAACTTGGTCCTCGAGCCAATCTATCCCTATAATAATGTCATAATCTCCCTAGGCTAGAATTCACATGTCTTGAGAAACATGTGCCCTTGCAACCACTACTTCCTGTTTGGTACAAGCTAGCTACAGGACATAGAGACTCCATTAGGATCACATAACGGGCTTCAGGTATTTTTTGGTCATGCCTTCAATTGGATTACCAGCTCATTGCGCACAAAAGAGTACTCACTTCCTAAGTCGACCAAGATGTTCACCTCTTGCCTATCATACTGTGTACACACAACGTGCCATCCTTGCATGGAGGTTTTATTAGGAAGGGCATGCAATGTGATGATGAACTCATGTGACAACGGAATTCATGCGAGTGCTCCACGTGGCGAGCTCATGAGTGCATGCAACGAGGTTGTGTGCGGGCCAAGTGGTGCACACATGGAAAAGGAGAATAAAGAAAAGAGGAGAAGCCCAAGAATCCAAAGCTAAGTTTTGGCTAAGATTTTCAATCCCAATTCTGTTGCATCTTAAACCCATCTGAATTCAAATTCAAATTGAATCCAAAATCAATTATGACATGGTTCAGAATAGTCAGTAGGGCCTGCATTAAAAAGTCTATAACTTTTACAAATAGAGTCTGATTTTGAGTGCTCTTGTACTTAGAAAGGTCATTCTGAGGCCCATGCAATGGATAAGATCTCAGCTTCAGAAACATCAATGATCGACTACTATCTCTGAAACAATATAGAAGCTAAAAATTTATCTTTTCTTTTTGTGTTTGTATTAGTGTCCAAGTCTTGTTAAATGTTTTAGAAGGGCTGTATAGCCAAGGGGTGCACCCAAGTACTAGTTTGGGGATGCCATATTTTCACACTATCAATACTCTTGATTCTAGGGTTTGAGCAAACATTGCCCCCACTAGAATAAGGAGTTTTGATCTATTGTGTTGTTCCATTGTTCTTATGATTTCCTTTAGTTACTGTAGGATCTCATCAACTTCTTTGCATGGTGAGTGGACAAGAATCTACCTATTTTGTTGAACAAATTCAAATGTTATAAGATTTGGTTAACTATACAATTGTTGGTAGCTCCATCATTCGTTAGGTTTTGATCTTACATCGCGAAGATCGGGAATCACCAGATCATCTTGGTATTAGAGATAAAGGTTGGCATGGTCGGATTATTTATCCCTAGTTTAGATTGTTTTTACTTGTTGTTCTTTATTCCTAGAGTTCATAAACCAAAAATTGCAACACAAAAATTTTGAACCCTAGTTTATCCATTTGTTATTTTCTTGTGAGTTTAGTTAGGTTTTGATCCATTACAAACTTTGTTTTAGTTGTTAGTCTTGTTTTTAGCTTAATCTTTGTTCTATCCTAAAACCAAAAATCCCAAAATCAAATTCTATTCTTGAATCAATTTCTGGTGAATTCGATTTCAATTTATGCACAATTAAATAAATTGGCCGTAACTTTTGCATCTGAAGTCCACTTTAGGCATTCTAAGATTCATTTTAAACCTCTATCTATCTGTTTAGCAGATAGCTGCATTAGTCAAGTCCAAATTTGGCTTTCTTCTATGTGTTTTTGGCCCAACAAGTTCATCACCCTATAGATGGGAATTTTGAATCCGAATGCATAGTTGATTTGAGAACCATGTGTGGTGCTAGATGTTGAGGCTATAAATTCTTGATATCACCAATCTTTTGAGTAATTCTTGCTAGTCGACAACTTTAGTTCATGTTGAAACTTTGTATGCGCTGTTCTTCGCTTAAATTCTTAAGCCGTGTGCAATTTCTTACAGAGATTCACTTATATCCTTTGAGAACCATATCTTCCTTTGCAAAACTTTGCTCCTATTGAGACTAGCTATTTGATATTATTTTTGGGCTGCTCATATCTAGTTTTGTGCACAAATTTGGAAGCAATATTTTTCGGGTGTTTTGTTCTTTTTGAGAGGAAACAAAAAGAAGCAAAGAGTGGCATATAAAAGAAGTGAAAACAGTAATACAAAAAGAAGTGGCCACATATATTGTGCTATATTACACCCTTTGTTCGTTAATTTCAGATTGTGCACTTGTGTTGATTTTGAACAATTTTATGCACTACTTACAAAATTTGAGCAATTGGCTAGCATCTCTCCATAACTTGTGCAATACAAGTTGTTCTTAATTGTTGGACTCTTGAGGGCATTTGGGTAATTTCCCGATTTGAAAAAGAAAAAAAAGAAAGAGGGAGAGGTGGTCCTGATGTGACCACACCACATACTCATACAACCAAAGCTCCCAAGAATAAACAAATGGTGAATTCATTTCTTCGGTTTCAATTTATTTTAATTGAGAATATAATGCTATCTAAAGATGAAAATGTATTTTTGTCTAACTGTATAAGGAGGATTGCATCAACGCTATGCGCTCGTGGTTGGGGTCCACCAACAGGAAAGCCGACCAATATATCAAGACCAAGTCAACACCTTCCCCAACTCTTGCTCAAGGTCACCACGTTACTTTTAGATCAATTCAAGCAAGAGTTCAAATGGGACGCATTTTAGAATTCAATTCGGCCTGCGGATCAATTCGGAGTCAGCCTGATAGGTCGGACTTCAAATGTGTATAACTTTTGCATAAAAACTCCGTTTGAGGTGTGCAAGTACAGCAAAGAAAGAAGAGCTCGTCCACTTTCCAATGGATTTGGCCCCACCTCCAAATTCGTTCTGTGCGCATTGGAATTACCAAAACAAGGGGACGCTGACTCAGCCTGACAGGTCCCACTTTAAATGCTCATAGATTTCGCATCAAGAGTCCAATTGGAATGTGTGAGTACAGCATGGAAAGCTTATTCCGTCCTCTTTCCAACGGATCTAACCCCATCCAAAAATTCCTTTTGTGCGCGACGCAATCAACAAAACAATCTTCGGTTTTGGAAACAGAGATAGAATCAGCTATGATTTGAATACTTTCCATGTATTGAGAACTTTCCATATGCAAGGACCTGCGTGTCCCTATAAATAGAGGCTCATTTGGCCATGTAACTCAGGCTTGTTTAGATTAGTTTTCCACCGTGAAACTTCGTCGTGTGTTCTTGTGTCGACTAGACCAACAACTGCGATTGTAGGCCTCAACCCCTTTGTGTTTCTTAGTTACATTTGCAATAAGATTGCTCTTTCACTTGTTCTTGCTTGTTCTTCGATTGCTTGCAGGAATTGAACCTCGTGTTCAGGTAACCGCGTTCTTGGCACGGTTGATAGCGACTAGGGTGTGGTGTAGCGATTGCAGGACGGACTTGGTCGTCTCGGTCAAGTAGCCTCTTCGTCAACGTCATACAAAATCGAACTTATCATTCTCATCGGAAGATCGGGCCACACCCCCTCATCAGTTGGTATCAGAGCACAGATTGCCCGGTGAGATTATCCATTTAGATTTTGTTTTTCATACCTATAACCAGAAAATTGCCCTACAAAAAGAGTTATTTCCGCAGTCCAAACCCCGTTGTGCCTTTCAATTTGTTAGTTTCGGTTTGCTAAATTGAATTTGTGTCCGTTTTAGCTTTGTCCTGTTGCTGGTCATATTCTTGGTCCCATAAAACTCCAAAAAAAAAAAAAATCCCCACGTCCAAAACCATCGAGAACACATCAAACCCTATTTCCAATTTTCGGCAGAATACTCCCTCTTGTGCAGCCGCCACCAAAAACAGCATAACTTTTGATTCGTTGATCCTTTTCAAGTGCGATCACTTCCATTAGACTCCCAACTTCATTATCCATCTGCTTGCAAAATTTCACTTCATTCCAATACTGCAAGTAAAAGATACATGAGGTGAAAGTTGACCCAAATTTCTGTTTTGAATCTGCAACAGTCTGCACTTGTGATTTTTGTGCGAATTTTTCTGTCGGTTTTCAGAAGTTGGCGCCAAACGAAAAGTTGTAGAAAAAGCCGTCAGTAAACCAGGAAAAAAAGAATCATCAAAAAAGAGGCAACTGACAAAAAGTTACGGACAAAATACCGACAACTGGTCCAGTGGATTGAAATCTAACTTTCTAATATTTTGGGTCAATAGTTGTGCTTTCCACTTCCAATTGCATTCAATTGAATTATCTTGTGTTTACCACTCCTATACTTTGATATCCATTTGTTTTAGCCTTCATCTATCCTTCTTTGATCAGCAACATAAGGCTAAGTGCTATATACGAACTATAATTCAATTCCTTGCAATTTCCGAAATTAACCGATTGTTCTCCATTGCTACATATCTAGAGCCTTTCAAGCTACACCTACTACTAACCGTTACAGGCCTTGACGTACCGGTAATCGCTATACTCATCACTCAAGTCAAGACTATCACGAACCAGCCACCGGTTGCACCACCTGTTTGCTTTGGTAAGAATTTGTAAGAGCTTGGTAAGAGTTTGAGAGATGTGTGACTTGTCAAGCTCCACTTCCTAGTAGTTTATAGGGACTTACATAATTCTCGTGTATTTCCTTGTTTTTCTACTAACCATGACAGGTTCAAGATCACATAGTATGAATTTTCGTGAGACCAACAACGTGTTGAATCGGCTTAATAAGACCCTCACCACCATCAACAACAGAGTTGAGAACCTTGATAAACGTTCATCCCCAGCTAATCGACGTGCGCTATGTCCTCTGAACCGTTCATCTCCAAATGACGATAATGATGCATTAACTAAAGTCAAGTATGCTTTTCCATTCTTTGCTGGTAAATTTGATCCTGATGCCTATATTGACTGGGAGATAGCATTAGACAAAGAATTTGAATATTATGATTGGTCGGATAGGTAAAAGATTAGAGCTGTCACTAGTGTTTTCAGTGATAATGCAATAATTTGGTGGAAGTATCTTGGTAAACATGGTAGAGCACCCCAAACTTGGAATGCATTGAAGAAACTTTTGAGAGATGAATTTGTTCCTAAAAATCATGTAGATTATTTGCTAGCTAGATTGCAACATTTAAGACAAGGTAGTAGAACTGTAAGAGAATACTATCATGAATCGAAAACTTGTTTATTACGCTGTGGTTTTGAAGAACATGCTGAAACTACAGAGAATAGATTCTTAAGTGGGCTTAATCAGGAAATTCAGGAAATTCTTGTTCACAGAGAATATAATTCTCTCTCTCATTTGTTTATACTTGCTTGTAAGATTGAGAGTCAGATTGAGAAAGAATTGAGAATACTTGATAATAGAACAAATGAGAGCAAACATGTGGTTGTGCCTTCTTCTGTGAATAACAACTTGCAGCAAGTTGAGAACAATGCGGAAGAGAAGAATGAGTTACTTGAGCTACCGACTCCGTTACTTGAGAAGGAAGATGAGATGATGGATGCCCCTACATCATGTGAGGAGGGACAGAAAGGTAAATATAATGGTGCTATCATCACTCATGGTGAGTATGCCTGTGAAGAACAACTATTGTCCACTATTCATGCTACATTAGAGCAAAACATTGTGAAAAGTAATTCTGATATACACATGTTTCAAGTACAAAATTCCAACTGCATTGATTTAAGTATTGATAATGAGTTGTGTGCTAATTTCTTACATATATCTTTGCCACAACCAGAAGTTAAACCTGATTCTTCTATTTTAATTTTAAATCCATATGCTGAAATAAATGGTTTTGATTTTGTCAATATGCAATTGATCCATGCTATAGATAAGCTGAATGAGATTTCTTCTTCGCACACTTTCGGTTATATTGAGATTGATTATCCTTGTGAACTGAGTTGTCTAACAAAGAAGTTATTTGAGATTCCCAATTCGCTTTCATTATTTTGTTATAAATTTTACTTAATAGGCGAGTATGATGAAAAGAGAAATTATATGGTTCATCGAATTTGGATAAATTCAGAACTGAAAGGTTCAACTTTGGAGGAGGAACATAATCATGTAGAGAAAACTAATGGCACTAACCTTATTATTTCTAGTTTATCTACTGCTGTTTGTAAGCTACAGGAAACCTTTCAAGAAGGGGAGTGTTGTGGGCTGCTTCCATACACCACAACCATTTCCCTATTTGCGCCGAAAAAGAATTTGCCTCTCATTGAGATCATCAATATCAAGTCACAGTCCAATACAACCTTTTCTAAAGAATGGGAGCAAGATGAAGAACATACGCCATCTAGTGATAATACTACCAATCAGATACAATCGTTTCTAAGAGAGTTTACTTTGTTTGATAAAAAACTTATGATATTACATAATACGAATTTGTTGCGTTCTTTGTCATGTACCGAGATTTATGATCAAGATCATACAATACGTGAGACCACACATCTATTAAAACCGAGGACGGTTTTCTGTCAAGAAGGGGAGGATGATGTGATCACACCACATACTCATACAACCAAAGCTCCTAAGAATAAACAAATGGTGAATTCGTTTCTTCGGTTTCAATTTATTTTAATTGAGAATATAATGCTATCTAAAGATGAAAATGTATTTTTGTCTAGCTGTATAAGAAAGATTGCATCAACGCTATGCGCTCGTGGTTGGGGTCCACCAACAGGAAAGCCGACCAATATATCAAGACCAAGTCAACACCTTCCCCAACTCTTGCTCAAGGTCACCACGTTACTTTTAGATCAATTCAAGCAAGAGTTCAAATGGGACGCATTTTAGAATTCAATTCGGCCTGCGGATCAATTCGGAGTCAGCCTGATAGGTCGGACTTCAAATGTGTATAACTTTTGCATAAAAATTCCGTTTGAGGTGTGCAAGTACAGCAAAGAAAGAAGAGCTCGTCCACTTTCCAATGGATTTGGCCCTACCTCCAAATTCGTTCTGTGTGCATTGGAATTACCAAAACAAGGGGACGCTGACTCAGCCTGACAGGTCCCACTTTAAATGCTCATAGATTTCGCATCAAGAGTCCAATTGGAATGTGTGAGTACAGCATGGAAAGCTTATTCCGTCCTCTTTCCAACGGATCTAACCCCATCCAAAAATTCCTTTTGTGCGCGACGCAATCAACAAAACAATCTTCGGTTTTGGAAACAGAGATAGAATCAGCTATGATTTGAATACTTTCCATGTATTGAGAACTTTCCATATGCAAGGACCTGCGTGTCCCTATAAATAGAGGCTCATTTGGCCATGTAACTCAGGCTTGTTTAGATTAGTTTTCCACCGTGAAACTTCGTCGTGTGTTCTTGTGTCGACTAGACCAACAACTACGATTGTAGGCCTCAACCCCTTTGTGTTTCTTAGTTACATTTGCAATAAGATTGCTCTTTCACTTGTTCTTGCTTGTTCTTCGATTGCTTGTAGGAATTGAACCTCATGTTCATAGCGACTAGGGTGTGGTGTACGATTGCGCTTGGTCGTCTCGGTCAAGTAGCCTCTTTGATAGCGACTAGGCTCTTTCACTTGTGTGGTTCGATTGCTTGCGGAATTGTCGTGCGATTGCGACTAGGTGTGGTGTAGCGATTGACTTTGGTCGTCTCGGTCAAGTAGCCTCTTCGTCAACGTCATACCAAATCGAACTTATCATTCTCATCGGAAGATCGGGCCACACCCCCTCATCAGGTCCCACTTGTCGGTGGGACAAAAGAAGAGATAAGGCAGAGGGCCTCTCTCGCGTGCACCTGAGTAGGGAGCTCAGCCTTGACCTCTTCGTTGGGTATCCAGGTCGTGTGGAGATGGTGGCGGCGATAGAGGCGCCACTGGCCCGAGCGTCCTAACGACGGCCATTGGTTATAGCCCGCCGGCAGCCTCTTCTCTTCCCTATAAAGGGCGGCCTCCCTCTCCCCCTTACCACACTAAAAATCAGTGAGTCCTCTTCTTCCTCAATCTCTTACTCTTCTCGGCTGGGTCTTAGTTTGAGCCTTGGGGCAGCTGCTCCACCGTGTGCTTCACCGACGCCGATGGCTGTGCAGTCCAGTTTTGCCTTCTCTGGGTTTTCCCGTGTAGTTTCCTTGTGCCATTTCTCTTTGGGATCTGGTATTGACGAATTTTGGGGATTTATCTCTAGAGGGCTAGATTCGGTTGGATTTGACTGAGTTGAGGAAGGAGTAATCGAGGTTTGTACTTCATGTTCTTGGGTGCTGTTGGTCGAAGCATCTGTTGGTCTTGTGCGGCATCTTTCCTGACCCTTGACTTCACTCTTCAGTGATCTGAGCTTTGAAGACCAGCATTGTATCTCTGTAAACTTTGTCTCCTTGTGTGGCATAGCGAGGTGTTTGGTTTTCTAGGAAGCGTTATTAGACGTGCCTTATCTAATTTCTTCACGGTGACGGTGACTTTGAGTGTCACTGGTGTTGTAAGTATTTCGGCAGTTCATTCTTTGAATTTTGCTTGATCTGCTTTAGATATCCATTCTATGAGTTATCACTATGTCTCTGATTGGAACTTGCAAAGTAATGCTGTGGGTTAATTGCTCATGATGAAATGACAAGAAAACTGAAATTGTATATGAACTTGAGTATAGATTGGTCTTGAACTTTCAGCTGACTTGCTATTTGGCATGCTCTGATCATTGAAGTTGCTATATATTACTTGTTGTTCACTGTGTACTCTTTGCTCTATGCTTTGTGATCCATTTTCAGTCATTGTTGATGATATCTGAACTCTGTTATACTGTTATTGATGTGACCACGCCACAAACGCATATGACCATAGCTCCCAAGAATAAACAAAAGATGAATTCATTTCTTCGGTTTCAATTTGTTTCAAATATGATGCTATTTAAAGATGAAAAATATATATTTGTGCAGCTATACAAGGAAGATTACATCAATGTTACGTGCTCGTGGTTGAGGTCCACCTAAAGGGAAACCGCCTAGTATATCAAGACTAAGTCAACACCTTTCCTAACTCTTGCTCAAGGTCACCACATCCCTTTTGGATCAATTCAAGTAAGAGTGGGACACATTTTGGAATCCAATTCGGCATCCAGATTAATTTGGATTCAGCCTGATAGGCATAACTTTTGCATACGAGCTCCATTTGAGTTGTGCAAGTACAAAATAGAAAGAAGAGCCTGTCCACTTTCCAACGGATATGGCCCCACCTCCAAATTTCTTTTGTGCACACCGCAATTACAAAAATAATCCAATGCTGATTCAGCCTGATAGGACTGATTTTAAATGCTCATAGATTTTGCATGAAGAGTCCGTTTGGAATGTGTGAGTACAGCATGGAAATCTTATCTTGTCCTCTTTCCAATGGATCCAGCCTCATCCAAAAATTCCTTCTGTGCACATTGAAATCATCAAAACAATATTTTAGTTTTAGAAATAGAGATAAAATCAGTTATAATTTATTACTTTCTGTGTTACAAACTGTCTATAAGCAAGAGCTTGCATGCCCCTATAAATAGAGGCTCAATTGAAGATGTAATTTAGGCTTGTATAAATTAGTTTTCCACCGTAAAACTTCATCGTGTGTACTTGTGTCGATTAGACCAACAACTACGATTGCTGGCCTCAACCATTTGTGTTCCTCATTCATATTTGCAATATTCAGATTGCTCTTTATCTTGTTCTTACTTGTTCTTCGATTACTTGCAGGAATTAAACCTCATGTTCAGGTCAACTGCGTTCTTGGCACGGTTGATATCGAGTAAGGTGTGGTGTAGTGATTGCAGGATGGATTTGGTCGTCTCGGTCAAGTAGCCTCTTCGTCAATGTCATATCAACAGTCGAAGTTATCCTTCTCATTGGAAGATCGAGCCAAAAGAAACCCCCTCATCAGTTGGTACGAGAGCACAGATTGCTTGGTGAGATTTTAGTTTTAGATTTATTTTTCATACCTATAACTAGAAAATTGCCCTACAAAAAGAGTTAATTTTCGTTGTGCAAACCTTGTGCAAACCTTGTTGTGCAAACCTTGTTGTGCCTTTCAATTTGTTAGTTTCGGTTTGTTAAATTGAATTTTTATCTGTTTTAACTTTGTTTTATTGCTGGTCATATTTTTGGTCCCATAAAACTCCCAAAAAAAATCCCCACGTCCAAAACAATCAAGAACATACCAAACCATAATTTCCAATTTCGGCCAGAAGACTTCCTCTTCTGGAGCCACCACAAAAAACACCATAACTTTTCATTCTTTAATCCTTTTTGAGTGAGACCACCACCGTTGTACTCACAACTTTATTATCCATCTTCCTACAAAATTTTGCTTCATTCTAGTACGGAAATTAAAAGACATCTGCGGTGAAATTTGAACCAAATTTCTATTCTGAATCTGCAATAGTCAGCACTTATGATTTTTGTGCGAATTTTTCAGTTAGTTTCTAGAAGTTGGCCCCAAAAGAACAACTGTAGAAACATTCGTCAGTAAACAAGAAAAAAAGAATCATTGAAAAAGAGGCATCTGACAAAAAGTTACGGCCAAAATACCGATGTCTTGTCCAGTAGACAGAAATCTGCCGTTCTCACATTTGGGTCAATACTTATGCTTTCCACTTCCAATTGTGTTCAATTGAATTATCTTGTGTCTATCACTCCTATACATTGATATACACTTGCTTTAACCTTCATCTATCCTTCTTTGATCAACAACATAAGGCTAAGTATTAGATACAAACTATAATACAATTTCATGCAATTTTTTAAATTAATCGATTGTTCGCCTTTGCTACAAATACATAGCCTATCCAAGCTTTACTTTTCTACTAACCGAACAGGTCTCGTTGTATCGACAATCGCTATACTTATCACCCAAGTCAGAATTATCACGAACCAACCACCGGTTGCACCACCAATTTACTTTGGTAAGAACTTGTAAGAGTTTTGATGAGGCGATGGGGTCCCGATCTTCCGATAGGGTGATAACTTCGATTTGGAGGAGAATGACTTTGACGATGCGGCTTCTAACCAATCATGACCAGAACACTAAGCAATCGCTAAACCACACTCCGAGTCGTTATCAACTGTGCCAAGAACGCAGTTGACCTGACCACAAAGGTCTATTCCTGCGTGCAACCGAAGAACACGCAAGAACAAGATAACAAGCAATCTCAAATTGCAAATAGGATTGAAATACTCAATACGGTGGGATTTCAAATAAAGATCTTGACTGGATGGTCTACTCGACACACGCGGAAGATACAAGTTGCAACATAGGCAAACTAAACATAAACAAAATCTGAGAAAACTAGAGTGGTGCCGCCTTCTTAAATAGGGGAGTGGAAGCCATACAAAACTAAGAAACAAGGGGGCGGTACTATTATTACTGTTCACGTGAACAATTGTACGCCATGAATAGTGGGGTAGCACCTTCCTCTTAGTTCCATGCATTACAAGGCCCGATTTGGCCCAAATGGGTGGTGTAGTAACTTTTTTATGATTGTGGAGCATACAGAAGGAATTTACAGATAAGGCTAGATCTGTTAAAAAGAGGACAAGAAAAGCTTTCTATCAAGTACTCATTACCTCAAACGGACTCCGTATATGAAAGTTATGCTCATTTGAAATTGGACCTGTCAGGCTGAATCCGAATTGATCTGGAGGCCGAATTAGATTCTAAAACGTGTCCCACTTGAACTCTTGTTTGAATTGGTCCAAAAGTGACGTGGTGACCATAAGGAAGAGTTGGGGGAGACGTCGACATGGTCTTGATATGTTGGTTGGCTTCTCTTTTGGTAGACTCCAACTACGAGCTCGTAGGGTTGATACAATCCTCCTTGTATAGCTGCGTAAATATGCATTCTCATCATTAGGTAGCATCATATAGTTCATATGATATAAAGGCACTTCTAAAAATAAGCTCACTTGATAATTTAAGTGATGCACAGGAACTCTTGTTATTAGAACAATAAGCATTGCTAATATGGTTGTATTCACCGGGACAATGTCCTCATCATCCTCCCCTTCTTGAAAACAAAGCCGTCCTCGGCTTTTGATACGCTGAAAATATGATAACAAAGAAATCAAGGTGCATGCATGGTATATGTATTTCATCCGTTTTAACAATTCTTCATTGTTGCATAATTAATGTTATAAAATAGCAGCGATTATAAAAGCTCATTGTATTAGTAACTCGGGAGTTAATGAATAAATCAAAATTTCTCACACAGTAATTATTGCAACTTGTTTTGCAAATGTAAGTGATGCATTTATGCAATTCAAATCTCTGAGGTTGTGAACTTGTATCGATAGCACATATGGGCAAAGCTACAACTTTTGGAATCAAACAAAGTTCATTCAAGTAAACAGATTTCAATCGAACAATAGTACATTCATCTAGCAAGGGTGAAAAGATTTGTAAGTTTTTCCATTCATCAACTTCATTATTCAGATTGTCAATGCTAGATGGTTCAATAAGAGATAAACATATAAGATTTGAATTGTCACTAATTTTTAATTTCTCTCATAATGAACAAGATTCAGTACACCAGAATTGTTATTCAAAATAACAAGCTTCAATTTATCATGTGACCACAAGTTATGCATATTCGATATACATGAAATTGATTGTCTAAACTGTAATCTCCAAACAAATTGAACTTATATGTGTAGACATGAGTACTTGCTAATGATTTTAAATATGAAATTTCAGTAAGATTCTTAATCACACAAGAAATAACCCAATTGTTATATTCCACATGTTTCTTTAGACATGCAGATCAGAAGGATTATCACATGACCTTTACAATGCACCTAGTAAAAGATCACCTCGCTAAGGTTTCGTCTGTAAGTAAGCCCATTTTGAACCCCAGCTAGACCCCCTCTTGCGCCTGCCTCTATCCATGCAAGATCGGAAATGGCAATAGAGGAGGGATGAATGGTGCCTTTAAAAATCTTGCCCCAAGTGTTCGCACATACAGATCTTGCACACAAAAATTCCCTCTCCTATAGCTATAAAAGCTATGAAGTAAGAACAATTGCTGAAAAATAAACACTAGAGAAATGCAGCCAAACTTGACTAAAATCTGACGATTTAGGATCTATCAAATTTTTCAGGTGAGAGTAGTAGACAATCTGGCCAAAAAAGTGCAGTAGTTAATTAATTTAGAACAGCAAACCAAACACAAACAATTGCCCAAGAGAAAACTGAATTAAACTATAAGATTTCTGACCAAAACAATCAAGGTTTTACTGCAGAACAGAGGGTCCAAAACAGCAACAAAAAGGCAGGAAAAAGGAAAAACATATTGCTGTCCAAACTGTCCAGAACCTGAAAAAGCAGATGCCTCACCAACTGAAAGAGTACATGCTGCTGAAACTGGAAGACTGCAGCACCTAATTGCAAGGAGACAAAACAGTCAACCGAAACCTATGCCCAACAGCTGGCCGAGAGCAACAAATGACAGCAGCACTTGTAGCAGCAGAAAAAAACACATCATTTGCTGCATCCGAACAGTGGAGAAACAGCAGATACACAATAAAAATCTGCAGCCCAAACCGATTGCTGCTGCTACAAACAACTTGGCCGAAAACTTGAGTTTTTGCTGCAGAACTGAACCGAAACTACCAAAGAAGCAAACTGCAGAACCAAAGAAAAATAGCAGCTGCAGGCAACTGAAAATAGCAGGAAAACTTAAGAACTACTGCTGCCAAAAACCAGACTGAAAGCAGTGTGCTGGCCGAGATCTGCAGAACCAGGAATCGAAGGCAGAGAAGCAATAATTGTAGGAAACAAGCATTGCTGAAACCAGAGAAGGAAGAGAGGATACACAGACCTGAAACACAAAAGAAAACAGCAGAGCCTGACCGAAACTGAACAAGAAGGATGAAGAACTGATGAGGAGATTTTTGCTCTTGGGAATATACCGATCAACAGACCTTGAGACAATCTCTCATCACAGAGCAATAAACAGCGATTTTGATTCTTTGCTTTCGGCATGAGCTAGCCAAACGGGCCTTGAGGTGATTCCCCGTTCAAAGCAAATATATATCAGGAACTAGAACAAGAACATCTACCCAAAAACAAAATGAACGGAGAGAAAATAAACAGCCAGCATGAATGATAAAACAGGAACTCTCATATTGAGACGAAGAGAGATGATTGATTATAAAAGATGAATGTTTACATCAACTCTTCTATATCTCACTCAAGAACAAGAGTACCCACACATGGAGAGAAAAACAAATGAAACTCTAACTCTTGCACACACCTCTCTCCAAGAGCACAAGCATTAGGAAACCCTAACACTCACACCCATCTCCACTTTCTCTATTGCTCCCACTCCCACTAGAGAGCATCTCTATTTATAGCCTCCACTAATAGGTTTACAAAAACACTTTACCAATTAGGTCACAACAAATCCTCTCTTTATCCATTATGCCCTAACCACATCCACTTCCTTTTGTGCAGCCATGCGTATTCACCAAAATGCCACTCCTGCACCTTCCAGGAAGCTTCCTCCTTTCTTACCGCGCAAGCCTCGCAACCACTTCGAGTCCTTGCCGTCTTCGACACATCCCGACCGCTCTGACCTCAGCACCGCCTGTGCTTAGTCCGGTTACCCAGTGTCTCACCACGACTCCGTCTCAAAGTTTTGCAGCCGTTATCGACAAGAAAACACATTACATAGCACCGCACTAAATATTAAAATTAAATATCCGCATTAGTAAAATGCCCGAAACAAACTCATACTACTCAGAACACGTGTCAATGACTCATCACACAATTAGGGTTACCTCCACATGGTCTCTCAATCCAGCGACACAACCATATCCAAGACGGTTTTTTGTCCACCGATATAACTCGTGGGTCTCTCCGAAGTGTTTTTCTTTACTGACGATGTAAATTAGTTAGTCATGCCTACACTTTGCCAGCTTGTGGTTTGTACTATTTTACTTAGAGAGGTCAACATAGGATTCAGTCCTTAATTTGTCCAGGCGGTGCTTACCACATCCACAAGTTCTCATGCTACATCCACACCATCTACTCTTACCAGGATGCCTAGACGGGTAAGCAAGTTTTAGGGTTTTGAGAAGCATAAGGTAAGCTTTTACCAAACTATCAATCATGTACTTCCCATGATTGCCCAAAAATGAACCTTGTGTTTTTGAGGAGAGATGATCAGGACACGCTAGTGTCCTGAGACTTACATAGACTCGCTTGGCAGTTAATAAAGCTTATCTTGGAAATTCTTTTAGTATTAGTACCTAAGGCGACAATGGTAAGGGATAACAACTAGTCAAGGAGGGTGTATGTAACATCTTGTTTTTCTAAGTAATTTAAAGCCTTGGTTTTAAAAATAAATTTTTGGAATTTTAACGGAATTTATAAAGCTTAAATTGAAATTTTAGAAATCAAAAAGGAATTAATCTAATTAAAATAATCTTTAACATAAGTTGAAAATATTTTATTTAATCTCTTCAGATCTCAAAGAATTTTATGGTATTTTTGGTGAATTTTTGGGATTTATTTACTATTTTCTAGAGCCTTATTGAATTTTACTTGAATTTTGGAAAAAATAGAAAAGAAAAAGAAACCCCCCAAACCCTCAGGCCACCCCAGCCGTCGGATCCGCCACTTTCCACGCGTCGGCCATCCACCCAGCTTCCCATGCCCGCCACCGCACCGCTCGATCCCGCCGATTGCCACGCAGCGCCCATCCCGCGCACCCCTACCGCTCGCACCTGCGCTGCCCTAACCCTAGCACCGCACCGCGCCGCACGCTCCCGCGCCGTTGGATCCACGCCCGAGTCGCATGCTCCCATCTCCGCCGTCTACGTGTCCATACCGAGCTGACCTCACACCTGCGCAGTCTCTGGATCGAACTCCTCGGTTCGCGTGTTAAAAACGTCGCGCGCCGCCTCAGTTTACGTGCATTCGTCCTCGCCTCGCCCGGCTGCCGTCTTCCCCGCTGTGCACCTGCCCGCCGCCGACGCCATCCCCGCCGGTGAGCCGCCCTGTCCCCCGCTGTCTCCCTCCACTCCCGTCGCCCGTGCACCCCGCCTCGGTCCGCATGCGCGACCCACACATGCCCCGGACGCGTCCTGCCTCGCGCGTAGCACCATCACGCGTCGCTCATCCATTGGCCGCTGCCCCAATCCTCACTGTTGATCCAGATCTAGATCAACGGCTTAGATCCACCCACGCGGCACTTCCTCCCCCGTCTGATCTAGCCGCGTCGCCGCGCACCCGAGCCGCTACGTCAACTCTACCCATGTGGCAAGCCACGTTAGCACTAATGCCACGTTTCCCGCCACATCAGCGCCACGTCAGCTGAAACCCGCCTCGGGTGCCACGTCAGCGCCATGTCAGTAGCCACGTCAGCCTGCCACATGTCAGCACTAGCGTGTGCCACGTCAGCCCTAGTGCACTGTTTTGTGGACCTGGTCCACCGTGAACCCTTCTTTCTCATGCACCCGGTCCATAGCACAGTAACTTTTTTGATTTTTAAGGATTTTCTTTAGATTAAATTTTTCGAGAGCCCGTTCTCCTCTGTCCTACCTCCGATTGACCCCATTTTTTTTCTAAATTCATCTAAAATTGAGCTCTAGCTTTTGGTTCTAGTTTCAAGATTTTTGGAGATCATTTACTTATTATTTTATGTGTTTTTGTTGTTTCGATTGTTTTCTCTCTCTCTTGTTAGATCCGATTCCGGAGGAGTAGGAGGGACGTCCGAAGACCCCGAGTACTTCATTGAGCAAAGCCAAGGCAAGTTGTGTCCTTTGATCATGTTGAACCCAGTTTGTAATCTATTATTTAATTATTTTATTTTAAATTACATTGCATCGCTATTTTAATACAAACCCTTGTACTGGTAGTTATTATCCCAATTTGTATATTTCCCCGCCTTGATAATTTGTTTGGCCATGATGCCATTGTCACCATAAGTTGGAAAATTTACTAGTGATGCTATGATAGATGTCACATGGGTTGTACGATTAGAATGCTTAGCCATACTTATTTTACGAATGGGTTATCATCGCATGTGAATAATTAATTTGACTTAATGATATATGGAATTGTGGTTGGTGCCACAACTATTAAAATTTGTGCCATGACATTGGTGTGTCATTGGCGTGGTTATACAAATCTAGTTTTTCACTAGGGCGAGTGATCGTGTAGTAAAGGGGGAAGTGCAGGTTCACTTCGTAGGATGTGGTAGCCTCGCCCGGGTAGATTTAAGGACTTAACTTTGTGCGCCATTGATCTGAGCTTTATCGTGCAAACCACATGTCTAGTATAGCATAGACCTGGCTGATTAATTTATAATATTTCAATTTCAATTCTACCATTGTGATGAACATAGCTGCTGATTTCCACGTGGTGCAAGGGGGTGTGATGCGAAACCCTAGCGGGCAGGGTCGAGTTGAGATAGAGCATTGTAAAGGCCTTGTTGTAATTTTTTAGGCCAAGGTTAATCACATCGTATGGGTACAGTTGTGTAACCTCTGCAGAGTGTAAAACTATTCGAATAGCTACGTCCTCGGTCATGGACAATGCTCGCTGATTTCACACAAGGGGTAGTAATTTCATTTAAACTTGTGGATTATGGATTGGTTAGTGAACAGGTGTTCACTTTTGGCTTAGCTTGTGGATGGGATGTCTATAAGTGGTTTACTTCAACTCCATTGATTATTTACTATTATTGTTTTTCCATTAAAGTTCGCTTTCAATCTATTTATCGTATTCATCTTGAAATGTTATTTATGCAAATTAACCTTTCAGCTCTCCATTGGTAAGCCTTGCATATTATATTGCATTAATTTGTTACAAATGACTTGTTGAGTACCAATGTACTCACGGCTTTATGCCTATGTTGCTTAGTTGAGGAGGAAGAGTATTATCAGCAGGAGGTTCAAGAAGGAGGTTACTTCGACGACTTTATGGATTAGAACTTCGTTCTCCACTCGATAGCCTGTGGGCTTGTCGATTGGCCACTACGCTTTACTTTGGATTTTCGCTACTAGTTTTGTTAAGCCTTTTGGGCTAGTGCTATTGTAAGCTTGACCATAAGGTCGTACCTTTGAGATTTATTATTATTTGAGGTTTCCCTTTATTTTAGCGTGTGTATGGTTGTGATTACATCTATGTTTGACTGTGTGCACTAGCGTGATCCTGGATTAGTGTAGTTTACACAGAGAATCCGGATTTGCATATTCGAGTCTCGATAGAGATGGTATCAGAGCCATATTGACTGTCGAACGAAGCCCTAGTTAGAATGGACGTTTAGTCAAAAAACTTATTTTCTAAATCAAATCAACCAAATTGATACTTAGTAGTATCTGTATCTTCTTATCTCTTTATTAAGGATTCTCGTTCTTTGCTCCACTCTCAAAAATTGTTTTTATAAATCTTTAAACTGATCTTTACCCTCATAAATGCATTAGATATCCCAAGCTTCTTTCAACCAGACGGGAAGATGGAGAGGACTTCTTTGCGTCTTATTGCGGAGTCTTGGATTGAAGAGAACACCCGTCTACCTCACCAAGGACAAGAATGCGAAAGGACAACACCTCGGGAGCATCACCAGGTTGTACTTCACCACGCGAGTCGGCAAGCAAGTTCTACATCATGGCTTCAAGAATACCGGTGCATGTGGAGAAGAGTCAGCACAGGGAGTTGCTCACAAGGCCATCCGACGACTTTGCAAGGTATACAAGATCAACATGTCCAGACTCATCTAGAAGTTTAAGAAGCACTATGGAGTCACCCCCAGCCTACCAGAGCCAATCAGGGAGGATCCCCGACCGCAGTCGCTAGTACCTCTACCGTCGCCTACTCCGTCGAGCCCGGAGGAGAGACGACGCATCACCGGCAACCGACGAGAGTATCTTCACCACTTCATTCCTGCCCCAGTCGAAGAGCAATCGCCACCAGTCCGCAACTCGTGGGTTGTCTACAGTGATTTGGAGGACGAGAGTAGTGAGCCCTACCTGTCAGGACCCGAGTGGGAGCCTTTAGATTAGATAGTGCGAGTAGAATGTTGAATTTTATTTGCAGTTGTGCGATGTGAGCTGCAAATCTTGCCCTTAAAAGCATTATATTGCAGTCATATCAGTCTTTTTATTCGAGTTAATTTTTACTCAGTTTTGTTTTTAGCCTCTCTCGACTAAGTGTTTCTTTAGTCCAAGTTACCATTAGCAAAACCCCTTTAGACGAATTCACCATCTTACCTATGCTTTTCCCTCTCGCCTTTTTGCCCTTGAGAAGACAGCAGTTGTTTCCTTTTCAGAGCAGTAGCAAGATGGTTGATACCAGAAACTCTTCAGGCCACAACCAGGCAAATCAAGATCTAGAGAGTAGTGCTGCTCAGCCAGTTCCACCGACTTTGGACCCCGCCCTTAGTCAGTTCTTGATGGCACAGACGCAGATGATGCAGGTAATGATGCAGGACATGTATGGTACGATGCAGCGTCAGCACCAGGAGCCAGTAGCACCTCAGGCACCACATCAGCAGTCCAGCTATGCAGAGTTTATGAGGACGAGACCGCCCACCTACTCCAGTTCTTCAGAGCCTTTGGAGGCCGATGATTGGATCCGTTTAGTGGAGAAGAAGCTGAATGCGGCCCAGTGCACAGATAGAGAGAAGGTGTTGTATGCAGCGCAACAGCTTGAGGGAGTAGCAGCAGAGTGGTGGGAGAACTACTGTGCCGCCCATGAGGACCAGAACGGTATCACCTGGGCAGAGTTCACCGCCGCCTTTCGTCACACCCATGCCCTAGATGGGGTGATCGAGATGAAGAAGGATGAGTTCAGAGAGCTGCAGTAGAAGAACATGTCAGTGAGTGAATATCTCAATAGATTCACTCAGTTAGCTCGCTACGCGCTGGAGGACGTATCCACGGATGCCGCTCGCCAGAGGAGGTTCAAGAAGGGCTTGAACCCAGCATTGAAAGTGCAGGTGGTGGACAATGACTATATCAGTTTTCAGCACATGGTGGACAAGGCTATACTCATTGAGGAGAGTCGCCGCGAGCTAGTGGAGTCTCGCAAGAGGAGGATGATCCAACAGGTATCTCAGTCACACCAATCTCAGAGACCCCGTTTTGGTTCTTACTAGCTGCCACGAGTACCACGATGCAGCCGATCGTTAGGACACCGCCCCGCGCGCATCCACGATGAGTCAGTCAAGCATCCCAATGGGACGAGCGATCGGCAGAGAGGAGCGCCAATCCAGCAGTGTCTGTCACTTGCTTCAAGTGTCATGAGTCAGGACATTATGCTAGCAAGTGCCCCCAGAGGCAAGCCCCAACGCCAGTTCGCTTCAATCTGGGAGCCACCCCAGATCGGACTCCTGCCCCAGGAGCAGGATGAGGAGCACCCCCGGCATTAGGCCAGGTCAGCAGGACATCGGTGCCTTGGGGCCAGGTGAACCATGTCACTGCAGAGGAGGCCCAAGCAGCACCAGAAGTTGTGATCGGTAAGTTCCTAGTTCATTCCAGCCCTGCTACAGTTTTGTTTGATTCTGGAGCTTCGCATTCATTTGTTTCTCGGAGTTTTGCTTTAAAGCAACGTTTGAAAATTGTTGCTCTTGGATCTGTTCTTTTAATCCAATCCCCAGGTTCTGAGTTGAGTATGAACCTAGGTTGTCCAGGAGTTAGGATAACAATTCAGGGAGTCGAGTTCAAGGCCGACTTGATTTTGTTGGATATTCAATCCCTAGATGTGATCTTGGGTATGAATTGGCTCAAGAAGCATCAGGCAGTGTTAAATTGTGGAAACAGAGCAGTGACCTTGACCAGTTCAGATGGGAGTAAGGTTCAGTTTGCAGCCAGCGTGAGTCAGTCTAAGAAATCCATGGTTTGCCATATCAAAGTGATTAGGTTAGAGGATGTCCCAGTTGTCAGAGAGTACCCTGACGTGTTTCTAGATGATCTTCCAGGCATGCCACCAGAGAGAGAGGTTGAATTTCTGATTGAGCTAGTGCCAGGTACCGCTCTGATATCCAAGAGACTCTATCGGATGTCTGCCAATGACTTAGCAGAAGTGAAGAAGCAAATTCAGGAGCTTTTGGATAAGGGTTATATCCGACCGAGTTCATCCCCGTGGGGAGCACCAGTGTTGTTTGTTAAGAAAAAGGATGGTAGTCAACGTATGTGTGTGGATTACCGAGCTCTTAATGAAGTCACCATCAAGAACAAATACCATTTGCCCAGGATTGATGAATTGTTTGATCAGCTTAAAGGAGCAGGAGTTTTCTCCAAGATTGATTTGAGGTCAGGATACCATCAGATAAGGATTTGAAAAGAGGATATACCTAAGATAGCCTTCTTGACTCATTATGGTTTATACGAGTTCACAGTGATGTCATTTGGTTTAACAAATGCTCTAGCCTATTTATGTATCTGATGAATAAAGTACTCATGGAATATTTGGATAAGTTCGTCGTTGTGTTCATTGACGACATCTTGATCTACTCCAAGGATGAGAGAGAGCATGAGGAGCACTTGAGGATAGCATTGCAGAAATTAAGGGATCACCAGTTGTATGCCAAGTTCAGCAAGTGTGAGTTTTGGATGAAATAAGTCGCCTTCTTAAGCCATGTGATGACCGTAGAAGGAGTTGCAGTTGACCCTGGAAAAGTGAGAGATGTTTTAGATTGACAGTCACCTACATCAGTGACCCAGATCAGGAGTTTTCTGGGTATGAGAGGATATTACCGTTGGTTCATTGAGAAATTTTCCAGTGTAGTCAGACCCCTCACACAGTTGCTCAAAAAGGAAAAGAAATTTATTTGGACGTCAGAGTGCGAAAAGAGTTTTCAGAAACTTAAGGAGGGTTTGACCACAACCCTAGTGCTAGTGTTGCCTGACATAAATAAGGATTTTGATATTTATTGCGATGCCTCTCACAAAGGATTGGGTTGTGTACTGATGCAGGACAAGAGAGTGGTAACCTATGCCTCACGCCAATTGAGACCACATGAGGAGAACTACCCTACTTATGATTTGTAGTTAGCAGCCGTAGTGCATGCTTTGAAAATTTGACGTCATTATCTCATGGGTAATAGATATGAGGTTTACACGGATCATAAAAGTCTGAAATATATCTTTACCCAGTTCGATCTTAACCTCAGGCAGAGGAGGTAGTTAGAGCTAATAAAGGATTATAATGTTGGCATACATTATCATCCTGAAAAGGCCAATGTGGTTGCAAATGCCTTGAGCAGGAAGGTTTATTGCAATTTAGTGATGACAAAGGAAAGTCAGCCAGCTTTGCATGAGGAGTTTCAGAAGCTTAGCCTAGAGTTGTTAAGGATCAAAAATGGCAACAGAGGGGAGGTGAATGGTGCTTTAAAAAATTACCCCGAGTATTCGCACTGAAATCTTCTCCAATAGCTATAGCAGCTATGAAGACAGACGAAATTCGCTCAAAGGAAGCTGAAAACAATGGCCAAAACAGACTGAAAATCCAAAGGTAAATTAGACCAAGGTCTGATGGTATGGAATGAAATCAACTCCACTAACCAAGGTAAACTGAGAGTTATAAGAGAGAACTTTCTGAAAAGAAAAACTAGAACTACCCAAGGCTGCAAACAACCTGGTGGACTGATTTATGCAGCTAATTCAGTCTGACCAAAACAGGGAAATGCTGCTGCACAAAATAGGCCGAAAGCAGTACCAACTGCAACCTAAAAATTGAGCAAAGACTGCAAGACATCCAGCAGCAAATGTAGCACAAATTCAACTCAAATAGATATTTCTTTCGCTGCCAAAAACTGAAAGAGAAACCAGCCAAAAACTGAAACAAGAAAAGAGAAAAACTGCAGACTGATCACTACCAAAACCAGCAGCCCGAACAGAAAAACAAAGCACAGAGAAAAGAGAAGAATAGCCACAAAAAGGAGTTCATGCTGCTGCCCAAAACAGCACACATCAGCCTAGCCAAACAACACTGAAAAGGGCACAACCTGCTAGCTGAAACTGGACTGGGCCTAGCCGAAAGAAGCAAAGCACAGCAACTACAGACTGAAATCTGCAGCCAGCAGCCAACCGAAAAAGAAGAGGACAGCAGCCCTGAAAGTAGCAGCAAAAAGGACCAGCAAAATACAGAGAACAGACTGCTTGCTTGCTGTCCAAAAACCAGACTGTAAATCAAAAGGAAGGGCTGCTACTGACCGAAAATAAACCAGAAGATAGCACTCTGAACCTGCTGCCCGAGAAGGGAGTGCTGCTGTTGTCCAAAATGAGGAGTGCACACACGCACAGACTGGAAATCAGCAGATCAGCAAAACATCAAAACAACAGATTGATGCGCATAGCAGGGAGAGAAGAATACCCATTGAGTTTTGGTTTTTGCTCTTGGAAAAACTGGTCAAATGACCTTGATGCTGGTTTCCAAACACAGAGCAAAAATCAGAGGCTACTCTCCACAAGCACTCAATCTAGAACTGAGAAAAGAAAAGAAAGAAACAGTAGGAACTGAAAAACAGAACTTGAAGGGAGATTATTGAAATGCTACTGCTTCTAAATTTTTGCTTTCGGGATGAGCTAGCCAAGAGGCCTTGAATTTTATCCCCATTCAAAGCAAATATTATGCAGCAACTAGAACAAGAACTTCATCCCAAAACGGAAAGAAACAAAGAAGAAGCAAACAGCCAGCACAAATCAAAAACAAAAACTCTCATATTGAGACAAAGAGAGATGAATGATTAAAAAAAGAATGATTACAACTAGTTCATACCACCTCTTAACTCAAGAACTAACACACACACATGTGGAGAGAAACAAATAAAACCCTAACTCCACTCTCTCATAGAGCACAAGCATTAGAAAACCCTAACACTCACACCCATCTCAATCTCTCTCTCTCTACATCTCTCCCACTAGAGAGCACCTCTATTTATAGCCACCACTAATGGGTTTACAAAACCACTTTACCCATTAGATCACAACAACTCATAGCACTTTATCCATTATGCCCTAACCAAATCCACTTCCTTTTGTGTAGCCTTGCGTATTTACCAAAATGCCACTCCTGCACCTTCCGGAAAGCTTCCTCCTTTCTTGTCGTCCAAGCTTCGCGCAACCACTTCGAATCCTCACCGTCTTCGACACATCCAACCACTCTGACCTCAGCACCGCCTGTACCTAGTCCGGTCACCTCGTGTCTCGCCATGACTCCGTCTCAAAGTCCTGCAGCCATCACAGACAAGAAAATATATCACATAGCACCTCACAAAATATTATAATTAAACACTAGCATCCGTGGATAACACAAAATGCCCGAGAAACTCAAACTTTCGAGAACACGTGTCAGTTACTCATCACACACACGGGATTACCTCCACATGGTCTCTCAAGTTGGTTGAGTAAGGATTTTTAGCCGCAATGGAGTTGCAGCCAACTTTTGATAGTCACATTCGTTAGGGCCAGTCAGAGGATGATGCATTTCAGCAGATTAGGAAAAACATGAGTAAAGGAAAAGAGTTAGGATTCACAGAGGATGAGCAAGGAATCCTTGTAAGTTCAAGCTCTATTATGTTGGTTTTGGTGATAATGACAAATACAATTGTGCGACTAATGTGTATGATTGATTATGATATAGTTTAGTCTCATTTGAATGAAAAGGTGAAATCAAAGAGGTATGCATTCGATACTTATATTCATTTACATCTTAGTGCATTCCTTGGATCTAAAATATAGATTGAACTCCACATAAAGTCTAAGATGAATATGTGCATATACTTTTATTATATGTTCTTGTATGCACACATTTAGGGGGATTTCACTCTATGTTTTGTGATTTTATTAGTATTGATCCATGTTTTTTTTTCACATACATTGGGATCTCTACTTTGAAATATATCATTTGAGTATATAAAACTTATGTAGTTCATATATACTCATATTGAATCATATTGCTTTATACTCAATTGTTTGTGTTTGCAAAAAAAGGACTAACATGTATATCAAGTGATTGAAAAGTTTAGTCCCGTAATTCGTTTGAATATTTGGAGATGCATGCAAAGATTGATAAGAAGATCAATATAGCTCGAGACAAAGGTCAGCATGCATTTGAATTTAAAGTCTAAAGTCAACTGTGCTCTATCAGGAAAATCGGTAGTACTGCACCCACCTGCGGTATTACTGCAGTGCGGTAGTACTGGCGTGTAACAGCGGTATTACCGCAGTGCGATAGTACCGATTTTTGTGTGGTACATTTTTTTCCAGAGAGCACTCTTGGTGGGACTTAGGCTCACCGAAATCGGTAGTACTGGATTTTCCACGGCGGAACTACCATAGTGCGGTAGTACCGCATTGATCAGCGGAACTACCGATGCTCGGTAGTATCGGCATCCTGAGCGGTACTACCGGAGAGCGGAACTAACGGACTTATAACAGCGATAGTACCATATTTTGAGTTTAAAGTTTTATATTCAATTATTTGCAATTGTAGTGGTTATCATCAATTACCAAAGGGAAGATTGAAACATCTAGACACACCATTATGAGTTAATGATATATTTTGGTAATTAATGATAATAACATTGTGGGACTAACATTTTTCATGAGTTGGATGAATAGGTTATGTTCCAAGATGATAAAGACTTTGGATAATTTCATATGTTGAAGATCATCAAGCAAAGATTCGAGATGGAAATGACTTCATGAGTTGAAGGCCATCAAAATGTCGGGACCCGGAACAACAACTCCAAGTCCCTCTGTGTAGATCGCACTATCCCAGGAAGAGCTAGTGCACACAGGGTCAACAGTAATGTATATCATGCAAAAATCACCACCGAATATTATTAAATGATAAAATACGGCCTTAAGGCCAAGTCTTACAATATAGGGGCACAAGGCCAACAAAAGAAATAAAACAGCGGAAAGCAATAAAGGTAGCAGAACAGCCCATCCAGCCTCCCACAAGCGAATGACTGTAAGACGCGCCCTACTCGCTGAAGTAGTCCTCACCGTCGTAGTCGCCCTCGAAGTCTGGCAACAGATTTAGCAAGGTGAGTACAAGAGTACTCCCAAGGTAAGCAAGTAAATGCTTACGCAAGTTACACCAGGAGATATAACAGAATTGATGCATGCATAATGGATTTCAGGGGAGGCTTAATAGGGTAAATGTGCGGAAAGCAATACTTGAATTTAAATGCAATAATGTAAGTATGAAAACCTGAATTTTAATACAGTATACGAAACATTGTTTTTAACAAGTAATCTCGTTAGTGTAGGCTCCGACCCACACTAACCTATCCACGGGAATCCACCCGGACCAAAAACCAAAACCGTCATTTGTTTGCTCAAAACCAGGTTTTATAAAATACAAGTCTAATCTGTGAAGACTTTACTCAGCATGTCCATGACCGCGGACACGGCTATCCAGATAGGTTTTAACTCTGCAGAGATGTACAACTTTACCCACAAGATATTCCCTCTCACTTGAGCCACGCGATAAACACACTACCTTAGGTGTGCGGCGGAGAGTTCATGACAAGGCTGTTCCGATGATCCATAGCCAAAATAATCACGCCGCCACTAAGGTTTCACCACAACTCGAATCTACGAGTTGGAGCCCCCTCTGGTGCCATGTGAAACTTCCCACAGCCTACGCCGCGCTCACATTCAGCCTATAGCGAGACTATGTTTGGAACTTCACAAATTACTTAGGCAGATCCATCCCATACCGGACTTGCGGTAGTACGAAGTAACTTCGTAAAATGAAACACAGAAACGGTCCTTAAGTTGATTTAGGCTCAACCACATTCCCCCGTGCACAACAATCAACCAGGTGTCACCAAACACGAGGTATGCCGGCACCCACCACCTAACCATTAGCCTAAGTCCAAATCATAAGTTTCTATTTTTATTTTTAAACAATTTTCACAAACCATCCTTGACTCACCGAAGTCAAGATATCAATTTTCAAAGTTTGTCATTTCATGTGAAAGATTGATCCCACCTAAAATTATACTAAGCCAGGCTAAGCATTTCTATAAAATTTTCTAGTCAATACTATGGTACTAACTAGTTTTCAGCTAGGGTGACAAGGTATATGAATTCGAGATTCAAATTGGCCATAGTCAAGAATCATGGGCATAACTAAAGTTTAAACTGAATTTAAATTAAATTTGAATAGAAGTACGCATGCATATACAGTAAAACAATATAAATAATTTAAAATATTAGGTTCAACATGGTCAAAGGTGTAACTTGCATTGATCGAAGTCCTGCTGAGAATCGTCGAACTCAAAGTCTCCGGAATCGCCGAAATCTATCGTAAAGATCCAATTCAAAGAAAATTCAAAAACAAAAACCAAACAAATTCAAAAATTCGAAATTATGCCAGAAATGGATAGATCATGATTTTAGAAAAATGTAAAAATTTGAATGGGTCAATTTGGAGTTAAAATGCAAAAGTTATAGCCTTCCAAAGTTTAAATTCAAATAAAAAGAAAAAGGTTATTTTCTGGATTTATTTTTAAACCGAAAAGGATTTATGACATCAGCAGGAATTATTTTGCTAAAGGAAATTAAAGGATTATGACGTCAGCTCTAGAATTAATATAATCGGGGAGAGGCTGACAGGTGGGGCCCGAATTTGGTGGACTGCGTCCATGGACCCGAGGGGTGGGTGAGGTGGCAGGCGCCAGCGGGGAGGGGAGGTGGCGCTGACGCGGCTTCCACGTGGCTGCCACTTGGCACCACGTGGTCGCCACGTGGCTGCCACGTCACGGCAACGTGCCGACGTGGCGGCACGCGCGCGGGGTGGCGAGGGGGGTTGCTCGGGTGGCGCTGGCGTGGCGCCGAGCTGGCGGCCACGCCTGCTGCCACCTCAGCCCAGCGGTGATGGGGCGAGCGGCCGCGATGGCGTCTGAGGATCGAGTCGCCGCCGCTCCGGCTGGCGCGCGCGGCCGAGAGGCACGAAATGAAGAGGGGGACGCGGGGAGTTCACCCGTACCTTGCGCGGAGGCCGGGGGTGACCGGAGAGGAGAATCGGCGAGAAGGGGCGGCGGTCGGAGGAGGGTTCATGGCGGCGGTGGGGTCCCGGTGGCGCACGATCTCGGGAAGATGGCCGTCGGGGATCGCCTGGGCACCGGCTACGTCGGAGAGGCACCGGCGAGGAGTGGGGAAGCCCGAGGCGGCTGCGATTGCTCGCCGGAGTTGCTGGTGGCCGGCGGGGAAAATCGAGCGCAGGGAGGGCTCCGAGGCTTGGATTTGTGAATTGGAGGCAAAGGGGGCGGCGGTGTGGGTAGAAGGTGCTCGGGGAGGTCCTTTTATAGCCTGGGGAGGGAAGTAACGGCCGAGCAAAAACTCGCCGAGTGCAACGGCTCGGAGGTTTAATGCGACGGTGGTAACGGCTACAATCAGGGCTAATTATGCCTCAGACGGGTGCGGGGAGGTATTAATTTGAATTTGCAACGGTGCGGGGGAATAAATTGACAAGAAACCGAAGCTATCAAAGCTTCGGTTTTCTAATCAATGGCGGCGGTAGCGGCGGAGATCGCGCGAGGAAGAAGGCAAGTGACCGGGGACGACGGATCTGACAAGTGGGGCCCACGGGTCAGTGAGAGAAGAAAACGGGAAAGGGTTGGGGTGACGGTCGGATCTACGACGCGTGGCAAAGGGGAGGGATGCGGGCTGTTGGATCCGAGTGAACCGGTAAGTGAAGGAGAGCGGTCCCGATTCCATCCGACAACGTAGACTAAATCCAAGCCGTTGGGGTTTCGGGCGGAGGGTTAAGTGGCTGTGAACGGGCGGGATGAAGTCCGACAACGGTGAACAGCCCCGATCACACCACATGTCGGCAGGAGCGGAGGGGAAGGCGGGGCGAAGCGGTAAGTGAGATCGGGCGGCTGGAAATAGATCTGGCGGGCGGAGGAGACTCCGATGGTTGACACGTGGCAGCCCGAGGAGGGTTTGGGATTATTAATTCCTTTTTGTTTTCCAGAAATGATAATAAGCTTAAGAAAACTCAGAAAAATACCAAATAAATTTTGAAAAATCCAGAAAAATTCAGAGAACCTTTTGGGAATATTTGAGACTTAATAAAAATATTTTCCACCCTATTTGATAAGTATAATTTCCAAAATTTCAATTTGATTTAAAAGGGAAGGTTTTAATTCTTTATAAAATCCTGAAAATTAATATAATTACAGATTTGACTTTAGGAAGATGAAATACATTTATTTTGACTTTCATGAAATGAAATAAATTCATTTTAATCTTTTATAAATGGAGGTTTTTAATTTTCTCAGATCAGGACTTTGAAATAAACTCCAGGAAAAATCCAATAAATTCCAGAAATGACTTTAAATAAAGGAATAGAATTTTTGGGATGTTACACAAAAGAGGATGCATCATGTGTTGATGCACATCAAGATCTCGAAAAAAAGATGACCATGAGTTGCTCATCAAGTCAAGAGAAGACAATGACCTAGACTTGAGGTGAAGATGAGTATCATCAACCTTCAAGGAAATGCTCAAGGCAAAGTTATGACTAGCTAGAGCTAAAGATGTGTTTCTAGTCTTTTACCAGTGTTGGTGATGCGGATACACACGTGTCTTGTACTTTTCAGTTAAATATATTATTCAAGTGGAAGGAATTATTAAACCGCATGAAACATTGCCAGCTGAACTCATTCCAAACAAAATATAATTGTTGTAGGGGTGGCCCCCACCTAAACCCAGCTAGCCTGCTGAGAAGGTTGTAAGTCATGTAAATGACGTAGCTCGTCCTCAGTGAGGAGCTTCGGGTGAGGTTACGATGGTAAAGTCGCTCATTAGGACTAGGAGTGATTATGTATCGTGACTAGTTCTTGGGAAAGACAGAAGAGATCATTTGCTTACCTAACTCTCCACTACCATACCCCTCTCTCTCTGTTTGGTCTGTAGCCACAACAGTTAGCGCCGTCCGTAGGGACGACGAAAGCAAACCTCAAGACCGCAAGAAGAAGGATGGCACCGAAAAAAGCTTCATTATCGGCGGCGAGGAAGAAGGAGGGGGTCGCGGCGAGGCCCTGCGTCAACACCAGAGCTTCGGCATCGGCGGTCGGGGGCAAAAATGACGATACTCATCGCGCGACCACCGACGCCATCGACCCCGCCATCACCGACGCCATCAACCTTGCCACCACCAACGCCATCGACACCGCCGCCATTGACGTGATGATCGGCCCCAACCCGCGCATCGCACCCCAACACACCATTGGTGCGACGATTAACCTTGACGATACCAGCCGGGCGCTAGGGAGTGGTAGCCTCGACGACCGTCGAGGCGCGACCACCGTCGCTAGGGAGTGCCAAGCGGCCCGCCGGCGACACGGGCCCCACCGTCGGCACTGAACTCCACCGAGCGGATGTGAGGGGCAACCTAAGAGCACAAGCAGCGGTCGCGACAACCTCGACCGCGCAACTAGGTGTGCCCGTCGCCCCATCTACGCCCGCCATGGAGAATGCCCTGCTGGCAGCCCTTAGCACGCTCCAGCGGGAGTTGGCGGATCTCAGGGGGGCCGTGCGGAGCATGCAAGAGGCTCAGAGTCAGCCGACCCCACTGGTGGTCGCGCCAGAGCCTGTGCCCGAGAGGGCGGACAGCCGCGACGCCCCAACTTCCAGCCGCGCCTCGCTACGACGCATGGACCCGGAATCCCCGCTATCGCCGGGCCTGCAGCAAGTAGCGTGGCCGGAGGACTTCAAATTTCCCAGCTTCGTTACATTGTACAAGGGCGACACGGATCCCCGAGAGTTCGTGCGCGTGTATGAGACCGCTATCGAGGCGGCAGGCGGGGATGACATCACCAAGGCGAAGGGGCTCCCGCTCGCGTTACAGGCAGTGGCGCTCTCATGGTTCTTTACTATAGAGCCGAACTCCATATACGCATAGGAGCAAATACGCGACCGCCTCTACAACAACTTCCAAGGGAACTACATCGAGCGTGTCGACGCGGATCAACTCTTCGCAATCAAGCAACAACCATCGGAAAGGCTCCGCAAGTACTTCAAACGTTTCGCGAAGGTCCGCTGCCAGGTCAAAGATGTCAACGAGACAACAATCATCAACGCAGCGGTACAGAGTCTTCGCCCGAGGCCACTGGCCGAATATAACGTGCGCAAGCCAATCAAGACAGTGGCAAAACTCTTCAACAAGATGGAGGAATACGCCCGGGCGGAAGAAGACGCAAAACGGCGCCAGGACAACGAAGCCGATGTCAACCCAGCGGGAAGCGTCACGAATGGCGTCGACCCATCGCAAACAAGTTCCTCGCGGAGCAAGCGTCGACAGGAGATGTCGAAGGACACAACCCAGCACAAGGACGTGCCGACGGACAAGCACCAGCGCGGCCGTCAGACGTCCCAGCGAGCCCAGTACGTCTTTGACGTCGAGGGCGGCTCCGAGGATAACGCCCCTGCTAGCCGCGGGACTAGGGCCCGATGAGGTCAGGGGCGAGGCTGAGGCCGGGGTCGCGACGGTTGGGCCCGTGCGGAGTACGGCGACCAACAGCACCCACAGTGGTGCGAGGTGCATCGACGGAAGTCCAAGCGCCGCCCACGAGCGGAGAGGCGCACCCGGAGGAAGCTGAAGCGGCACGACCGCTCATATGCGTGCGGCATCCCCGCGGGATCGCACGTGCGCACATGGCTGCGCCGCCAGGGTTTCCACCCTCGCAGCCACATGCGACACCGCCAAGGGCTCGCAGACCCGCCTTTCGCGGAGCCTTCGTCTCAGTAGAACGACTCCGACTTCGCCCTCGACGACCTTCGCCCCCGCGGCGCAGCCCTGAGTCCGCCCTTGGCTCAAGCACTTCAACACGCAGCCGCGTGTCCGCACAACCCCGGAACTTGCTGTATATTATACATCTTCGCTCTTACTAAAACCGTTTTACTACTCTAATGTGTCCCATGCCTTTCCATGGACGCTAGGTTGCAAAGAGCACCGGTGCAGCAGGTCACTCGGCGGGAGTCCGCACCGACCGTGAAGCCAGCCGCCAGCAAGGCGCGTGCACTCGCGGTCGGCTGGCCGCGCACAGCGTCCCGACCACCGCTGGCGGATGCCCCAGATGCAACGCCCAATACCTCCTTATCAGCATGGGGCGCGAGCCCTCCTGCCAACCCAAGAACGTACCTTCTTCCTTCCACAAGCATGCACACGAACGCCTTGGCCGACGTCAACCCTGTCGCATGCTCGTGAGAGGAAGAGGTATCTTCTTGAGATAGGCCGTCCCACCAGTCCTCCGTCACACCGCTACCACCGCATATATAGCCGTGCTCGGAAGCGTAGCAGACGGAGGCCGAACCGTCGCGGCCGATCACACGTGTCCTACCAGCGGGAGTTGGACCGACGCGGCCGCTCATGCGCATGACACGCCTTAACCTCCAGCGCCTGCCCGCTCCTCCCGCATCGATGAGGTCTTCGCCTCTACGGTACAACCGTCGTGGCCTTCACCTTCGCAGTGCAGGTGCGACTCCGCTGCGACCGCCCAGCGCGAGACTTCAACAACGGCTCCGCTGCAGACCCCCGGCTTCGACTCCACTTCGCTCACAATCACACAACATCACAGGCCGCAGGGACGGAGGGGGCCAAAGGGCTCGGCAGCATTGCTTCGGCCTGTGAAGCCCTTCACCATGAAAGGCTCCTGTTGTAGGGGTGGCCCCCACGTAAACCTAGCTAGTCTGCTGAGAAAGTTGTAAGTCATGTAAATGACGTAGCTCGTCCTCGGTGAGGGGCTCCAGATGGGGTTACGACGGTAAAGTCGCTCATTAGGACTAGGAGTGATTATGTATCGTGACTAGCTCATGGGAAAGACAGAAGAGGTCATTTGCTCACCTAACTCTCCACTACCATACCCCTCTCTCTGTTTGGTCTGTAGCCACAACAATAATGTTATTATTCATAATAATGAAATACTACCTCATGTTATCAATGGTGTATTCTTAGGTTTGTCAATGGAAAAGCAATGGAGAGGCAAAAGGAAGAAGATAACCACATTAGATGCCAAATGAAGAAAGAAAGCCCATGTAGTGGGAGAGCAAAAGGGAGAAGCCCAAGGACTTAAACTACAAGTTTTGGATAAGATTTTCAAGCCTAATTCATACCTCCTACAAGGCCAATTGGATTCAAACTCGGATTCAACTCAGAATTCAATTCGAATTCGGTTCGGGACAGCCTGATAGACAGTTACTAAAAAGGTCATAACTTTCACAAACGGAGTCCGATTTGGGCATTCTTGTACTCGTTGTAAAGATAATTTCAAAGGCTGCGCAATGAATCTGGTCTTAGTATCAAATTCATCACGGATCAAAAGGTATGGCCGAAACAATGTAATAGCTGTAAAATATAGTTTCCTTTTTGTGAGAGTTTGTATCTAAAACCATATAGGGTTGAGTTGTACTAGGTTGTGGACTCTATGGACATCCTAAGGTCCTATATAAGCCATGTATTGGTAGCCTAAGGGCTGAGACCACTTTTGAGAATAATCAATCTACTAAAGTTTGTTCGAGTTTTATCATTGCTGCCAAAATTCCTTGAGGGAATTAGGAGTATTCTTCAATCAAGATCGTTCAGCCTTTCCGCTGGGAATTGGGTGCACGATAGATCTTTGCTTGGTGGTCGGTAAAATCGACGCGAGTGTGTTTTTGCGGATTAAAGAGTGTTCGTCCCTTGCACTGGCATTGGAGGATAGCTACGACTCATCAAGACTCCCGCGAGTATCCATCCTACGTCGAGAAGATCGGGCGACCCCATATTAGTTGTTGTTTGGTTGGAAGATCGGATTGCTAGTATAGGTTTACCGTACTATTAAGAGGGGTCTTATCTAGTAGCTTGAGTCTCATTATATGTTGATAGCACAATCTTGCTTACCCTAGCTCTCGATGGCATGATGCTATTATTTGTGAATATATTTTGCGAATAGTTGAGGCTCATGTATCTAATCCTTACAACATATGACTATACTTTGCAAATGTATTTTGCAAATGGTTGAAATCTATATACCTTTTCCTTGTGGTATGATCTAAGTTTGCAAATTGTTGGAGGTCATACAATGTCCCTTAGCATGGTCTAATATTGTTTTTCTTGAACTTAGACCGTGATAGTGACTCCTTGGATCTCTTGTGTTTTTTTGCATTGATCTAATATATTTAAGATCATACAAATAGATGGGTTGTGTAGCTCTCTGAATAAGCTTTCCATAAAGTCCAAGATCACTCAATTTCGACATCGGAGTCAAAAGTTATGACCGTTTTCCTGAGTGTTGTCTGTGTTGAAAAATAAAAGTGCGGTAGTACCGCAAATTATGCGGTAGTTCCGCACCGCGGTAGTACCGCACTTTGTACAGCGATAGTACCGATTATCCTGATTTTTTCAGTGGTTTGACTCCAACGGCTAGTTTGACATAGCCGTTAGTTTGTGCTACAGTAAAGTGCGGTACCGCACTTTGTATAGTGGTAGTACCGATTTTCCTAATTATTTCAGGGATTTGGCTCCAACGGCTAGTTTTTGTGTGTGGGGTATAAATACTTACTTGTGACCGGTTGGAGAGCATTTTTTGGCACCTCATTTCACTCCCTTGAGCTAGTGTAAGCCTCTCCACTCAATTGAGCATGTGTTGCACCTTGTGAGTTAGGAGAGAGGTCTCTACTTGCATGTGTTGCATCTAGAGGTGGATTTGGCATCCATTGAGCTTGTGCATTCGTTGCACGTGGTGAGAGTCAAGTAAGGGGCTTGACTTGTTACTCTTGGAGTTTGTCGACTCTTAGATGGCGTTGGAGGCGTTGTGCGCGGTGATCTTCTCAAAGAAGGTTGTGAGAAGACCCGGCGTATTGTGAAGGTTGGAGCTCACCTACCCGGAGTGGGAAAGAGCTACCACTAATGGAATTAAGATGTTTGGCTTAATTCGTGGAGCTGGTCCAATTCGTTTGGGCTTACCTCAACGTAGATTAGGAGAAACCGACAAGTCTCCGAATACCACGGTAAAACATCGTGTGTGAATTGTGGTTTGTTCTCTTGTGCTCTATTTACATTCAAGTAATTTATATTCATATAATTAAATTGATTGCTTGTCACCCTAGGATTGCAAACCTTTGACATAAGCATAGATTGTTTGTGCACTTAGGCGAACCTAGTTGTACCTAGTTGCTTTAGGCAATATTTGTGCTAAACCAATTTAAGTTAAACTTCCACATTATATACTTGGTTTAGACAAATAGATTTTATTTTTAATTGAAAGAGAATTTTTAAGACCGTCTATTCACCCTCCCTCTAGTCGACCTCCTCGATCCTACAAGTGGTATCAGAGCTTGGTCTCTCATTCATTAGCCTTCACTGCCTAGAGAGTTAAAGGATGGCGACTAGTAATATAGTGCACTTAGATGACACACCTCTATTTGATGGCACCAATTATGATAATTGAAAATTCCGCATAATTTGTTATTTTAAGACCATGAGCCCGAAAATATGGCGGATTGTAGATGTGGGCTTTTCTCCTCCATTGGATCCTCTTGCTCCAACAATTGAGGATGAGAAATGCTCACATCTCGACGCTCAAGCAACTAACGCTTTATTGAGTGCTTTGAGTGTAGAGGTGTTTAACAAAATTTGCAATCTTGAGAGCGCTCATGATATGTAGACACATCTTCAAGATAATTATGAAATGTCCACCTCAACCCATGGTGATTGCATACAAGAGTGGATGTCGGGAGATGATTGCTCAACTTCTAGCTCCGACGATGAAGAATTCATTATTCCCTCCACATCAACTCGATGCTTCATGGTAGAAGGTAATAAGAAGGTATATAATGATAATGACAATGATGCACCTTCTTATGATGAGTTGATGGATTTACTAGAAGAGTTTAATGAATATCTTGGGAAGGAAAAAACTAAATATAAGATTTTGAAGAATGAACATGTCTCTCTTCAAAATGATTATAACAAGCTAAAAAGAGAATATGAAATTTTCCTTCTCAAGGAATATTCTAAGCCTAAGGTGGATATAGGCATTCCTTCCAATTTATTAGATGATATGCCATGTATAGTTTCTATTCCTTGCATGTCATCTAAAGTTAGCGTATCCACCTCATATGAGGATTCAATAGACATGCCTTGTTGTTCGCAATTAAATGCTTCTACTTCCTCTATGCATTGCAATACTAACATTGTAGAGAAAAATAATGAGCTCAAGGTACAAGTCACAATATTAAAAAATAACTTGGAGAAGTGTTATAAAGGGAAAGCCTCTCTTGATGATATCTTGAGCAAACAACGAAGCTTGAATGACAAGAGAGGTATTGGCTTCATCTCCAAGAAGGATAATAGTAAGACAAGGCACAATGCAAGACACACGAAGAATATCAAGTGCCTTGGTTGCAATGAGCAGGTCATTTCGCCTCTAAATGCCCCAACAAGATAGATGACAAGAAAAGGTCATCAATGAAGAGGCAAACCGGCAATGAGCAAGATAAAAAGATAAGGAGTAACAAATGCCAAACTTGCTACAATTGCCGAGAAAAGGGATATCTTAGTAAGGATTATCCCAAAGGTATCATTTCTAAGCCATCTCTTTATAATGAATAATATTTGCTTAGGAAGGATAAATATGGTAATGTATTTGCTAAAAATGTTAGTTCACAAAATTCTAATGTTAGGGCCATTTGGGTGCCCAAATCTATTGTGACTAACATTCATGGACCCAACCAAGTTTTGAGTACTAATGCTTAAAGGCTTAATAGGTACTTGGAGAGGCATTGGAGACTTGGCTTATTCATGAAGAGGTGAATTCCACCATATGCACAATGGAAGCAAAGCTTTAGGATGATCATTCCATATCATGAACCAATACCATCTCGCTAACAAGTATTTCCATTTGATATATTTAACCCTTGCTTTGTGTAGATTGCATTGCATGAAAATTATTTAAAAAGGGTGCTCTTACCCTTGTTCCAAAAGTTCATTATTGTAATTATGAACAAGATATATGTGGCACATTAAGGGTGAGTGCTAAATCATATTCATGTATATCATATTCCTAAGTGTGTCCAAATTAATTAAGTGCTAATATTGATTTTGAAAAGTTAAGCCATTTAGCCAAAAGTCAAAAACTTTGAAATTATTAGCATATCCTTGAAAAACTAGTTAATATATATATATAAATTCATTTCAAGGGTTTTCCAAAGGTTTTAGCTTTAGAAAAACTTATTTCAAGTAAAAATGAGTTTTTGACCCAAAACTAGCTATGTAGTATCTTGTTTTAGATTTAAACTCAAGAATTCGCCAAAATCAATTCTAAATGGAATTTGAAAATGAGTTCAATACCAAAAACCTAGAGTTGGCTATTTCAAACTTTATTGGTATTTAAAAGTTTTCCAAAAAGCCAACCAATCAAAAATTATTTGGATTTGAAACTCGTCCAAAATCTTGAGTTGACCTAAGTGGTCACAATCTAGCACTTAAGTGAGTTTTGCCATTTGAGCTAAAACTATTGACATATATTGGCTCATAAGGGTATTTATAACTCATACATGAAATTGATTGCCTAAAATACCCTCTAATGCTCATTTTTGCAATCTTGAAGTGTTTATTGAAAATGAGCTTGTTTTTGAAAAATAAAAGGTTAATTTATTAAAATCTATGTTCAAAAGAATTTTAATCTTGGTATATAGTTGGAAATGCTCCATAAGAGGTTTATGTTTCTTTGTGAAAAACTTTGGAGCATGATACAACACTATATCAAAGCTCTCCTCAAAAATCCCAATCTCTTGGCATGTTCCCAGAAAAATCGGTACTATCGGCAGTCAAACTACGGTACTTCCGCTTTGCGGTACTACCGGCAGTCAAACTGTGGTACTACCGATATTTCTGTCAAATGGCTTATTTGATTCAAAATTTTGTTCCTAATTTCCTCAGCCATTCCTCTTACTCCTTAAAGTCAAGATAATCCATTTTATCCTTGATTAGCTACCCTCAAATATTTATTGACTTCATATGCCATTTAGCTCGCACCTTGATTCTTTTCACTAAAATGGCAATCCCTAAAAAAGTGATAGACTTTTAGTCATCTTGACATCGACGTGTACTTCATTCCTATCTTTTCAAGCGACATCATCTATTTCCTTCAAGTAGTATCCCTTAGTTGAGAAAATTAAGTGGTATCCCTAATCTTCAAATTGATATCTTTTGGATTGATATCCTTTCTTCCTCTTGCCGAGATAATCTTGTCTATTAACCAAACTCTTTCACCTATGATATCATCTTCTTCAAGTGGTATCCACCTCTACAAGTGGTGTATTCTCTAATGATATCATACTCCTTTTTCAAGTGCTCTTTCAAGTAACATCTTTTCTACAAGTGCTATTTCCTCATTAAATCAAGTGAAAATCATTGAAGATGAAGTGGCAAATGGAATAAATCACATTGTGGGACTAACATTTTCCATGAGTTGGATGAATAGTTTATGTTCCAAGATGATAAAGACTTTGGATAACTTCATATCTTGAAGATCATCAAGCAAAGATTCGAGATGGAAATAGCTTCATGAGTTGAAGGCCATCAAAAGAGGATGCATCATGTGTTGATGCATATCAAGATCTCGAAAAAGAGATGACCATGAGTTTCTCATCAAGTCAACAGAAGACAATAACCTAGACTTGAGGTGAAGATGAGTATCACCAAGCTTCAAGGAAATGCTCAAGGCAAAGGTATAACTAGCTAGAACTAAGGATGTAATTCTAGTCTTTTACTGGTCTTGGTGTTTGGTTGGAAGACCGGATTGCTAGTATAGGTTTACCGTACTATTAAGAGGGGTCATGTCTAGTAGCTTGAGTCTCATCATGTGTTGATAGCTCAATCTCGCTTACCCTAGCTCTCCATGGCATGATGCTACTATTTGCGAATGTGTTTTACAAATAGTTGAGGTTCATGCATCTAATCCTTGCAACATGTGACTATATTTTGCAAATGTGTTTTGCCAATGATTTAAGTCCATGTACCTTTTACTTGTGGTATGATTTAAGTTTGCAAATGTATTTTGCAAATTGTTGGAGGTCATACAATGTCCCTTGGCATGGTCTAACATTATTTTTCTCGAACTTTGACCGTGATAGTGACTCCTTGGATCTCTTGTATTTTCTGCATTGATCTAATGTGTTTGAGATCATGCCAATAGATGGGTTGTGTAGCCCTCTGAATAAACTTTCCATAGAGTACAAGATCACTCAATTTCGATATTGAAGTCAAAAGTTATGATCGTTTTACTGAGTGTTGTCTGTGTTGAAAAATAGAAGTGCGGTAGTACCGCATCGTGGCAGTACCGCACTTTGTACAGCGGTAATACCGATTTCTCTGATTTTTTTAGTGGTTTGACTCCAACGACTAGTTTGACATAGCCGTTAGTTTGTGCTACAGTAAAGTGCGGTAGTACCACACTTTGTACAGCGGTAGTACCAATTTCTCTGATTTTTTCAGTGGTTTGACTCCAACGGCTAGTTTGACATAGCCATTAGTTTGTGCTATAGTAAAGTGCGGTAGTACCGATTTTCCTGATTATTTCATGGATTTGGCTCCAACGGCTAGTTTTTGTGTGTGGGGTATAAATACTCACTTGTGGCCGGTTGGAGAGCATTCTTTGGCACCTTATTTTACTCTCTTAAGCTAGTGTAAGCCTCTCCACTCTATTGTGCATGTGTTGCACCTTGTGAGTTAGGAGAGAGGTCTCTAGTTGTGCGTGTTGCATCTAGAGGTCGATTTGGCATCCATTGAGCTTGTGCATTCGTTGCACGTGGTGAGAGTCAATCAAGGGGCTTGACTTATTACTCTTGGAGTTTACTGACTCCTAGACGGTGTTGGAGGCGTCGTGTGCGGTGATCTTCTCAAAGAAGGTTGTGAAAAGACCCGGCGTGTTGTGAAGGTTGGAGCTCACCTACCCAGAGTGGGGAAGAGCTACCACTAGTGGAATTGATGTGTTTGGCTTAATTCGTGGAGCCGGTCCAATTCATTTGGGCTTATCTCAACGTAGATTAGGGGAGACCGGCAACTCTCCGAACACCACGGTAAAACATCGTGTGTCAATTGTGGTTTGTTCTCTTGTGCTCTATTTACATTCAAGCAATTTATATTCATAGAATTAAATTGATTGCTTGTCACCCTTGGATTGCATACTTTTGACATAGGCATAGATTGTTGGTGCACTTAGACGAGCCTAGTTGTACCTAGTTGCTTTAGGCAATATTTGTTCTAAACCAATTTAAGTTAAGCTTCCGCATTATATACTTGGTTTAGACAAATAGATATTATTTTTAATTAAAAGGGAATTTTTAAGACCACCTATTCACCTCCCCTCTAGTCAGTCTCCTCGATCCTACAAGTGGTATTAGAGTTTGGTCTCTCATTCATTAGGCTTCACCGCCTAGAGATTTAAAGGATGGCGTTTGTGTGTTCCCAATAAGAAAGAGTTAAAAGATTTGTTGTTAAAAGAGGCTCATGAGTCGTTGTACTCGATTAACCCAGGCAGTACCAAGATGTACCAAGACATTAAGGATAAGTACTGGTGGCCCAGCATGAAGCGTAAGATCGCTGAGTATGTGGCACTTTGTGATGTATGTCAGTGAGTAAGGGCAGAGCATCATAGGTCAGCCGGTTTGCTACAGCCATTGAAAATCCCTGAGTGGAAGTGGGAAGAGATTGGTATGGACTTCATTACAGGATTACCAAAGACCAAAGAGAGTTATGATTCGATTTGGGTCATTGTGGATCGTTTGACCAAGGTTGCTCATTTCATTATAGTCAAGACAACCTACACTGGTGACAGATTAGCAGAGCTGTATATGTCGAGGATTGTCAGTCTACATAGAGTGCCAAAGAAAATAGTATCAGATCGTGGATCGCAATTCACCTCTCGTTTTTGGGGGAGTTTCCATGAGGCTATAAGAACTCACCTGAATTTTAGCACAGCTTATCACCCACAGACAGATGGTCAGACAGAGCGAATAAATCAGATCCTTGAGGATATGTTGAGAGCATGTGTGCTAGATCATGGAGTCAAATGGGATAGTTGTTTGCCTTTTACAGAGTTCTCGTACAACAACAGTTATCAGGTCAGTTTGCAGATGTCACCATTTGAGGCACTTTATGGCAGAAAATGCAAGACCCCTCTGAATTGGAAAGAGATGGGGGAAGGCTAAGTTTTTGGTCTAGACTGTTAAAAAGAAGCTGAAACAAGCTCCGTTTGATTCAGGAAAGATTGAATACCGCACAAGCCAGGCAAGAGCTGAGCTTTGAGCCAGATGATTTTGTGTATCTCAGGATCACACCCTTCAAAGGTGTGAAGAGGTTTCAGTTAAAAGGAAAGTTAGCACCAAGGTATATTGGACCGTTTAGGATTCTGAAACGCAGGGGAGAGGTTGCTTATCAGTTGAAGCTACCTGCGTCCTTCAGTAGGGTACATGATGTCTTCCATGTGTCCCAGCTGAAGAAGTGTCTGCGAGTGCCATAAGAGGTTGTACTAGTTGAGGCTGTTGATCTTCAGGAGGATCTATCGTACAAAAAGCACACGGTCAGAATTTTAGAAATGTCAGAGCGTGTGACCCGAAATAAAGTAGTCTGTTTTTGCAAAATCCAATGGAGCAACCATTCAGAGGAGGAAGCCACCTGGGAGCGCAACGAGGATCTCAAAGCCGAGTTTCCGAACATATTCTCTTAGTTAGCCTAGATCTCGGGGTCGAGATTTCGTTTAAGGGGGTAAGGTTTGTAACATCCTGTTTTTCTGAGTAATTTAAAGCTCTCGTTTTAAAAATGAATTTTTGGAATTTTTCTGGAATTTATAAAGCTTAAATTGAATTTTCAAAAATCAAAAAGGAATTAATCTGATTGAAATAAACTTTAACATAAGTTGAAAATATTTTATTTGAGCTCCTCAGATCTCTAGGAATTTTTTGGTGAATAATTGGGATTTATTTGCTATTTTCTAGAGCCTTATTGGATTTTACTTGAATTTTGGAAAAAAAAGAGAAAAGAAAAAGAAAACCCCCCAAACCCTCGGGCCACCCGAGCTGTCGGATTCGTCGCCTCCCACACGTTGGCCATCCGCCCCGTTTCCCACGCCCGCCACCGCACCGTCCGATCCCGCCGATTGCCACACGGCGCTAGCCCCGCGCACCCCCGCCGCTCTCACCCGCGCTGCCCTAACCCTAGCACCGCACCGCGTCGCACGCTCCCGCACCGTTGTATCCATGCCCGAGTCGCATGCTCCCATCTCGACCGTCCACGTGTCCATACCGAGCCGACCTCGCGCCTGCGCCGTCTCCGGATCGAACTCCTCAGTTCACGTGTTAAAAACGTCGTCGCTGCCTAAGTTCGCATGCATCCGAACGCCGCCGCCCTAGCCTCCGTCCTCGCCTCACCCGCCGCTGTCTTCCCCGCCGTGCACCTGCCCCACCACCGCCAGAGTCCCCGCCGCTGACGCCATCCCCGCTGGTGAGCCGCCCCGTCCCCCACCGTCTCCCTCCATTCTCGTCACCGGTCACCGCCCGCGCGCCCCACCTCAGCCCGCCCGGTCGCCACGCTCGCTCATCCATCGGCCGCCGCCCCAATCCTCACCGTTGATCCAGATCTGGATCAACGTCTTAGATCCACCCACACGGCACTTCCTGCCCCGTCCGATCTAGCTGCGCCACCACGCACTCGAGCCGCTATGTCAGCTCTACCCATGTGGCAAGCCACGTCAGCACTAATGCCACGTGTCCCACCACATCAGCGCCACGTCAGCCGAAACCCGCCCCGGGTGCTACGTCAGCAGCCACGTCAACCTGCCATGTGTCAGCACCAACGCGTGCCACATCAGCCCTAGTGCACTGTTCCATGGACCTAGTCCACCGTGAACCCTTCCTTCCTGTGCACCCGGTCCATAGCACAGTAAATTTTCCAATTTTACAGGATTTTCTTTAGATTAAATTTTTCGAGAGCTCGTTCTCCTCCATCTTAGCTCCATCTAAATTCATCTAAAATCAAGCTCTAGTTTTTTGTTCTAGTTTCAAGATTTTTGGAGTTCATTTGCTTATAATTTTATGTATTTTTGTTATTTCGATCATTTTCTCTCTCGTTAGATTCTGATTCTGGAGGAGCAGGAGCGACGCCTGAAGACCCCGAGTACCTCACTGAGCATAACCAAGGTAAGTCGTGTCCTTTAATCATGTTGAACGCAGTTTGCAATCTATTATTTAATTATTTTATTTTAAATTATATTGCATCGCTTTTTTAATACAAACCCTTGTACTGGTAGTTATTATCCCAATTTGTATATTTCCCCGCCTTGATAATTTGTTTTGCCATGATGCCTTTGTCACCATAGGTTGGAAAATTTACTAGTGATGCTATGATAGATGTCACATGGGTTGTACGATTAGAATGCTTAGCCTTGCTTATTTTACGAATGGGTTATCATCACATGTGAATAATTAATTTAATGTAATGAGATATGGAACTATGGTTGGTGCCACAACTATTAAAATTTGTGCCATAACATTGGTGTGTCATTGGTGTGGTTATACAAATCTGGTTTTTTACTTGGGCGAGTAATCATGCAGTAAAGGGGGAAGTGCAGGTTCACTTCGTGGAATGTGGTAGCCTCGTCCGGTAGATTTAAGGACTTAACTTTGTGCGCCATTGATCTAAACTTTATCGTGTAAACCACATGTCTAGTATGTGATAGACCTGGCTGATTAGTTTGTAATATTTTAATTTCAATTCTGCCATTGTGATGAACATGGCTGCTGATTTTTATGTGGCACAAGGGGGGTGTGATGCGAAACCCTAGCAGGCAGGGTCAAGTTGAGATAGAGCATTTGTAAAGGTCTTGTTGTGATTTTCTTAGGCTAAGGTTAATCATATCATGTGTGTACAGTTGTGTAACCTCTGCAGAGTGTAAAACTATTCGAATAGCCGCGTCCTCGGTCATGGACAATGCTCAGTGATTTCGCACGAAGGGTAGTAATTTCATTTAAACTTGTGGATTATGGATTGGTTAGTGAACAGGTGTTCACTTTTGGCTTAGCTTGTGGATGGGATGTCTGCAAGTGGTTTACTTCAACTCCATTGATTATTTACTATTATTGTTTTTCTATTAAAGTTCGCTTTCAATCTATTTATCGTATTTATCTTGAAATGTCATTTATGCAAATTAACCTTTCAGCCCTCCATTGGTAAGCCTTGCATATTATATTGCATTAATTTGTTACAAACGACTTGCTGAGTACCAATGTACTCACAGCTTTATACCTATGTTGCTTAGTTGAGAAAGAATATTATCAGTAGGAGGATCCAAAAGGAGGTTACTTCGACGACTTCACGGATTAGGACTTCGTTCTCTACTCGATAGCCTGTGGGCTTGTCGATTGGCCGCTACACTTTACTTTGGACTTCCGCTACTAGTTTTGTTAAGCCCTTCAGGCTAGTGCTATTGTAAGCTTGACCATAAGGTCGTACCTTTGATATTTATTATTATGTGAGGTTTTCCTTTATTTTACCGTATGTATGGTTGTGATTACATCTATGTTTGACTGTGTACACTAGCGTGATCCTAGACTAGTGCAGTTTACACAGAGAGTCCGAATTTGTATATTCGGGTCTCGATAGTGTAGCTAAGTATGGCTATAGCAGCAATGTGGATAATTAACTAATGATAGAAAGGTAAACTAGTATACATAAAATAACACAAGCATTGTTGGATAATTTTAAATAACATAAGTGATTAAAATTTAGGAACTCAACATGATCAAAGTGTTGACTCACCTGGATCTGATGATGGTATGTCCTGTGGATCTGGTGAAGCATCGAAAGGCCGTTCGGGGTTATCCTCGTACTCTATTCGAGCAAAAATACCAGAAAGAACAATAGGCAAGAAGGCAATAAATACTCAAATAAATTTCAAATGAACTCCAAATCAAGCAAAACTTGAACCAACAGAAAGAGCTTGAATTTAGAAAATTTTAGAAATAAGTTTCACTTAAATCGGAGTTATGGTGAGGAAGAACGAGCTCTCCAAAGTTTATTTCCAAGAAAAATCCTAAAAATAAAAAGAGGAGAGAGAGTTATCTATCTGACATGTGGGTCCCACAAATTTTATTAATTTTATTTAAATTCTCATATTTTTAAATGGATGAGAGTATGACATGTGGGGCCCACTAATTAATTATATTTCTAAAATTCAAATAAATGCCAATATAACACCCTAGGATCCACAATACCCTAGGATGCCACTAAACCACTCTACAAGCTAGCCAATTTACAAGATAATATAAACTAGCAACAAATCCTAAATCATGATAAGTTAAACGGAAGCATAATTGATGTAATATCCTGAACGTCATTTCAGCGTCATTTTTTAAATTAATCGCGGAGTCGCCCGGATTTTCGGTAAATCGCGAGAGGTGAAAATAAATTCTTCAGAATAGTATAAAATAATAAAAAAAATAATTATAATAATTAATTAAGGGGTCTTGGGCTATCCGAGGGGCAGACCAGCCACTTTGGGCCAACCAGCCCAAACGGGGGCTCGTACCCCTCCCAAACCCTAGCACCCCTTTATAAACCCCTTAGGGAGCCCTCCCTCCCCCTTTTCCGACCCCAAGCCACCACCCCCACCCTCCTTGCGCCCTCTCCCTCCCCTATGGTGCTCCTCTTGTGCAAGGAGAAGAAGGAGAAGAGGAAGGAGAAGAAGGAGAGGAAGAGAAGGAGGAAAAGAAGGGAAGGAGAAGAAGACGAAGAAGAGGGGTAATCCAAAATCCCTAGGTAATTCTCCCACATCCCAAATCCCTCTGATTTCTGCTATTTTAGGGTTCTAAGCCCAAGATTTTGGTGGGGATTAGGATTTAGAAACCCCGATTAGAGAATCCCTGCTGCCTGCCTGTAGATTGATTCACGCAGTGTTTCTGTTCGTGCTCTTATGACCCCAAAAACGATATTTCCAGAGTGTCTACCCAAAAGGAAAAACGTAGAGGACGATGATACACATCTACTATATTTTTTCCAAATTTTTTGGCCACGTAATTTAGGCATACCAGGGTCTGGATTCTTACTATCCGTCAGGGATGTAGACAGGGACAGACCGCTGTTCAGATGGGAATTAGGGGTAGAAGATGATTTTTAAATTTTTTGTCATATTTGAGAAAAAGGTAGTAAATTCAGTAATCTAGCTTCTGTAAAAGAACCAGAATTTTTAGAGCCTTGATCTGTTCTGGGGACGCGTTACAATTCGGCTGTCCAGACTTTCAGAACAGAGGATGTCGTCTGTTTTGTGCATTAGATATTACCTTGTTAATTACAAGATAAAAACATATGATCTACATGAAAAGTGTAGGTATTTAAGTGAGGAATCCAGATATGTATCTTTTGCTATGATTAGTTTTATATTTTTAAAGATAAGAAAATGTTAAGCAGCACCGCTGTAGTGGGAACGTTGTAGAATCGTTACGCGGGGAAGGATGTTGTGGGGTTTTGAGGCTTAGGGATATCTTTTCTTCAAGAGTCACATTTTCATTGTTGTAATGTGCGCCGAGAGGTATCTTTTTGGGCAGGCGGTTTTGCTTTTGAACGCGCGTGGTTTCGTCGCTTCGTCGGTAGAGGCAAGTATAACGATGGTTTAAATTTGATAGTGTGGAATGTCGATGTTTGATCCATATATGTGGTGTGGTTGTGGGAAGAATGTATTGGTGCTGTTTATAGATGATTACAATTTACAATATTCATGAATAATTCTGGTGCATGGATAATGTGAATGCAGAATTTATTTTGTTGAGATATTCACACATATGCATTATGTTGATTTATTGAAGACTTAGTCACGAGTTGACTAAGCGCTGAGGTCCCCGTCATGTTGATGACATAACGGGCTAAAGGTCCCCATACTTGTGGAGTATGGGCAATTGGTCCCTGTACCAGGTGGTACAGGCATGGGTGTGCGTCGACGGATGCACACTCTGCATTACCGATAAAATGCAAAAGAGAAAGAGATAAATAGCTTTTTGATCATCGTGCATAGCATGGCTTGACTATATGGTTGATAGATGGATTTGTGAAGTGATGTTTATAAATGTACTTGTTACTATCCATTATATTTGCTGAGTCGTTGGACTCACTCTTGTTGTTGTTTATTTTTTTAGGTACCGTTATGAGATCGACATGTTTGGGGTAAGGGAAGTAATAAATTAGTTGCACTGGTACGTTCCACACATAATGGAAATAAAGGAAGAGAATTAAACATAGGACGCAAGGACTATTTAAGAATCGTTTGTTTATTACCCTTGGATTTTAATTGTAATAAGAGTTTAGATTATTCATGATACTCTTGCTCTTTCTCTAGGCATTATATCCATGAATGATTTAGTACTTTTTAATCTAATTGCTTAACTTTGAATTTGTTACTCGAGGTTTTTCCATTATAATTGTTACTGTTTGTAAAATCTCTGATTTGGATGGATAAACAAGGGAGGCTCTGCCAAAATTTTTGTTAACGTAATTAGTTAACTTTGTTTTACTTCTAGTTTGGAAGTATTTTGGGTCTTTGTTTGACTAGGGTGTTACAGTTGGTATCAGAGCGGACGTTAGGTCCGTGGTAATTAAATTATTAAATTGACACATTGGTGCACAGTAAGATGGGATGGGTCAAGCATTGCATTTATGCTTTTGACATGTTGAATTGATGATTTATGTTATGATATGATCTTGCATGATTATGATTTGCTGCTATGACTGCTATGAGTGAGAATAGTCGTTGACAAGAGGTACAGGTTGTAGTTGTTGCCTTGGGCATTGATTATTTATACCACCGTTTGTGGTATGGGGTTAGTAATACAGTTACCTCGGGTAATTTAGTTGCGGATGTCGTGGGTAAGTTTCTTAGAAAAGTTGTTATCTTTCTTGTGTTGATTTTTGCCAATTCTTGGCCTATTGCGGTTAACGATATTTCTCTTGGGTTAGTGGTTTATTGCAGTGGTTGGGTGCCAAAAGGCCTCCAATCATTTTTAGGCAACTGTTGTTTTCTTTTGATTGATGAGATGCTTTTGCTGCTCGTGAGCGCTGTTAATTGGTGAGATTAGTTTTCATGTTGTTTCCATTTTTTTTCCTACTAGAAAATATGACTCATTTATTCGTTTGATATTTTGAAAAAAAACAAAGCTTTATGTTGGAAGTTTGTTGTTTGCGAAGCCTTGGCTTTATGCATTTCTTTTGAGTTATTTCGACTATTAAATATTGATTCCTCTCTTTTCTAAAAGGAAGTGTTAAAACCCTTTGTGATGTTTTGTTGTGTCTGAATAGGAGGTGGCAATTATGCAAGTAATTGATAAGTTGTGAATTATCAAGTTGAGATGCTAGCGTGGTACATAATTAATTTCTACCAATATCCTTAGAAGTGAGGTTGATTAATATGATATTGTCCTGTTATAGTTTCTTGAAGAATTGTGGCTAAGAATTTGTCTATGCATGTTTAGAACTCATGCATTTATTGAGGAATATGAAAAAAAATTTGGTTTGATTATTATGATTATTTAAATTTCCCAACTTGTTGGGTAGATTGGATTAATTGATCTTAAGTAATTAATCTGACCACTAGGGATGGTTGAGTAAGGAGTTGTTGGAATATTGTCTTAATAATATTAACCTTTAGTATGTCCTCTTTTTACATACTTGATGAGCATGTACAACTTCTAAATTATTGAAACATGCATAAAGAAATAGATGAAGACTGATGTATTGACTTATGGAATCTTATCTTATTAAGCTTGTATTATTGAGGTTTAAATTTATTTTGTTCTAATGTCTGAACATTAGGTGGAATATTGAATCTATGCTCATAATTGCTTTATGATTGCAAATCAGAGATAGGATCATGAATGCTGCTATGATGAAAAATAATAACCAATTATTGACAGTATTGGCTAGAGTGAATTTAATTTTTGCTAAATTAGAGTTGATCATCAGTAAGAGTTAAATGAATGAAATCTAATAAGAGATTTATACTAGCATGTTTGTGAGGTTGTCATGTTCAATATCAACCTGTTAAAGAGTTTGTTTTCAATATTGTGGCTTGTGCTCTAGGTTTTCCTAGGTTAAGTAGTTGTAATCTTATTTAAATAATAAGAACATGATGAAGTGATATATGGTGTTCCTTTTGGAAGATATGAAGTAGTAAGAGGATATGATGATTCTTGCAAAGAATGTTTTATCTTGTTAATACAATTGACAGTAGGTGGTTAGGAGTATTGTGTTGAGAGTTTTATAAATAAAAGAATTTGATAGTTCTATGACACTAATTGAATTAAAGGATTTGAGTTTTGCGGTTGGAATCTTTTGGACCTTATGACTAGTGTTGTAGCCGTTATTGCCTTGAGTAAAGCGGCGTGTTGAATGATTTTATTGGTTTTTATCTAAGTCTTGTGTTGTGGACTTCAAACATCTTTTGATGGAATTGGCGGGATGCTGTAATCAAAGAAAATTATTTCTTGTTAAAAGGAAGAGTTGTACTAGAAGTATTTGAGGTTCAGGTGATCTCATCTTGTGTTTTTCCAACCTCATTGCTATTTATTTTTCTCTTGGTCTTTTGGCTGCTGTGAATGATGGCGGATTTCTATGTACTGGGATTTATCTCTTCTTACCTCATTTTCTGAGAAAGTGTAATCGATTTGTATTGCGAAGCCTTGTGTTGTGTGATGGCAACTGGTTAGTGGTGATCTAGTAGATGTTTTTGTGGAAGTCTTAAATATCACGATATTTGAGATGCATTGGGTGATATATGGTTTTCGTGGAGTAATCCTCAGGAAGGATTTGATTTAAATAGAATGTTTGACTTGAAGCCTAATAATTTGTTGATGTTAAGAATTGAGTGTATGTTAATTGTGGAATAGTAGGGTTTTTACATGAGGTTACCCTATCTTATACGGGAAGTTTGTTGTAGAATCTTGAAAGCTGAATCTGGGCTTCACCTTTTGTTATGCTAGAACCTTGGAGGCCCATTGTCTCTATGTAGGAGTAGTGGAACAGAGTGGATACCCAATAGGGTGATGATTGTGGATAGCATCCTCGATGTGCTACTAATGATTATGTGTGGGTGTGACAAGAATTTCGGATCGTTATCCTTAAGGGATTGAGGCTCATTAGGAATTATTTCTCAAAATAATTCCATTGGTCGAGGTCTTGGCTGGAGTATGATTTTGGGAGCAGTGAGTATCTCTACAAGGGTGTAGATGATGTACTCAGTTTGGGCTTATTGTTGAGGTAGCCAACTTGAGTTAAATGAGAGGGTGTGTTGGGCGATGAGTTGGAAATACTTTGTTCAAGAAAGTGAAAATTTTGAAAGGGAATGGATTGGGAAATTAATGATATCTCGAGTAATAAAATGCTCACTTGATTCTTGTTTATACTGTGTGTTCTAGGAGAGTTCATCTGCAAATTGAGTTGTTTATTATTGAGGCGTAGTCCTTTCCAGTTGGGAAAAGAAAATGATTGTTTTGGACTTTCGAGTGATTTTCACTCTTGGTTTATGTGGTGTGGTTTCTCCAATTGTTTACTTGGAGAGTGAAAAATATTTTGTGGTAAATCCTTTGATTTGGATTGTGGTCCTTGAAAGGAAAGTTAGTTGCTAGTGTGTTGCTTGAGAATCCTTTATTCTTCTTTTGTTGGGTTCTATTTGTAAAAGATAATATTTGTGCTTGAGTAGAATGATGTGAGTGGAATTTGTGGTCAAATTCTTTTGAAGGGGTAAAATGTATTGTCCCGATTATATTTAATAAGAGGTTTAATAGTTACGGCGGGGACTTCTAGTGAGAACGGCAAGACCTGTTGGCCGCTCAGAGCCGACCGAAGGGCTGCGGGTGCTCGGCATCGATCAGCATGAATCGTGGACTCGTCGGAACTGGCTGTGAGGAAGAGGGCCATCAAGCATGTGAAGACCCTCTGGACGAACCAGTCCGAGTGGGAGGCGACGTGGAAGCTTGAAGACCGGATGCTTAAGAAGAGCCTGAGCTCTTCGAGGCGGAAGAGTACCCGTAGTTGTTGTTCCCTTGGGATGCTCTATCCTTTGGTTGTTCTTTCCTTGATTGTTCTTTTGCCTCGTGGGTTGAGGAGTTAGATTCGATGACAAATCCTTTTTAGGTGGGGAGAATGTAATATCCTGAACGTCATTTTGGCGTCAGTTTTTAAATTAATCGCGGAGTCGCCCGGATTTTCGGTAAATTGCGAGAGGTGAAAATAAATTCTTCGGAATAGTCTAAAATAATAAAAAAGAGAATTATAATAATTAATTAAGGGGTTTTAGGCAATCCGGAGGGGCGGGCCAGCCACTTTGGGCCAGCCAGCCCAAACAGGGGCCCGTACCCCTCCTAAACCCTAGCACCCCTTTATAAACCCCTTGGGGAGCCCTCCCTCCCCCTTTTCCCACCCCAAGCCGCCACCCCCACCCTCCTTGCGCCCTCTTCCTCCCCTATGGTGCTGCTTTTGTGCAAGGAGAAGAAGGAGAAGAGGAAGGAGAAGAAGGAGAGGAAGAGAAGGAGGAGAAGAAGGGAAGGTGAAGAAGAGGAAGAAGAGGGGTGATCCAAAATCCCTAGGTAATTCTCCCTCATCCCAAATCCTCTGATTTCTGCTATTTTAGGGTTCTTAGCCCAAGATTTTGGTGGGGATTAGGATTTAGAACCCCCGATTAGAGAATCCCTGCTGCCTGCCTGTAGATTGATTCGCACAATGTTTCTGTTTGTGTGGTTATGACCCTGAAAACGATTTTTCCCGAGGGTCTCCCCAAAAGGAAAAACGTATAGGACGACGATACACATCTATCTTATTTTTTCTAGATTTTTTGGCCATGTAATTTAGACGTACCAGGGTCTGGATTCTCACTGTCCGTCAGGGATGCAGACAGGGACACACCGTTGTGCAGATGGGAATTAGGGGCAGAAGATGATTTTTAAATTTTTGGTCATAATTGAAAAAAAGGTAGGGAATTTAGTAATCTACCTTCTGTAAAAGAACCAGAATTTTTAGAGCCTTGATCTATTCTGGGGACGCGTTACAATTCGGCTGTCCAAACTTTCAGAACAGAGGACGTCATTTGTTTTGTGCATTAGATATCACCTTATTAATGACAAGATAAAAATATATGATCTACATGAAAAGTGTAGGTATTTAACTGAAAAATCCAGATATGTTTCTTTTGCTGCGATTAGTTTTATATTTTTAAAGATAAGAAAATGTTAAGCAGCGCCGCTGCAGCGGGAACGTTGTAGAACCGTTACGCGGGGAAGGATGTTGTGGGGTTTTGGGGCTTAGCGATATCTTTTCTTCAAGATTCGCATTTTCATTATTGTAATGTGTGCTGAGAGGTACCTTTTGGGCAGGCGGTTTCGCTTCTGAACGCGCATGGTTTCGTCGCTTCGTCGGTAGAGGCAAGTATAACGATGGTTTAAATTTGATAGTGTGGAATGTCGATGTTTGATCCATATATGTGGTGTGGTTGTGGGAAGAATGTATTGGTGCTGTTTATAGATGATTACAATTTACAATATTCATGAATAATTCTGGTGCATGGATAATGTGAATGCAGAATTTATTTTGTTGAGATATTTACACATATGCATTATGTTGATTTATTGAAGTCTTAGTCACGAGTTGACTAAGCGCCGAGGTCCCCGTCATGTTGATGACATAACGGGCTAAAGGTCCCCATACTTGTGGAGTATGGGCAATTGGTCCCTGTACCAGGTGGTACAGGCATGGGTGTGCGTCGACGGATGCACACTCTGCATTACCGATAAAATGCAAAAGAGAAAGAGATAAATAGCTTTTTGATCATCGTGCATAGCATGGCTTGACTATATGGTTGATAGATGGATTTGTGAAGTGATGTTTATAAATGTACTTGTTACTATCCATTATATTTGCTGAATCGTTGGACTCACTCTTGTTGTTGTTTATTTTTTAGGTACCTTTATGAGATCGACATGCTTGGGGAAAGGGAAGTAATAAATTAGTTGCACTGGCACGTTCCACACATAATGGAAATAAAGGAAGAGAATTAAACATAGGACGCAAGGACTATTTAAGAATCGTTTGTTTATTACCCTTGGATTTTAATTGTAATAAGAGTTTAGATTATTCATGATACTCTTGCTCTTTCTCTAGGTATTATATCCATGAATGATTTAGTACTTTTTAATCTATTTGCTTAACTTTGAATTTGTTACTCGAGATTTGTCCATTATAATTGTTACTGTTTGTGAAATCCCTGATTTGGATAGATAAACAAGGGAGGCTCTGCCAAAATTTTTGTTAACGTAATTAGTTAACTTTGTTTTACTTCTAGTTTGGAAGCATTTCGGGTCTTTGTTTGACTGGGGTGTTATAGTTGGTATCAGAGCAGGCGTTAGGTCCGTGGTAATTAAATTATTAAATTGACACACTGGTGCACAGTAGGATGGGATGGGTCAAGCATTGCATTTATGCTTTTGACATGTTGAATTGATGATTTATGTTATGATATGATCTTGCATGACTATGATTTGCTTCTATGACTGCTATGAGTGAGGATAGTCGTTGACAAGAGGGACAGGTTATAGTTGTTGCCTTGGACATTGATTATTTATACCACCGTTCGTGGTATGGGGTTAGTAATACAGTTACCTCGGGTAATTTAGTTGCGAATGTCGTGGGCAATTGGTCCCTGTACCCGGTGGTACAGGCATGGGTGTGCGTCGACGGATGCACACTCTACATTACCGGTAACATGCAAAAGACAAAGACATAAAGAGCTTTTTGATCATCGTGCATAGCTTGACTTGACTATATGGTTGATAGATGGATTTGTGAAGTGATGTTTATAAATGTACTTGTTACTATCCATTATATTTGCTGAGTCGTTGGACTCACTCTTGTTGTTGTTTATTTTTTTAGGTACCTTTATGAGATCGACATGCTTGGGGAAAGGGAAGTAATAAATTAGTTGCACTGGCATGTTCCACACATAATGGAAATAAAGGAAGAGAATTAAACATAGGATGCAAAGACTATTTAAGAATCGTTTGTTTATTACCCTTGGATTTTAATTGTAATAAGAGTTTAGATTATTCATGATACTCTTGCTCTTTCTCTAGGCATTATATCTATGAATGATTTAGTACTTCTTAATCTAATTGCTTAACTTTGAATTTATTACTCGAGGTTTGTCCATTATAATTGTTACTGTTTGTGAAATCCCTGATTTGGGTGGATAAACAAGGGAGGCTCTGCCAAAATTTTTGTTAACGTAATTAGTTAACTTTGTTTTACTTCTAGTATGGTAGCATTCTGGGTCTTTGTTTGACTAGGGTGTTACTATTAAAGAACAACTACTACTAATTTTAATCAATTAAAACGAACCACAGCCTATTATTATTAATTATACATGAATAAAAATGAGAGTAAAGATGAATAATGAGAGACTCCACTTAATTATTACAATATGAAACATAATATGATGTGTGATAATGAAGTGCCGCTCTACCCTTCTCATGCATGCTCGGGAATCACCTGGAAGGGGGGAAAAGCAAGAGTGAGATAAAATCTAGGCAAGCAAACTGTTTAGCAAGCAAATTAAACTACAATTGTTGAAGCTTCAACAATTATTTTCCACAATGACTGCAATTACAGTCTTAACCACATTTACTACCAACAACAATAAAACATTCGCAATTAGGTCTCGATTACCTACTACTTAGTCACAACCACCACTACTATCAACATCAGTAAAGCATTCAACTTCTTTTCCTCACTAACCTTTTCTTTCCCACAACCACAACCGCTCACCACAGTTACCACAAGGGAGAAAAAAACTAAATATCTCATGCCACAGCCACATCCCCTACCATACCGTAAGTGACTCTTATGAGCCAATTCCACATAAAGTTAAGAGATTGCATTTATTTGCAAATCAATTCAACCACATTCCACATCCTCATTCATTAAACCATAAGGACTACCACGAGTCCAGCCTCATACCCCTTTAAACCTTTAGCATATGAATGCAATTCCTTTATCCACAATTAAATGCATATGCATGCTATGCTCCACTATACCCTTACCCATCAAAGTAAGAGTGTGCATCATACTACGGCAATATACGATGTTGTACTGGTATGATCACAGCTATAAGCGACGACATCCACAATGCAAATGTCATGACATGATATGAATGATATGATAATTATAAACCACAAGAATTTAACTACGAAGATCAGCAACATAATCATCATGATTACTTTCTCATAATTCGCATGTGTCTCATTAAGCACAAAACCAATGTGTCATAAGAGCAGTACCACATCACCCACATTCAATTCACCAAGATCAAAATCAATCGATCTATAGGGAATTCTACCACATAGACCATAATATATTCATCAAGAATGCTACCACCACAACCCCAAATATTCACTAAGAATACTACCCCACAACTGTATTTGTTTCATCATGAACAATTCCACATACCAATAAGTAAACCATCAAGATCATAAACTATTGAATTCTTAAAATACTACCATATGGACCACATTAAGGAAGCATGAACAATGACACAGCACCTCAAATTAAGATAATTAATTAATGTGAATATAGAATAATTAACGAGTTAAATAATATCACAACCGTTACGTTTACTTGTCTCTACCATTGAAGCGAAGCAAATCACGTGCGTTCAGGGCAACACCACCTGCCCAAAGGTATCTCTAAGCACAATACCACAGCAAAGAAATCACATCTTAAGAAGTAAAGATGTCACTAATCCCCGAAACCCCACAACATCCCTCTCCGCTCAATGATTCCACACTCTGCCCGCTGCAGCAATGCTGCTTAACATTTTTTATATCTTTAAAACTATCAAACTAATTATAGCAAAAGATATATATATGGAATCTACACTTAAATACCTTCACTTTTCAAGTAGAGCATTTATTTTTAATTCACAACTAACAAGGTGTAATATTTTACACAAAACAGAGAATGCACTCTGTTCTGGCAATTTGGACAGCCAGATTCTAACACACCCCAACTACAATACAAGGCTCTAAAAATTATAATTTTTATACAGCAGTTAGATTACCAAATTATCTACAATTTTCACAATTGTGACCATAAAAGTAAAAATCATCTTCTACTCCTAATCCACACCTGAACAGCCATCTATCCCGGTCTGCACCCTGCTGTGCCCAAATCCTGTGTCCAAAAATTCTGAAAAAAATATAGAATGTACGTCTCATCGTCCTCTACAATTTTCCTTTTGGGAAGACCCCAGGAAAAATAGTTTCATGGGTCTAAACTACGTAAACACTCGTGCTGCGCGAATTGATCTACAGGTAGACAGCAGGAATCCCTAATCGGAGAATCAAATTGCTAATCCCCATCAAATCTCATGCTAAGCACCCTAAATACAGCAAAACCAGAAGGGTTTGGGTTGAGGGAGAGTTACCTAGCGAATCCCCTTGGGATCACCCCTCTTCTTTCCTCTTCTTCTCCTTCTTCCCTTCCTTCTCTTCCTTGCTTTCCCCTTTGCATCAATAGACATGGCAGCAGTTTGGGGGAGGGTGGAGGCGCAAGGGGAGAAAGGGGTGGCGGCTAGGGCTGGGAAAAGGGGGAAGGAGGGCGCCCCAAGGGGTTTTATGGGGTGGGGCTAGGGTTTGGGGGGAGGGAAGGGGCGGCTCCACTTGGGCCGGATGGCCCAAGGTGGCTCTCCGGGCAGCCCGCTAAGTGGTTTCTATTAATTTAATTCTCTTTTTATTATTTTAGACTATTCTGAAGAATTTATTTTCACCTCTCATGATTTACCGAAAATCCAGACGACTCCGCGATTAATTTAAAAACCGACGGCGAAACGACGATCAGAGTATTACATTCTCCCCACCTAAAAAGGATTCGTCCTCGAATCTAACTCCTTGACCCACGAGACAAAAGAACAATTAAGGAAACAGCATCCCAGGGAACAACAACTACGGGTCCTCACCTGCCTCAAAGATTTTGGGTTCTTCTTCTACATTTGAACTCCAAACTCCCACGACACCTCCCGCTCAGACTGATTCGTCCAGAGGACCTCCACACACTTGGTGGCCCTCTTCCTCATGACCAGCTCCGGCGAGTCCACGATTCACATTGGTCAATGCAAAACACCCGCAACTCTTCTACCAGCTCTGAGTGGCCAACAGGTCCTGCCGTTCTCGTAAAATTCCTCGCCACAACTATTAAACCACTATCTAATACCATCCTCCTTCTTAAAACACTTTCCTCTTACTAGATATACTCGGGATAATACGTAATACCCATTTTAAAGAATTTGACTACAAATTCCACTCACATCATTCTACTAAAAGCACAAATAATATCTTTTACAAATAAAACCCAATAAAAGAAGAATAAAGGATTCTCAAGTAACACACTAGCAACCAGCTTTCCTTCCAAGGACCACGATCCAAATCAAAGGATTCTCCACAAAATATTTTTCACTCTCCAAGTAGACAATTGGAGAAACCACACCACATAAGCCAAGAGTGAAAATCACTCAAAAGTCCAAAACAATCATTTTCACTTCCCCAACTGGAAAAGACTACGCCTCAACATAAAATAATTCGATTTGCATATGTCCTCTGCCAAAAACACACAGCCTAAACAAGAGTTAAGAGAGCATTTTACTACTCAAGATGACAATAATTTCCCAATCCATTTCTTTAATAATTCAACTCTCTTGAACCAAGGATTTCCAAATCATCTCCCAACACACCAACTCTTTTATCTTACGTTGGCAACCTCAACAATAAGTTCAAACTAAGTACAACATCTACACCATTATAGATAGTCTCTACTTGTAACATCCCAAAAATTTCATTTCCTTTTAAAGGATTTTTCTGGAATTTATTGGATTTTTCTAGATTTTCATTTTATAAAAGCCAAAATAAATTTATTTCATTTTGCAAAGTCAAAAATTAAGTGCATCTTATTTTGCCTAGGCAAATATGAAATTATATTAATTTTCAGGAATTTATAAAGATTTAAAACTCTCCTTTTAAAGTCAATTTGTGTTTTTACAAAATCTAATTATCAATTTGAGTTGAAAATATTTTTATTAAGTCTAGAAAGGTTCCAGATGATTTTCTGAATTTTTCTGGACTTTTTCAAAATTTAATTGGTATTTTTCTGAGTATTTTAACGCCTCCTAATCATTTATGGAAATCTTAAAAAAAGAAATAATTCCAAAACCCCCTCGGGCCGCCACGTGTCGAGCATCAGAGCCTTCCTCTCCGCTGGATCTATTTCAACCACCCGATCCCACTAAAACCCTCTCCCCTCCTTCCTTCTCTCCCTAGCCGACACCTGGCGCACATCGGGCCGACCACCTCCCTCCCTGATCTAATCCTCGCTACCCAGTCTCACTTACCGCTTCATCTGCACCCTCTCTCCCTCGGATTGACAAATGGCCTCATCTGGACCATTTGCTTTTGCCGGATTAAATCCTGGCCACCCGTAGCCACTTAACCCTTCGCCCCTCTCTTGATCAGCCCCGATTTAACTCGCCGTGCCAGATCACATCTCGATCGTCCCTCTTCACTTACCGCTTCATCTTGGATCTAACAGCCCCGCCGTCTCCCCCTCGCCATTTGTCACAGATCCGACCGTCGCCCCTTTCCTTTCCCCTTTTTCGCTCTCGCTGACCGGTGGACCCCGCTTGTCAAACCCGTTGTCCCCGATTCCTTTCCTTCTTCCCCGCACGATCACCGGCCACCCCTGTCACGAGCAATTGCACCATCGGATCACCCCCGCCGCCGACAACCCACCCTCCGAACACTGCTCCTCACTCCACCGGCCCTCTCCAATCACCCTCAGGTCCTTCTGAAGGTACCACCGACCTCCCCGTGACCCCCTCTTGCTTTTAGTATCACCGGCCAGCGCCGCCGTCTGCCAGAGCACTAGCAGCCATTGGGCCCCGTGCGCCGCCGCCGGCCGCCCCAGCCACGTCAGCACCGCCGCACGTGTGGCGCCTAGGTGGCAGCCCGGTGGCAACCACTTGTGCGCCACGCCTCGGCCACACGGACACCCAACCGCCACCTCGCGTAAGCGCGGCCACGTCGGCTTGGCACCGTGACGTGGCAGCCACGAGGCGGCCACGTGGCGCCACATCACAGGCCACATCAGCATTTCCTTTTAATTATTAAATCTAAAATTGATTGTAGACGTCATAATGCATGTTTTTCTTTACAAAAATAAGTACATTACATGCTTGCTGACGTCATAAATGTTTTCGGTATAAAATAAATCTAGAAAATGAGTATTTTCTTTTTAATTGTATTTAAACTTTAGAAGGCCATAACTTTTTCATTTTAACTCCAAATTGACACATTCAAATTTCAAAATTTTTCAAAAATCATGAACTTTCCATTTCTGGCCTACTTTTGAATTTTTGAATTTATTTGAATTTTGTTTTTGAATTTCTTTTGAATTAGTTCTTTACGTTAGATTTTGACAATTCGAGATATTACGACTTCGACGATTCGCAGCAGGACTTCGAGCAAGGCAAGTTACACCTTTGACCTTGTTGACCCTAATATTTCAAATTTATTTATGTTGTTTTACTATATATGCATGCATACTTTTATGCAAATATAATTTAAATTCAGTTTAAATGTTACTTATGCCCACGATCCTTTGATTATAGCCAACTTTGACCTTGAATTGCAACTACCTTGTCACCCTAGCTGAAAACTAGTTAGTATCTTAGTATTAACTAGAAATTTCATAGAATTGCTTAGCCTGGCTTAGTATAATTTTCGGTGGGATCAACTTTTTCACGTGAAATGACAGACTTTTAAAATGAATTCTTGATTTCGGAGAGTCAAGAAAGTTAATGAAATAATTTTAAAAATTGAAAATAGAAAACTGGTTTGGACTTAGGCTACTGGTTAGGTGGTGGGGTGCCGGCATGCCTCGTGTTTGGAGACACATGGTTGATTGTCGTGCATGTGGGTATGTGGATTGAGCCTAAGTCAATTAAGGACCGTTTCTGTGAACCATTTTACGAAGTCACTTCGTACTACCACAAGTCCGGTATGGGACGAACCTGGCTAAGTAATTTGTGAAATTCCAAATATAGTTTCGCTATAAGCTGAATTTGAGCGTGGCGTAGGCCGCGAGAAGTATCACATGGCATAAGAGGGGGGCTTCAATTCGTGGATTCGAGTTATGGTGAAACCTTAGTGGCGGTGTGACTGTTTTGGCTATGGATCATTGTAACAGCCTTGTCGTGGATTCCCCGCCACACACCTACGGCAGTGTGTTAATCGCGTGGCTCAAGCGGGAGGACACGTCTTGTGGGTAAAGTTGTACACCTCTGCAGAGTGATAATCTATCCTGGATAGCCGTGTCCACGGTCATGGATATGTTGAGTAGAGTTTTCACAGTTTAGACTTAATTTTATAAAACTTGTTTTGGCAAACAACAGTGTTTTGAAAATGGTCCGGGTGGGATACCCATGGTTAGGTTAGTGTAGGTCAAGTATTGCTTTTCCGCAAATTACCCTATTAAGCCTTCCTTTGAAATCCATTATGCATGCATTCAATCTGTTATATTCCCGGTGTAACTTATGGAGTACTTTAAAGTGCTCAGCTTGCTTAAATCTGTTTCCAGAGTACGACTCCGATGGCTACGGTGAGAACTTTGACGAGTAGGGTACGTCTTACAGTCATTCGCTTGTGGGAGGTTGGATGGGCTGAGCTGCTACCTTTATTGTTTTTCCGCTGCTTTTATTTCCAGTTGGCCTTATGCCATTTTATTGTAAGACTTAGCCATATGGCCACAAATTTGCTTAATATAATTGTGGTGATTTTGCGTTATATACATCACTGTTTATCCTGTATGCACTAGCTTTTCCTGGGATAGTACGATATACACAGAGGGACTTGGAGTGTTGTTCCGGGTCCCGACAGAGATGGTATTAGAGCAATGATGACCCTAAGACGTGGCCCTAGATAGAGACCAACCTTAAGGATATATTTTGATAAGAAAATATTTTTGAAATCATTTCCTCCTTTGCTTAGTCTCGTATCAAACTATTTACGAATTTTTTCCCCATTTCAAAATTGTAGATGGAGCAACCCAACCGCGTCACCCACGAAACCCCCACCGGAGACCTTGTGGACTGCCTCTACAGCCTTATGCAAGAGTTGGGCTTCCGACCCCGTCCCCTTTACCAAGGTTACTTGGATCTGTATGGAGATCAAACATGCTGGAGGGTCGAAGTAAGGATCTTCGCCAACTTTGGAAACCACACCGCCACCACGCCCCTACCCACGGGAGACCTTCCTCGCCGGTGTTTAGGATGCAGCCCGTGAAGCTATCCGCCAGCTGAGAAACCCCTACGCACTAGAGCAACAGTGCACCAACTTCTGCTACTACCCTATCCGAGTCCCTGTCAACTTCGCCAGTGAATTCGCGTCCACGGAGTACGAGAGCAACACTCGTCTCCTCCAGTAAGTGGAACTCACCAAGGCCATGGACTCTGTGTACCAGGCCGCCCTAGATGAACTGCAGTCCACGGCACAGAGACTCTGCGCCGCAGAGGAAGAGCTAGCCAATTATCGTGCAAGGGATGAGGACTCCGCTACCTTAAAGCCACCCCTAAAGAGACTTAAGCGTAGCACAAGTGTTTAGGGAGCCCTGAGTCTTAGTGTTAAAACGCCATCGACGAGCTGTAGTCCTTTGTTAACAGCCGTAAGATTATTATAATAAAATAACAGAAGTTTTTATTGGCTCTTATTCGTGGTTTCTTCATTGCTTTTTGTGTGTGTTCTTGTTTGTGGGATTGCTACAAGAAACCTCCCATTTAGTTCTCTCTTTTTCCTCTAAATCTGGAAGCTTCAGCAGATGGTGAACACAAGGAAGAACCTCAATGACAGTATCAACCCCGAAGCTCAGGGAAGCCAGTCTGCTCCCGTTCCTCCGCCTCCGCCAGCAGCAGGACCGGATTGCAATCAATTGATGGCCAACCAGAATCAGTTAATCCAACTGTTAGCTCAGACCATCAACAACCCTGCTCACCAAGTCCATCACCAGCCTGCTCAAGCTCCGCTCAACTGATTGTTGGAGTTCCTGAGGATTAAGCCTCTGACCTTTGTAGGCAGCTCAAAGCCCATGGACGCCGATGACTGGCTCCACGCGATCGGAAAGAAACTGGACAATCTACAGTGCACTGATCGGGAGCGAGTTCTGTTCGCCTCCCACCAACTGAATGGACCTGCTTCTGAATGGTGGGATACCTTCACTGCCACTCATGCCAACCCGCAGGCTGTGACCTGGCATGAGTTCATGCAGAGCTTCTGTTAGTGATATGCCCTAGAGGCAACATGGAGATGTTGTATATATCACATACTATGTTTATGATACATTACTTTGTTCCTTGGAATAGACATCATCATTATTGATCAATGAGTATGTGACTTATTCATGAGACTCTTAAATACTAAGATGTTGCTATTTCTAAATGATCCCTGATCGTATATCATATGAGGAACAAATATGATTCAAAGACAAAGATCAGCATATGTATTGATTGATGATCATGTCTCATGGATCATGGTATGATGATACCAAGTCAATAATATGGACATGTGTTAGTGAACATATGTTGGATAGACCTGCCATGAGACACTACAGAGATTCCATGTGTCATCAGTTGGTCTCAAGTAGTGTTTATGTAGAGTCCTTAGACTTGAGATCATCATGGTTCCCAACATGAGTAGTAGCTTATTTTGGGACTACTAAACACTACTCCGTAACTAGGTAGTCATAAAAGTAGTCTTCGGGTTTGCCATGAAACATGTAGTGGGATGTGAATGATCAAGATAGAATTTGCCCCTCCTTATGGGAGAGATATCTCAGGCCCTCGATGTAATGGATTATGAAAGTGCATGGCCATGCCAAGGTGATTGAGGAGTCAATCACGAGTTTATAATCCATCACGGAATCGAGAGAGTGATTGAGCTATTAAGAGGATGACACAGGTCTCGCCTTGAGCTCAATCTATATCGTGAGGCAAAGGGATTCGTACATGAGAGAACATTACGAGTTCACCGATATGATCTTTACATATACTTTGGGGTTAATATGTCTTACTAGAGGCCGCTATTAACATGGTAATCGGAAAGACGTTTCGGGTCACGACCAAGTATACGTGAACCTCTGTGGTCGCACGCTTAACGGGTTGGAACACTAATTCGAATATGATTCGGATATGGGCTCAATTCGGATAGAGATCCGAATAGACTCCTATTGGGCCTCGGTCCACGAGGCCCACGTGAGGAGGTCTATATATATGGAGGCGAGGGGCGGAGGATTCGTCCCAGTTAACATCTAGCAAAACCCTAGCCGCCACCTCCCGAGCCAAACCTTAGCTGCTCACGAGTGCTAGTACACTCGCGAACGGCGTTCCAGCCCCGGGCGTGTGGATACCGGTGGAGGCGCTGCTCGCAAATCTTGATCGGCGTGCGTGGAGAGAGACGATCTGTTGGGACGATCGGCTACTTCCACTACTACCTCGGCGCGAGATTGGATCGGTTTCAACTCTTCTTCACGCATGCGGCGTCTAAGTGGTAACGATCCATGATCCTTCCTTAGCATGATGTTCTTGGGTGCGCGGTAGAAAAGTTTTGTTTTCTGCTTCCGTAGCCTACGCGTATCACAATAGTGGTATCAGAGCCATCTTGCTTAGTTTGCAATCTGGATCAGCGCATATATGTTGATATGCGATAGTAGTAGATTGGATCTATTACGCCTAAATAAGGTAGCACGGGTTGATGAGATCAATCGGTCATAAGGGGTTGAAATTGGTATGAGTTGATAGCATCACAAGGCCAAAAAGATTAGTTCGTGCTCCTTCTTTGATGTACGCGCGACTTGCCCCTACCGCTGGAATCACCCTTCGGGGCTAACTGCGCGCACAATCGATGAGATCGAGCCAACGGATCGAGGTCTTGTGTTGTGGTCTCCTCAAGTATACCGATCGCGATGATCAATATGATTGATCTAATGAAAATTGAGACATTTTGAATGGCTCAGATTTGGGTTGATTTGATCGGCTCGATAAGATTTTCATAGCGATTTCATAGATGCGATCTACGTCTAACTTGTTTTTGCAGAGAATGATGTGAATAGTATGGCCCTATAGCTTATTTGAATGTATGAGATGTATGTGATGCATGTAACATTCGTTCATGGCCTGCGTGTCATGATTATTTCAGCTATTGTTAGCTGTATATATTGTATTTAACGACCTGCGTGTCGACCTTAATGCTTGAATCTATCTTTGTAATCTTCGATTTCTAGCTATTATAGGTAGTAGCCTAGTTTTGAGGTTACAAGCTTTTAAGCATGGTGGCCTAAAGGAGTGATGTGGAGGATGGAGATCGTCTACACCTACTTGGAGATGGATATCACCATTTTTGGGCCATACTACTTCACAGTTAAATGTGTTTATCTATGATGTTATCTATCTTATTCTTATGCAATGATATATGTGATATGTTGCTTTGGTAGGATAGAATCCTCTTAAAATTAGGTGTTAATGCCCTTCCATATGTTGCACCAAAGATAATGATCACCGCATGGTAGGTCTACCAAAGTAGAGTGCCATCGGTTATCATCATCATTTGGGGTAGATGTCGGACATCTACATGCGGAAGCATTTGGTTTACTTAACAAGGTTATCAAAATAGTTTTGGACCTTGGGGCATAGATTGGGGCCGAGGCATACTAATGTCACCCAAAGTAGAGTCACATAGGGATGTGATTAGCAAAGTGTTGCTTACCCATGTCACTAGTTTTCTAGCCGTGATGCCAAAGCTCACTAGGAATTAGTGAAATGAGGATCTTTACCCACTATGTAACTTAGAGGAGTTTTTGTTGCAAAACTCATAGTGGAGTCTTTTGCTAAATAGTTTAATAAAAGATGAACATAAACATAGTGCTAAACTTTGCATATTCTTGTGTTGTAGATCATGTCACTAACGCCGCATCCAAGACTTTTAATTTGCGATCTGTTCTTGAGAAAGAAAACTCAATGGAACAAACTTTTTGGATTGGTATCGCAACTTGAGAATTGTTCTCAAGCAAGAGCGCAAGGAGTATGTCCTTGAGTCTCCTTACCCAAGACTTGCCTCGATAATGCTACTATGGCTGCACGGAGAGCTTATGAGAAGCAAACGAATGATTGCCTTGATGTGAGCTGTCTCATGCTTGCCACAATGTCCTCTGAGCTTCAGAAGCAATATGAGAACACAGATGCCTACAATATCATTGTGGGGTTACGTGGTATGTTTGAGAACCAAGCAAGGGCTGAGAGGTTCAATACTTCAAAGTCCTTATTTGCGTGCGAGCTTGCGAAGGGAATCCCACACCCTCATGTGATTAAGATGATTGGCTACATTGAGAGTCTGGAAAAGCTTGGTTTTCCCCTTAGCCAAGAGTTGGCTACTGATGTGATTCTCCAGTCGCTTCCCCCGAGCTTTGAGCCATTCATAATGAACTTTCACATGAACAACCTGGACAAGACCCTGGCTGAGTTGCATGGGATGCTAAAATCTGCCGAGGAAAGCATTAAGAAGAGCAGCAATCATGTGATGATGATGCGAGAAAGGCAAGGGCAAGCCCTATGTCAAGAGAATCGCGGTCAAAAGAAAGAAAGCTCTGATGCGATCGCGAGCGGTTCTAAGGCCAAGAAAGACAAGAAGGGCGATGCTCATCTCGATGCATTGTTACTCTGTAAGCAATCGGGACATTGGAAAAGGAACGCCCAAAGTACTTGGAGGATCTTGAGAAGAAGAAGGAAGTACGACTTCCACTCTGGTATAAATGTTATAGAGATCAATCTTGCTACTTCATCAACCGATTCTTGGGTATTTGATACGGATCGGTTGCTCACATTTGCAAATCGTTGCGGGGGCTAATAAGAAGTAGAAGTTTGAGGAGGAGCGAAGTGGATCTTCGCGTTGGCAATGGAGCAAAAGTTGCTGCGGTAGCTGTTGGCACCATGCCATTGTCTTTACCTTCGTGATTAGTTTTGGAATTGAATAATTGTTATTGTGTTCCATCTCTTTCAAAGAACATTATTTCGCTTCATGTTTGCAAGCGAGAAGGTTATGACTTTAAATCTATGGACAATGGTTGTTCTCTTTATTTCAAAGATATGTTCTATTGTCATACTCCATTGGTGAATGGGTTATACGTTCTTACTCTTGAAGGGTCACGGTCTATAACATTAATGCAAAGAGGCAACGTCCAATGATTTGAATCCCACGTTTATTTGGCATCGCCGCTAGGTCATATAAATGAGAAACGCATGCGAAGCTCCATAGAGATGGTATTCGCACTCATTTGATTTTGAATCATTAGAGACATGCGAATCTTGTTTACTTGGCAAGATGACAAAGGCACCTTTCACCGGTCAAGGTGAGCGGGCAAATGACTTATTGGCACTTGTACATACCGATGTATGTGGACCAATGAGCTTAATGACCAGAGGTGGTTTTCGTGATTTCATAACTTTTATCGATGACTTTAGTAGATATGGGTATATCTACGATGAAGCATAAGTCCAATCCTTTGAAAAGTTCAAAGAATTCCAAAATGAAGTGCAAAATCATTTAGGCAAGATAATCAAGTTTCTACGATCCGATCGTGGAGGCGAGTATTTGAGCCATGAGTTTGGCAATCATCTAAAGGATTGTGGAATTGTTCCACAATTGACTCGCCAGAACACCTCAATGGAATGGGGTATCTGAACGGAGAAATCGCACCTTATTAGATATGGTGCGCTCCATGATGAGCCAAAGTGATCTTCCGTTGTCTTTTTGGGGTGCGCTCTTGAAACAACCGCGTTCACACTAAACAGGTTCCATCAAAATCGTAGAAAAGACACCATATGAGATGTGGGCGGACAACGTCCTAGCTTGTCTTTTCTTAAGATTTGGGGATGTGAGGCTTATGTAAAACGTTTACAATCTGATAAGCTCACTCCTAAATCGATAAATGCTTCTTTATCGGGTATCCTAAGGAAACAAAAGGATATTACTTTTATAATCGAGGAGAAGGCAAAGTGTTTGTCGCTTGGCATGGTGTCTTCTTAGAGAAAGAGTTTCTCTCAAGAAGGGATAGTGGGAGCACAATGCAACTTGAAGAAATTCAAGAAACACTGATAACGTTTCAGCTCCTCTGAGAACCACAACAGATGAACAAACTGTTGAAGAACTCGTTGTGGACACACCAGCACCACGTAGGTCGAAAAGGTCACGTCGTGCACCGAGAGGTACATGTTCTTGACTACTCAACAACGGGACATATTGTTGTTAGACAACGATGAGCCTAAGACCTATGAAGAAGCAATGGTGGGACCGGACTGAGAAATGGCTTGAAGCCATGAGATCCAAATTGAATCCATGCACGATAATCAAGTTTGGAACTTGGTTGATCCACTGATGGTGTTAAAACCATTGAATGCAAATGGGTTTTCAAGAAAAGATAGACATAGATGGAAATGTTCACATCTATAAAGCGCGATTAGTGGCCAAAGGTTTCAAACAAATTCAAGGTATTGATTATGATGAAACTTTTACTTTGTCGCAATGCTAAAGTCTATTCGGATCATTCTAGCGATTGCTGCATATTTCGACTATGAAATATGGCAAATGGATGTCAAAACAGCTTTCCTTAATGGAAATCTGAGTGAGGATGTGTACATGACACAGCCCACGTGTTTTGTCGATCCGCAATCGCTTGGAAAGACATGCAAGCTCCAAAGATCCATTTATGGATTAAGCGAGCATCTCGGAGTTGGAACATTCGTTTTGATGAAGTAATCAAAGGGTTTGGTTTCATCAAGAACGAAGAAGAGCCTTGTGTTTACAAAAGGCTAGTGGGAGCGCACTCGTATTTACGGTCTTATATGTGGATGACATATTACGATCGGAAATGACATTCCTTTGCTCGAATCATTAAGTCTTCATTAAAAATAGTTTCTCTATGAAAGACTTAGGAGAGGCAGATATATTCTGGCATCAAGATCTATAGAGATAGATCAAAAGGCTAATTGGATTAAGCCAAGATCGTACATTGACAAGGTGTTGAAAAGGTTCAATATGCATGATTCCAAGAAAGGTTTTCTACCTATGTCACATGGTATAAATCTTAGCAAGAATCGGTGTCCTAGTACACCGATGAGCGGGATAAAATGAATGCGATTCCATATGCTTGGCTATTGGGTCCATTATGTATGCCATGCTTTGTACACGTCCGATGTTTCGTATGCTTTAAGTGCTACGAGTAGATACTCATCGAGATCCAGTGAAAGTCACCGGATAGCCGTAAAGAACATCTTGAAGTACTTGAGAAGAACTAAAGATGTGTTCCTTGTCTATGGAGGTGAGGAAGAGCTCGTTGTAAATGGTTACACCGATGCTAGCTTCCAAACCGACAAAGATGATTTTAGATCGCAATCTGGATTTGTGTTACTGCTGAATGGCGGTGCGGTAAGTGGAAGAGTTCCAAGCGTGAGACGGTTCTTGATTCTACAACGAGGTCGAGTACATAGCAGCTTCAAGTGCCAAAGAGGCTGTTTGGATCAAGAAATTTATTTCGAGCTTGGTGTGATGGCTAGTGCCTCCAGCCCAATGGACCTCTCTCAGTGACAATAGTGGGGCCATTGCAAAGCCAAAGAGCCTAGATCGCACTGAAGTCCAAGCACATTTTACGGCGATTTCATCTCATCCGCGAGATAGTGGAGAGAGGCGATGTGAAGATATGCAAAGTACAAGCGGATTTGAACATTGCAGATCCGTTGACAAAGCCGCTTCCCACCAAAGCATGAGGCTCACACTAGGGCAATGGGTATTAGATACCTACATGGTTGACTCTAGTGCAAGTGGGAGATCATAGTGATATGCCCTAGAGGCAACATGGAGATGTTGTATATATCACATACTATGTTTATGATACATTACTTTGTTCCTTGGAATAGACATCATCATTATTGATCAATGAGTATGTGACTTATTCATGAGACTCTTAAATACTAAGATGTTGCTATTTCTAAATGATCCTGATCGTATATCATATGAGGAACAAATATGATTCAAAGACAAAGATCAGCATATGTATTGATTGATGATCATGTCTCATGGATCATGGTATGGTGATACCAAATCAATAATATGGACATGTGTTAGTGAACATATGTTGGATAGACCCGCCATGAGACACTGCAGAGATTCCATGTGTCATCAGTTGGTCTCAAGTAGTGTTTATGTAGAGTCCTTAGACTTGAGATCATCATGGTTCCCAACATGAGTAGTAGCTTATTTTGGGACTACTAAACACTACTCCAGAATCGGGTAGTCATAAAAGTAGTCTTCGGGTTTGCCATGAAACATGTAGTGGGATGTGAATGATCAAGATAGAATTTGCCCCTCCTTATGGGAGAGATATCTCTGGGCCCCTCGATGTAATGGATTATGAAAGTGCATGGCCATGCCAAGGTGATTGAGGAGTCAATCACGAGTTTATAATCCATCACGGAATCGAGAGAGTGATTGAGCTATTAAGAGGATGACACGAGTCTCGCCTTGAGCTCAATCTATATCGTGAGGCAAAGGGATTCGTACATGAGAGAACATTACAGAGTTCAGCCGATATGATCTTTACATATACTTTGGGGTTAATATGTCTTACTAGAGGCCGCTATTAACATGGTAGCTGGAAAGACGTTTCGGGTCACGACCAAGTATCGTGAACCTCTGGTCGCACGCTTAACGGGTTGGAACACTAATTCGAATATGATTCGGATATGGGCTCAATTCGGATAGAGATCCGAATAGACTCCTATTGGGCCTCGGTCCACGAGGCCCACGTGAGGAGGTCTATATATATGGAGGCGAGGGGCGGAGGATTCGTCCCGCTAACATCTAGCAAAACCCTAGCCGCCACCTCCCGAGCCAAACCTTAGCTGCTCACGAGTGCTAGTACACTCGCGACGGCGTTCAGCCCGGGCGTGTGGATACCGGTGGAGGCGCTGCTCGTTGCGATCTTGATCGGCGTGCGTGGAGAGACGATCTGTTCGGGACGATCGGCTACTTCCACTACTACCTCGACGCGAGATTGGATCGGTTTCCAACTCTTCTTCATTGCACTGCGGCGTCTAAGTGGTAACGATCCATGATCCTTCCTTAGCATGATGTTCTTGGGTGCGCGGTAGAAAAGTTTTGTTTTCTGCTTCCGTAGCCTACGCGTATCACAATAGCTTCTGCAAAGCTCACATCCCCACCGGTACCATGACTTTGAAAAAGGAGTTTCGAGCCCTTCGCCAAGGAAGCCATACAGTCAACGAGTACATGCAGAAATTCAACTAGCTAGCTCGCTATGCCCCAGAAGATGTGGCCACCGATGAAGCCAAGCAGAAAAGGTTCATGGAGGGCCTAAATGATAATATATCGGTGCAGCTAATATCGGGTGACTACGCTGATTTCCACCAGCTAGTCAGTAAGGCTATCCGCCAAGAAGGCAAGCACATGGAGATGGAGAACCAGAAGAGAAGAATGGATGATCAAAGGAGTAACTCTGGAGGTTCTCACAAGACTCGCAATACTCCCCTGCACCCAGTCGGGCAGGTTCAGGCCATCAGCCAGCTGCCCACCATTCCAAGCCAACCGCCAGCAGTTCCAGACCACTCGCACTCCAACTACCGGTGGCCAAGTCCAGAAGAGCAGTCCCCCTTCGGACGGAGTGACCTGTTTCTACTGCAAGGAAACAGGACACTATGCCAAGGCATGCCCTAAGAAGATGCAAGCGGCAGCCAATCCAGGTGCATCAGGAAGTCAGAACCAGGGGCAGTAGAAGCCGCAGAACTTCATCAAGGGGAGAGTGAACCATGTGGCTGCAGAAGAAGCCCAGGCCGCACTGGACATCGTGCTAGGTATGTTCCTTGTTAACTCAGTACCAGCATCAGTTCTTTTCAATCTCGGAGCTTCGCATTCTTTTATGTCAAAAGCTTTTGTGGATAAGTATGGGTTGGGCATAGTGACCCTTAGCAACCCTATGATAATTCACTCCCCTGGAGCAGAAATGAGAGCAGGGACCTTGTGCCCAAGAGTGGAATTACTCATAAATAGAACCCTATTCCTAGCCGACCTTTTGGTTTTGGAATCGTAAGGGTTGGATGTGATTCTCGGAATGAACTGGTTAGCCAAGAATCAAGGCCAGTTCAATTGTGCTACCAGGTCCATCACCCTCACCAATGACCAAGGCATAGAAGTGATCTTCTCTCCTCAAATTCTGGAAGAAGAAGAGTGTGCCCTCTACCACCTTCAAGCCTTGGAAGAAGTGCCAGTGGTGTGAGACTACCCAAATGTATTTCCCGAGGAGTTACCTGGAATGCCACTAGATAGGGAAATTGAGTTTGTGATTGACTTAGTCCCATGCACCACTCTAATTTCCAAGAGACCATATCGGATGCCTGCTAACGAATTAGCAGAGTTGAAGAAGCAGCTTCAGGATTTGGAAGATACGGGATACATCCGACCAAGTTCGTCGCCTTGGGGAACACCTGTTTTGTTCGTCAAGAAAAAGGATGAGAGTTTGAGGTTGTGCGTGGATTATAGAGCACTCAATGATGTCACAATTAAGAATAAGTACCCTCTGCCCAGGATCGATGACCTGTTTTATCAGTTAAAAGGAGATGGTGTCTTGTCCAAGATTGACCTGCGGTCAGGATATCACCAATTAAGGATCCGTGAAAAGGACATCCCCAAGATTGCATTCTCCACTCGATATGGACATTATGAGTTCACTGTCATGTCGTTTGGATTGACCAATGCACCTGCCTATTTCATGAGCATGATGAACAGTGTATTCCTGAAATATTTGGACAAGTTTGTGGTGATCTTCATCGATGACATTCTCATATACTCCAAGAATGAAGAATAATATGAGTAGCATCTCAGGATAACTTTGGAAAAGCTTCGAGAACATCAGCTTTTCGCCAAATTCAGTAAATGTGAATTTTGGCTTAAGGAGGTTGCTTTCCTCGGACACATCGTGACAGCCGAAGGAATTGCTGTGGATCCTTCCAAGATAGAAGTAGTAATGAAATAGAAGCAACCAAAGTCAGTGACAGAAGTCAGGAGCTTCCTTGGACTTGCGGGTTATTACCGTCGGTTCATAGAAGGATTCTCCGAATTAGCCAAGCCAATAACATAGTTGTTAAAGAAGGAAAAGAAGTTCAAATGGTCGAAAGCTTGTGAACAGAGTTTTCAGACCCTCAAGAAAAGGCTAGTCTCAGCACCCGTGCTTGTTTTGCCGGATGTACATAAGAACTTTGAGGTTTTCTGTGATGCCTCTCGTCTTGGCTTAGGTTGTGTCTTGATGCAACAAGGCAAGGTAGTAGCCTATGCATCGTGCCAACTAAAGCCTCACGAGTGCAATTATCCTACTTATGATTTAGAATTAGTAGCTGTAGTGCATGTTTTGAAGATTTGGCGCCACTATCTTATCAGTAACCGTTGTGAAGTATACACGGACCATAAGAGCCTGAAGTATATCTTCACTCAAGCAGAACTCAACCTGAGGCAGCAAAGATGGTTAGAGTTGATAAAAGACTATGATATTGTGATACATTATCATCTTGGAAAAGCTAATGTTGTGGTCGATGCCTTGAGCAGGAAGTCCCATGCAAATATGGTTTTATCAGAGGAAGACCAAACCCGACTTCAGAAGGGAGTCACTCGTCTAAGCCTAAATCCAGTGAAACCAAGTATTCTTGCCACTTTAGAAATCCAACCAACCTTGCCAGAACAGATCAAAGAAGCTCAAAAAGTGGATGAGGATATTCAGGAAATCAAAAAGAACATGAGAAGAGGCAAAGTAACAGGATTCAGTGAAGACGAGCATGGCACTATTTGGTTCAAGAATAGTATCTGTGTGCCAAATAATCAAGAAATTAAGACCCTGATTCTTAAAGAAGCCCATGACACCCCATACTCCATTCACCCAGGTCGTACCAAGATGTACCAGGACCTGAGGGAATGATACTGGTGGGTCAGTATGAAAAGGGAGATAGTAGAGTTTATCGAAGCCTGTGACACCTATCAACGAGTTAAAGCAAAGCATCAGAGACCCACTGGACTTTTGCAGCCTTTGCCAATCCCAGATTGGAAGTGAGAAGAAATCGGTATGGATTACACAACCGAACTTCTAAGGACTCAATCGGGTTATGATTCGATCTGGGTAATCATCGACCGATTGACGAAAGTGGCTCACTTTATTCTAGTCAAGACCACTTACTCCGGAAGTAAGTTGGCTGAGTTTTACATGTCTTGGATTGTGTGCCTACATGGAGTTCCCAAGAAGATAGTGTCAAATCGAGGCAGCCAGTTACTTCTCGATTTTGGCAGAAACTACATGAAGAGTTAGGGAGTAAGCTCAGTTTCAGTACAGCTTGCCATCCCCAAACAGATGGTCAAACAGAAAGGGTGAATCAAGTACTCGAGGATATATTAAGAGCTTGTACTCTGGATTTTGGAAGCAGTTGGGACCGTTCATTGCCCTATGCAGAGTTCTCGTACAATAATAGCTATCAAGCCAATCTACAGATGGCACCTTTCGAAGCTTTGTATGGTAGAAAGTGCAGGACACCTTTGCTTTGGGAACAGCAAGGAGAAGCCCAAGAAGCTGGTCCAAACCTACTTCAAGAGGTCAAGGATAAAGTAAGAAAGATCAAGGATAGACTGAAGGTAGCCCAATCTCGACAGAAGAGCTATGCGGACAATCGTTGACAAGACTTGACCTTTGAGATCGGGGACTAAGTCTATCTCAGAGTGTCCCCACTCCGGGAGTCCAGAGGTTTCAAGTCAAAGTAAAGCTTGCACCAAGATTTGTGGGACCTTTCAAGATCTTAAGCAGAAGAAATGAAGTTGCATATCAATTGGAGTTGTCCCCAAGCATGTCAGGAGAGCACGATGTCTTCCACATCTCTCAGCTGAAGAAGTGCCTCCGAGTTCCCACAGAGCAAGCTGCATTGGAAACCTTGGATCTTCAAGATGATCTCACCCATCAAGAGCGACCGATTAAGATCCTCGAAACAGTAGAGCGTCAGACTAGAAGAAAAACCATCTGATTCTGCAAGGTTCAGTGGAGCAACCACACCGAAGACGAAGCCACCTGGCAGCGAGAAGAGGATTTGAAGGCCAGCCATCCCCATCTCTTTTGCTAGTCGGTGCAAATCTCGAGGGTGAGATTTCTTTTAAGGGGGGTAGGTTTGTAACATCCCAAAATTTTCATTTCCTTTTAAAGGGTTTTTCTAGAATTTATTGGATTTTTCTAGATTTTATTCCAAGCCTTGAAATGAGAAGAATTAAAATTTTTATTTTATAAAAGCCAAAATAAATTTATTTCATTTTGCAAAGTCAAAAATTAAGTGCGTCTTATTTTGCCTAAGTCAAACCTGAAATTATATTAATTCTTAGAAATTTATAAAGATTTAAAACTCTCCTTTTAAAGTCAATTTGGGTTTTTGCAAAATCGAATTATCAATTTGAGTTGAAAATATTTTTATTAAGTCTAGAAAGATACCAGATGATTCTCTGAATTTTTTTGGACTTTTTAAAATTTAATTGGTATTTTTTTGAGTATTTTAAAGCCTCCTAATTATTTCTAGAAATCTTAAAAAAAGAAATAATTTCAAAACCCTCTCGGGCCGCCACGTGTCGAGCATCAGAACCTTCCTCGCCGTTGGATCTATTTCAACCGTCCGATCCCACTAAAACCCTCTCCCCGCCTTCCTTCTCTCCCAGGCCGACACCAGGCGCACATCGGGCTGACCAGCTCCCTCCTTGATGTAATCCTCGCCACCCGGTCTCACTTACCGCTTCATCCGCACCCTCTCTCCCTCGGATTGACAAATGGCCTCATCTGGACCCTTCGCTGTTGCCGGATGAAATCCTCGCCACCCGTAGCCACTTAACCCTTCGCCCCTCTCTTGATCGGCCCCGATTTAACTCGCCGTGCCGAATCACATCTCAATCGTCCCTCTTCACTTACCGCTTTGTCTCGGATCTAACAGCCCCGCCATCTCCCCCTCGCCACTTGTCCTAGATCCGACCGTCGCCTCTTTCCTTTCCCCTTTTTCACTCTCGCTGAACGGTGGACACCGCCTGTCAGACCCGTCATCCCCGATTCCTTTCCTTCTTCCCTGTGCGATCACCAGCCACCCCTGTCCCGAGCATTTGCGCCATTGGATCACCCCCGCCGCCGGCAACCCCCCGACCACCGCTCCTCACCGCCGCCGGCCCTCTCCAATCGCCCTCGAGTCCTTTTGAAGGTACCACCGACCTCCCCGTGACCCCCTCTTGCTTTTAGTATCACCGGCCAGCGGTGCCGTCCGCCGGAGCACCGGCAGCCTTGGGGCCGGTGGCAGCCACGTGCGTGCGACGCCTCGGCCACGCGGGCACCCAACCGCCACCTCGCGTGCGCGTGGCCACGTCGGCTTGACGCCGTGACGTGGCAGCCATGTGGCGCCACGTCACAGGCCACGTCAGCATTTTCTTTTAATTATTAAATCCGAAATTGATTGCTGATGTCATAATTCATGTTTTCTTTACAAAAATAAATACATTAAATGCTTGCTGATGTCATAAATGTTTTCGGTATAAAATAAATCCAGAAATTGTGTATTTTCTTTTTAATTGTATTTGAACTTTAGAAGGCCATAACTTCTTCATTTCAACTCCAAATTGACCTGTTCAAATTTCTAAAATTTTCAAAAAACATGAAATTTCCATTTCTGGCCTGCTTTTGAATTTTTAAATTTATTTGAAGTTTTTTGAATTTCTTTTAAATTAGTTCTTTTCGTTAGATTTTGACGATTCGGGAGATTACGACTTCGACGATTCGCAGCAGGACTTCGAGCAAGGCAAGTTACACCTTTGACCATGTTGATCCTAATATTTCAAATTTATTTATGTTGTTTTATTGTATTTATAGCCAACTTTGACCTCGAATTGCAACTACCTTGTCACCCTAGCTGAAAACTAGTTAGTACCTTAGTATTAATTAGAAATTTCGTAGAATTGCTTAGCCTGGCTTAGTATAATTTTAGGTGGGATCAACTTTTTTACATGAAATGGCAGACTTCTAAATGAATTCTTGATTTCGGAGAGTCAAGAAAGTTTATGAAATAATTTTAAAAATTGAAAATAGAAAACTGGTTTGGACTTAGGCTACTGGTTAGGTGGTGGGGTGCCGGCATGCCTCGTGTTTGGAGACACATGGTTGATTGTCGTGCATGTGGGTATGTGGATTAAGCCTAAGTCAATTAAGGACCGTTTCTGTGAATCATTTTGCGAAGTCATTTCGTACTACTACAAGTCTGGTATGGGACGAACCTGGCTAAGTAATTTGTGAAATTCCAAATATAGTTTCGCTATAGGCTGAATGTGAGCGTGACATAGGCCGCGAGAAGTCTCACATGGCACAAGAGGGGGCTCCAACTCGTGGATTCGAGTTGTGATGAAACCTTAGTGGTGGCGTAACTGTTTTGGCTATGGATCATTGTAACAGCCTTGTCGTGGATTCCCCGTGACACACCTACGGCAGTGTGTTAATCGCGTGGCTCAAGCGGGAGGACACATCTTGTGGGTAAAGTTGTACACCTCTGCAGAGTGATAATCTATCCAGGATAGCCGTGTCCACGGTCATGGATATGCTGAGTAGAGTTTTCACAGTTTAGACTTAATTTTATAAAACTTGTTTTGGCAAACAACAGTGTTTTAAAAATGGTCCGGGTGGGATGCCCGTGGTTAGGTTAGTGTAGGTCAAGTATTGCTTTTCCGCAAATTACCCTATTAAGCCTTCCTTTGAAATCCATTATGCATGCATTCAATCTGTTATATTCCTGGTGTTACTTGTGGAGTACTTTAAAGTGCTCACCTTGCTTAAATCTGTTGCCAGAGTACGACTCCGATGGCTACGGTGAGAACTTCAACAAGTAGGCTGCGTCTTACAGTCATTCGCCTGTGGGAGGTTGGATGGGCTGAGCTGCTACCTTTATTGTTTTTCCGCTGCTTTTATTTCCAGTTGGCGTTGTGCCATTTTATTGTAATACTTGGCCATATGGCCACAAATTTGCTTAATATAATTGTGGTGATTTTACATGATATACATCACTGTTTACCCTGTGTGCACTAGCTTTTCCTAGGATAGTGCGATATACACAGAGGGAATTGGAGTGTTGTTTCGGGTCCCGACACTATTGCCCCCACAAAACATACTCTAGCCAAGATCTCGACCAACTGAATTATTTTGACAAATAATTCGTAATGCACCTCATTCCCTTAAGGATATAACTCAAATTTCACATCACTATCGCGCATACTCATTTACTGCACCTCAAAGACACTATCCACGATCCTCACACTATTGAAAATCCACTCTGATACACTATTCCCACATAGAGACACTAGGCCTCTAAGGTTCTAGCATAACAAAAGGTAAAGCCCAGACTCAGCTTTCGAGACTCCTACAACAATAACAACTCCCTGTACAAAGATAGGGAATATACCTCAGGTGAAAACCCCACTATTCCATAATTAACATGCACTCCATTCTTAGCATCAACAAATCATGTGGCTCCAAGACATACATTCTATTTAAATCAAATCCTTCCCAAGAATCATCCTACGAAAAACAATATATCATCCAATGTACCATAAACATCGTGATATTTAAGGCTTGCACAAAAAAAACATCTACCAGACCACCACTATCCAGTTGCCATCACGCAAAAAAGAAAACCTCGCAACTCAAATCGGTTACCCTTTTCTTAGAAGAAGAGATAAGAAGAAATAAATTCTAGCATACAGAAAATCACTATCATTCACAATAGCCATAAGACAAAGAGAAAAAAATAAAAATAAATAGTAATGAGGTTGGAAAAACACAAGATGAGATCACCTGTACCTCAAATACTTATAGTACAACTCTTTCTTTTAACAAGAAACAATTTTCTTTTATTATAGCATCCCGATAATTCCAACAAAGATGTTTGAAGTCCACAACACAAGATTCAGATGAACCAATAAAATCATTCCACACGTCGCTTTACTCAAAGCAATCTCGGCTATCACACAAGTCATAAGATCCAAAAAAAGATCCCAACCACAAGTCTCCAATCTTTTTTTAATTCAATTAGTATCATAGAACTATCAAATTCTTTTATTTATAAAACATTCAACACAATACTCCCAACCACCTACTGTCAATTGCATTAACAACGAGATAAAACATTCTTTGCAAGAATTATCATATCCTCTTATCTCTTCATATTTTGTCCCAAAGGAACACCATAAATCACTTCATTATGTTCTTATTATCTAAATAAGATTCCAACTACTTAACCTCGGAAAATCCCAGAGCACGAGCCACAATATTGAAAACAACCTCTTTAATAAGATGATATTAGAACATGACAACCTCACAAACATGCTAGTATGAATCTCTTATTAGATTTCATACATTTAACTCTTACTGATGCTCAACTCTAATTTAGCACAAATTGATTGCACTCTAGTCATCACTGTCAATAATTGACTATTGTTTTTCATCATCGTAGCATTAATGATCCTATATCTGTTTTGTAATCACAAAAATAATTATGAGCATAGTTGCAATATTCCACCTTATGTTCAGAAATTAGAATAAAATAACTTTAAACATCAATAATACCAGCTTTATAAGACAAAATTCCACAAGCCAATATATCAACCTTCATCTACTTCTTTATACATGTTTCAACAATTTAGCATGGCAAAAGTTACATGAACTTAGCAGTTGTACATGCTCATCAAATAAGTAAAGAAAGAACATATTAAAGATTAATATTACTAAAGCAATATTCCAACACCTCCTTACTTAACCATACTGAATGATCAGATCAGTTACTTAAAAACGAATATCTAATTTACATAACAAGTTGGAAATTTAAACAATCACAATAATCAAACTAATTCTATTTTTTTCATATTTCTCAATAACTGCATGAGTTCTAAACATGTATTAACAAATTCTTAATCATAATTCTTCAAGAAACTACAACAGATCAACATCATATTAATCAACTACACTTTCAAAGACGTCAGTAGAGATTAATTATGCATCACAACAACATCTCAACTTGGTAATTCATACCTTATCAATTATTTATATGATTGCCACATCCTACTTAAACACAACAGACACCACAAAAGGGTTTTAACACTTCCTTTCAGAAAAGAGCGGAATGAAACTTCAACCCTTGAAATAACCCAAAAGAAATGCATAGAGCCAAGGCTTTCACAAGTTAACGAACTTCCAACGAATAGACGAGTCATGTTTTCCAGTAAGAAAGATGGAAACAACTTGGAAAACCAATCTCGGCAATTAACAACGCTCACAAGCAGCAAAAGCATCTCATCAATCAGAAAGAAATAATAATTATCTCAAGAACAATTAGAGGCCCATTGGCACCCAACATTAGCCATGAACCGCTAACCCAAGAGAAAATTCGTTAATCGCAATAGACCAAGAATTGGCCAAAATCAACTCCAAGAAGATAACAACTTTTCTAAGAAACTCACCCACGACATCCGCAACTAAGTTACCCAAGGTAACTGTATCACCATCCCCATACCACAAACGGTGGTATCAATTGGCAATGCCCAAGGCAACAGCTACAATACCTACCTCTTATCAATGCCTATCCTCACTCATTGCAGTCATAGAAGCAAATCATAAATATGCAAGATTACTCATAACATAAACCATCAATACAACATGTCAAAGCATGAATGCAATGCTTGATCCATCCCATCCTACTGTGCATCAGTGTGTCAATTTGATAATTTAATTACTACGGACCTAAAGCTCGCTCTGATACCAACTGTAACACCGTAGGATCCACATTACTCTAGAATGCTACTAAACCACTCTACAAGCTAGCTAATTTACAAGATAACATAAGCTAGCAACAAATCCTAAATCATGATAAGCTAAGAGAAAGCATAATTAAAGAACAACTACTACTAATTTTAACCAATTAAAGTGAACCACAACCTATTATTATTAATTATACATGAGCAACAATGAGAGTAAAGATGAATAACGAGAGACTCCACTTAATTATTACAATATGAAACATAATATGATGTGTGATAGTGAAGTGCCGCTATACCCTTCCCATGCATGCTTGGGAATCACCTGGAAGGGGGGAAAAGCAAGAGTGAGATAAAATCTCAGCAAGCAAACTGTTTAGCAAGCTAATTAAACTACAATTGTTTAAGCTTCAATAATTATTTTTCACAATGACTGCAATTATAGTCTCAACCACATTTACTACCAACATAATAAAACATTCACAATTAGGTCTCGATTACCTACTACTTAGTCACAACCACCACTACTATCAACATCAGTAAAGCATTCAACTTCTTTTCCTCACTAACCTTTCCTTTCCCACAACCACAACCTCTCACCACAGTTACCACAAGGGAAAAAAACTAAATACCTCATACCATAGCCACATCCCCTACCTAAAGGAATACGCGTAGGCTACGGAAGCAGAAAACAAAACTTTTCTACCGCGCACCCAAGAACATCATGCTAAGGAAGGATCATGGATCGTTACCACTTAGGCGCGCAGTGCAATGAAGAAGAATTGAAACCGATCCAATCACGCGCGTCGAGGTAGTAGTGGAAGTAGCCGATCGTCTGAGCGGATCGTCTCCTCCACGCACGCCGATCGACATCGCAACGAGCAGCGCCTCCACCGGTATCCACACGTCCGGGCTGGGCGCCGATCGCGAGTGTACTAGCACTCGTGAGCAGCTAGGGTTTGGCTCGGGAGGTGGCGGCTAGGGTTTTGCTAGATGTTAGCAGCACGAAACCCTCACCCCTCGCCTCCATATATATAGACCTCCTCACGTGGGCCTTGCGGACCAAGGCCCATTAGGAGTCTATTCGGATCTTTATCCGAATTGAGCCCATATCCGAATCATATTCGAATCGTGTTCCATCCCGTTAAGCGTGCGACCACAGCAGGTTCATGTATACTTGGTCGTGACCGAAACGCCTTCCGGTCACCTGTTAATAGCGGCCTCTAGTAAGACATATTAACCCCAAAGTATATGTAAAGATCATATCAATTGAACTGTAATGTTCTCTCATGTACAAATCCCTTTGCCTCACGATATAGATTGAGCTCAAGGCGAGACCTGTGTCATCCTCTTAATAGCTCAATCACTCTCTCGATTCCGTGATGGATTATAAACTTGTGATTGACTCCTCAATCACCTTGGCATGGCCATGCACTTTCATAATCCATTACATCGAGGGCCAGAGATATCTCTCCCATAAGGAGGGGCAAATTCTATCTTGATCATTCACATCCCACTACATGTTTCATGGCAAATCCGAAGACTACTTTTATGACTACCCGATTCACGGAATAGTGTTTAGTAGTCCCAAAATAAGCTACTACTCATGTTGGGAACCATGATGATCTCAAGTCTAAGGATTCTACATAAACACTACTCGAGACCAGCGATGACACATGGAATCTCTGCGGTGTCTCATGGCGAGTCTATCAACATATGTTCACTAACACATGTCCATATTATTGATTTGGTATCACCATACCATGATCCATGAGACATGATCATCAATCAATACATATCTTGATCTTTGTCTTTGAATCATATTTGTTCCTTATATGATATACGATCAGGGATCATTTAGAAATAGCAACATTTTAGTATTTAAGAGTCTCATGAATAAGTCACATACTCATTGATCAATAATGATGATGTCTATTCCAAGGAACAAAGTAATGTATCATAAACATAGTATGTGATATATACAACATCTCCATGTTGCCTCTAGGGCATATCACTATGAGTCTCCCACTTGCACTAGAGTCAACCATGTAGGTATCTAATACCCATTGCCCTAGTGTGAGCCTCATGCTTTGGCTGGGGAAGCGGCTTTGTCAACGGATCTGCAATGTTCAAATCCGTTTGTACTTTGCATATCTTCACATCGCCTCTCTCCACTATCTCGCGAATGAGATGAAATCACGTAAAATGTGCTTGGACTTACAGTGCGATCTAGGCTCCTTGGCTTGCGCAATGGCCCCACTATTGTCACAAGATGAGGTCCATTGGGCTGGAGGCACTAGCCATCACACCAAGCTTAGAAATAAATTTCTTGATCCAAACGACCTCTTTGGCGGCTTCGAGTCTGCTATGTACTCGGCTTCGTTGTAGAATCGCAACCGTCTGCTGCTTGGAACTCTTCCACTTACCGCACCGCCATTCGAGCGAACACAAATCCAGTTGCGATCTAAAATCATCTTTGTCGGTTTGGAAGCTAGCATCGGTGTAACCATTTACAACGAGCTCTTCCTCACCTCCATAGACAAGGAACACATCTTTAGTTCTTCTCAAGTACTTCAAGATGTTCTTTCACGGCAATCCAGTGACTTTCACCGGATCAGTGTATCTACTCGTAGCACTTAAAGCATCTGAAACATCCGGGCGTGTACAAAGCATGGCATACATAATGGACCCAATAGCCAAGCATATGGAATCGCATTCATTTTATCCCGCTCATCGGTGTACTAGGACACGATTCTTGCTAAGATTTATACCATGTGACATAGGTAGAAAACCTTTCTTGGAATCATGCATATTGAACCTTTTCAACACCTTGTCAATGTACGTATCTTGGCTTAATCCAATTAGCCTTTTGATCTATCTCTATAGATCTTGATGCCCAGAATATATGCTTGCCTCTCCTAAGTCTTTCATAAAGAAACTATTTTTAATGAAGACTTAACAGATTCGAGCAAAGGAATGTCATTTCCGATCGAGTAATATGTCATCCACATATAAGACCTAAATAGAAATACGAGTGCGCTCCCACTAGCCTTTTGTAAACACAAGGCTCTTCTTCGTTCTTGATGAAACCAAACCCTTTGATTACTTCATCAAAGCGAATGTTCCAACTCCGAGATGCTGCTTTAATCCATAAATGGATCTTTGGAGCTTGCATATCTTTCCAAGCGATTGCGGATCGACAAAACACGTGGGTGATGTGTCATGTACACATCCTCACTCGATTTCCATTAAGGAAAGCTGTTTTGACATCCATTTGCCATATTTCATAGTTGAAATATGCAGCAATCGCTAGAATGATCGAATAGACTTTAGCATTGCGGCCAGGCGAAAAGTTTCATCATAATCAATACCTTGAATTTGTTTGAAACCTTTGGCCTGTCGCGCTTTATAGATGTGAACATTTCCATCTATGTCTATCTTTTCTTGAAAACCCATTTGCATTCAATGGTTTTAACACCATCAGTGGATCAACCAAGTTCCAAACTTGATTCTTGTGCATGGATTCAATTTCGGATCTCATGGCTTCAAGCCATTTCTCAGAGTCTGGTCCCACCATTGCTTCTTCATAGGTCTTAGGCTCATCGTTGTCTAACAACAATATGTCCCGTTGTTGAGTAGTCAAGAACATGTACCTCTCGGTGCACGATGTGACCTTCGACCTACGTGGTGCTGGTGTGTCCACAACGAGTTCTTTAACAGTTTTTCATCTGTTGTGGTTACAGAGAAGCTGAAACGTTATCAGTGTTTCTTGAATTTCTTCAAGTTGCACTTGTGCTCCCACTATCCCTTCTTGAGAGAAACTCTTTCTCTAAGAAGACACCATGCCGGGTGACAAACACTTTGCCTTCTCCTCGATTATAAAAGTAATATCCTTTTGTTTCCTTAGGATACAGATAAAGAAGCATTTATCAGTTTAGGAGTGAGCTTATCAGATTGTAAACATTTTACATAAGCCTCACATCCCCAAATCTTAAGAAAAGACAAGCTAGGGCGTTGTCTGTCCACATCTCATATGGTGTCTTTTCTCACGATTTTGATGGAACCTGTTTAGTGTGAGCGCGTGTTTCAAGAGCGTACCCCAAAAAGACAACGGAAGATCACTTTGGCTCATCATGGGCGTACCATATCTAATAAGGTGCGATTTCTCCGTTCGAGATACCCCATTCCATTGAGGTGTTCTGGCGGAGTCAATTGTGGAACAATTCCACAATCCTTTAGATGATTGCCAAACTCATGGCTCAAATACTCGCCTCCACGATCGGATCGTAGAAACTTGATTGTCTTGCCTAAATGATTTTGCACTTCATTTTGGAATTCCTTGAACTTTTCAAAGGATTCGGACTTATGCTTCATCGGTAGATATACCCATATCTACTAAAGTCATCGATAAAAGTTATGAAATCACGAAAACCACCTCTGGTATTAAGCTCATTGGTCCACATACATCAGTATGTACGAGTGCCAATAAGTCATTTGCCCATTCACCTTGACCGGTGAAAGGTGCCTTTGTCATCTTGCCAAGTAAATAAGATTCACATGTCTCTAATGATTCAAAATCAAATGAGTGCAGAATACCATCTCTATGGAGCTTACGCATGCGTTTCTCATTTATGTGACCTAGCGACATTGCCAAATAAGCGTGGGATTCAAATCATTGGACGTTGCCTCTTTGCATTAATGTTATAGACCGGTGACCCTTCAAGAGTAAGAACGTATAACCCATTCACCAATGGAGTATGACAATAGAACATATCTTTGAAATAAAGAGAACAACCATTGTCCATAGATTTAAAGTCATAACCTTCTGCTTGCAAACATGAAGCAGAAATAATGTTCTTTGAAAGAGATGGAACACAATAACAATTATTCAATTCCAAAACTAATCCTGAAGGTAAAGACAATGGTATGGTGCCAACAGCTACCACAGCAACTTTTGCTCCATTGCCAACGCGAAGATCCACTTCGCTCCTCCTCAAACTTCTACTTCTTATTAGCCCCTGCAACGATTTGCAGATGTGAGCAACCGATCCGGTATCAAATACCCAAGAATTAGTGGAAGAAGTAGCAAGATTGATTTCTATAACATTTATACCTGGAGTGGAAGTCATACTTCCCTTCTTCTCAAGATCCTCCAAGTACTTTGGGTAGTTCCTTTTCCAATGTCCTGATTGCTTACAGTAGTAACAATCTGCATCAGGATGAGCATCGCCCTTCTTGTCTTTCTTGGCCTTAGAACTGCTCACGATCGCATCAGGAGCTTTCTTTCTTTTGACCGCGCTTCTCTTGACATAGGGCTTGCCCTTGCCTTTCTGCATCATCATCACATGATTGCTGCTTTTCTTAATGCTATCCTCGGCAGATTTTAGCATCCCATGCAACTCAGCCAGGTCTTGTCCAGTTGTTCATGTTAAAGTTCATTATGAATGGCTCAAAGCTCGGGGCGCGGCGAGAATCACATCAGTAGCCAACTCTTGGCTAAGGGGAAAACCAAGCTTTTCCAGACTCTCAATGTAGCCAATCATCTTAATGACATGAGGGCTGACGGGATTCCCTTCTGCAAGCCTGCACGCAAATAAGGACTTTGAAGTATTGAACCTCTCAGCCCTTGCTTGGTTCTCAAACATACCACGTAGCCCCACAATGATATTGTAGGCATGTGTGTTCTCATATTATTCGAAGCTCAAGGACATTGTGGCAAGCATGAGACAGCTCACATCAAGGCAATCATTCGTTTGCTTCTCATAAGCTCTCCGTGCAGCCACAGTAGCATTATCGAGCAAGTCTTGGGTAAGGAGACTCAAGGACATACTCCTTGCGCTCTTGCTTGAGAACAATTCTCAAGTTGCGATACCAATCCAAAAATTTGTTCCATTGAGTTTTTCTTTCTCAAGAACAGATCGCAAATTAAAAATCTTGGATGCGGCGTTAGTGACATGATCTACAACACAAGAATATGCAAAGTTTAGCACTATGTTTATGTTCATCTTTTATTAAACTATTTAGCAAAAGACTCCCACTATGAGTTTTGCAACAAAAACTCTCTCTAAGTTACAAAGTGGGTAAAGATCCTCATTTCACTAATTCCTAGTGAGCTTTGGCATCACGGCTAGAAAACTAGTAACATGGGTAAGCAACACCTTGCTAATCACATCCCTATGTGACTCTACTTTGGTGTGACATCGGTATGCCTCGGCCCCAATCTATGCCCCAAGGTCCAAAACTATTTTGATAACCTTGTTAAGTAAACCAAATACTTCCGCATGTAGATGTCCGACATCTACCCCAAATGATGATGATAACCGATGGCACTCTACTTTAGTAGACCTACCATGCGGTGATCATTATCTTTTGGTGCAGCATATGGAAGGGCATTAACACCTAATTTTAAGAGGGATTCTATCCTACCAAAGCAACATATCACATATATCATTGCATAAGAATAAGATAGATAACATCATAGATAAACACATTTAAGCGTGAAGTAGTATGGCCCAAAAATGGTGATATCCATCTCCAAGTAGGTGTAGACGATCTCCATCCTCCACATCACTCCTTTAGGCCACCATGCTTAAAAGCTTGTAACCTCAAAACTAGGCTACTACCTATAATAGCTAGAAATTGAAGATTACAAAGATAGATTCAAGCATTAAGGTCGACACGCAGTCGTTAAATACAATATATACAGCTAACAATAGCTGAAATAATCATGACACGCAGCCATGAGCAGATGTTACATGCATCACATACATCTCATACATTCAAATAAGCTATAGGGCCATACTATTCACATCATTCTCTGCAAAAACAAGTTAGGCGTAGAATCGCATTCTACCTAACGATGTGAACCCAAGACGCTATACAAGGGGATACACGGCGGTCCCGCATCTATGAAATCGCTATGAAAATCTTATCGAGCCGATCAAATCAACCCAAATCCGAGCCATTCAAAATGTCTCAATTTTCATTAGATCAATCATATTGATCATCGCGATCGATATACTTGAGAGACCACAACACAAGACCTCGATCTGTTGGCTCGATCTCGATTGTGCGCGCAGATTAGCCGATGGTGATTCCGGCCGGTAGGGGCAAGTCGCGCGTACATCAAATAAGAACACGAACTAATCTTTTTGGCCTTATGATGCTATCAACTCATACCTATTTCAACCCCTTATGACCGATTGATCTCATCAACCCGTGCTACCTGATTTAGGCGTAATAGATCCAATCTACTACTATCGCATATCAACATATGCGCTGATCCGATGCAAACTAAGCAAGATGGCTCGATACCACTAAAGGAATACGCGTAGGCTACGGAAGCGAAAACAAAACTTTTCTACCGCGCACCCAAGAACATCATGCTAAGGAAGGATCATGGATCGTTACCACTTAGACGCCAGCGCAATGAAGAAGAATTGAAACCGATCCAATCACGCGTCGAGGTAGTAGTGGAAGTAGCCGATCGTCCCGAGCAGATCGTCTCCTCCACGCACGCCGATCAACCTTGCAACGCAGCGGCGCCTCCACCGGTATCCACACGTCCGGGGCCGGGCGCCGATCGCGAGTGTACTAGCACTCGTGGCGGCTAGGGTTTGGCTCGGGAGGTGGCGGCTAGGGTTTTGCTAGATGTTAACAGCACGAAACCCTCAACCCCTCGCCTCCATATATATAGACCTCCTCACGTGGGCCTTGCGGACCAAGGCCCATTAGGAGTCTATTCGGATCTTTATCCGAATTGAGCCCATATCCGAATCATATTCGAATCAGTGTTCCATCCCGTTAAGCGTGCGACCACAGCAGGTTCATGTATACTTGGTCGTGACCGGAAACGCCTTTCCGGTCACCACATTAATAGCGGCCTCTAGTAAGACATATTAACCCCAAAGTATATGTAAAGATCATATCGGTGAACTGTAATGTTCTCTCATGTATGAATCCCTTTGCCTCACGATATAGATTGAGCTCAAGGCGAGACATGTGTCATCCTCTTAATAGCTCAATCACTCTCTCGATTCCGTGATGGATTATAAACTTGTGATTGACTCCTCAATCACCTTGGCATGGCCATGCACTTTCATAATCCATTACATCGAGGGCCGAAGATATCTCTCCCATAAGGAGGGCAAATTCTATCTTGATCATTCACATCCCACTACATGTTTCATGGCAAATCCGAAGACTACTTTTATGACTACCCAGTTACGGAATAGTGTTTAGTAGTCCCAAAATAAGCTACTACTCATGTTGGGAACCATGATGATCTCAAGTCTAAGGATTCTACATAAACACTACTCGAGACCAGCGATGACACATGGAATCTCTGCGTTGTCTCATGGCAGTCTATCAACATATGTTCACTAACACATGTCCATATTATTGATTTGGTATCACCATACCATGATCCATGAGACATGATCATCAATCAATACATATGCTGATCTTTCTCTTTGAATCATATTTGTTCCTCATATGATATACGATCAAGGATCATTTAGAAATAGCAACATTTTAGTATTTAAGAGTCTCATGAATAAGTCACATACTCATTGATCAATAATGGTGATGTCTATTCCAAGGAACAAAGTAATGTATCATAAACATAGTATGTGATATATACAACATCTCCATGTTGCCTCTAGGGCATATCACTAACACTACCATACAACAAGTGACTCCTATGAGCCAATTCCACATAAAGTTAAGAGATTGCATTTGTTTGCGAATCAATTCAACCACATTCCACATCTTTATTCATTAAGCCACAAGGACTACCACGAGTCCTACCTCATAAGGCTTTAAACCTTTGGCATATGAATGCAATTCCTCCATTCACAATTAAATGCTTATGCATACTATGCTTCACTACACCCTTACCCAACAAAGTAAGAGTGTGCATCGTGCTACGGCAATGTACGATGCTGTACCGGTACGATTGTAGCTATAAGCGACTATATCTACAATGCAAATGTCATGACATGATATGAATGATATGATAATCATAAACCACAAGAATTTAACTACGAAGATCAGCAACATAATCATTATGATTACTTCCTCATAATTCGCATGTGTCTCATTGTCAGACCCCTTAGTAACAACCCCAGGATCTTCTGTGTAAATCGCACTAGTCCAGGATCAAGCTAGTGCACACAGTGGATAACAAAGATTCATATCATGCACAATGACATTTATTCATTAACTAAATATGGGCCTGATGGCCAAAGTTTACATCAACGGTTCATAAACCAAAAATAAATATAAACAACGGAAGAAAACCAATGAAGCAGCAGCCCATCCTGCCTGCCCATAGGCGAATGATTGTAAGATGCGGCCTAGTCGTCACCATCCTCACCGAAGTTGTTGACGTCATCCTCTGGCAACAGATTTTAGCAAGGTGAGCACATAAAATACTCCCAAGGTAAGCACATAAAGTACTTACGCAAAGTTACACCAAGAGTTTTAACAGAGTGAATGCATGCATAGGGATAACAAAGGAAGGCTTATTAAGTTTATTTGTGCGAAAAAGCAGTACTGAATTTAAATACCATAACATAAGTGCAAAAGCTGAATTTTATACAGTAGATAGAAATAATAATTTAACAAAATAATATCGTTAGTGCAAGCTCTGACCAAACACTAACCTAGTCATAGGTATCCCACCTAGTCCATCTTTTCAAAAAGGTTTCACGTGGATTCCATCTATCCATATACTTTTCAAAATCTCTTATGGATTCATTTTGTTAGTGCAGGCTCCGATCAAACACCAATTTATTCACAGGTATCCCACCTGGTCATGGATTCCATCTATCCATCCATAAGCCTTTTTCAGAAATCATTTTAAAAACCAAAGTCTAATCCATGAAAAACTTTACCCAGCTTGCCCATAACCGTGGGCACGGCTATCCAGGATAGGTTATACACTTTGCAGAGGTTGTACAGTTTTACCCACAAGATATGATTATCTCATATTGTCGGCCATTACACGCTTCCGTAGGCGTGCGACTGAGAAAATCATAACAAGGCCTTTACAATGCTAAGCCTTCAACCTGGTCACGCCGCTACTAAGGTTTCACCACAACTTGAATCCACAAGTTGGAGCCCCCTCTTGTGCCGTGTGAGACTTCTCATGGCCTACGCCACGCTCACATTCATCCTATAGCGAGACCAAAGTTGGGACCTTACAAATTAGTTAGCTAGGACTGTCCCATACCAGTCTTGTGGTAGTACGATATGGCTTTGCAACAGTAGCTCACAGACCGGTGCTTAACTTGACTTAGGCTCATTCCACATATCACTTGTGCCTGACAATCAACATTGTGTCACCGAACAACAATGCATGCCAGCACCCACAACCTAACCATTAGCCTAGGTCCAAACCAAGATTTTATATTTTTCTTTGAAACATTCATATTCTTTCTTGACTCACCGAAGTCAAGAATAGATTTTAGAAACTCATCATTTTCCAGTGAAACAAATATTCCCACTTAAAATCGTTTTAAGCATGGCTAAGCAGTCCTATAAAACTTCTAGTCAATACTATTGTACTAATTAGATTTTCATCTAAGGTGACAAGGCATAAGTAAGTTCAATTTCAAATCTGGCCATACACAAAGGATTTGGGTATAACTAGAATTTAAATCCAATTTAAACTAAGTTTGAATAAAAGTACGTATGCATAATAATTTAAAAACAACATAAATAATTTAAATTACTGGGAGCAACATGATCAAAGGTGTAACTTGCCGTGTTTGAAGTCTTGGTGCTGCGAAGCGTCGAAGTCGAACTCTCCGGAATAGTCGTAGTTTACACGCGGAAAACCAGAACAACTAAACTCAAATAAAACCCAAATAAAATCCAAAAATTATAAAATAAATGCTGGGAGATAGAATATGAATTTAGGAATTTGAATAGTTCCAATCGGAGTTTGAGCGAAGGAGGACAACTTCTGGAAGTTTGAATTCCAAAGAAATGAATAAAAGAAATTCTTGGAATTCTTTTTGTGAAGGAAAGGTGGTCGGAAGTTACAATATTTATGTATGGTCGAAGCCATTGTCGAATCAACGATTAAAGTTGTGGAGGTAGACGACGAAGACGGAGACTCCAAATATGGGTGAAGGCGAAGTCGAAAATTCAGTTGTAGACCTAGTCGAAACTGTACAGTGGTCGAAGAACACTATAGCAATCGAGAATAAATGGTAGTCAGAGTCGAGTGGTCGGGACGACAATGAACGCCGGTGGTGGAAAGCGAATGTACTCAGAGTCGGCTACGACTTCGACTACCGAGTATTCTTCCAACTACTCCTCGCTGAAAAAGCGAAGGAACTCGGAGACTTAGAGCGAAGAGTGACAATGGTCGGAGGTAGACGGCGACGACAGTGGTTGGGAGCGACTGTAGTCGGAAAAACAATTGTGGTCGAAAGGTTTGGAGTTTATGAAGAGTGATCGAAAGAATCGGACGGGTTGGAGAGGTCGGACGGCTTCGAGTGGGCAGAGAGATCGAAGGGTTCAAAGAGGTCGGAGGGTACGGAGGTTAAAACGGTCAAACAACCATGGTCGGCTCGAAGACGGAGGTTGAAGTCGAAGGTTCCGAGATTGAAGACCGAAGTCTAAGTTTTCGAGGTCGAAGGTCAAAGGCTAGAGTCGAAGTCTCCGAAGGTCAAAGTCTCTAAGGATAAAGATTGAAGTCGAAGTTGAAGGCTCCGAGCAGTCGGAGTCTAAGAAAATCTTCGAACCATCGGTGTCTAAGGAACCTCCGAACGGTCAGAGTCTAAAGAACCTTTGGACGTCGGAGTCTTAAGAGCCTCCGGACATCGGAGTCTTATGAGCCTCCGAATGACGGAGTCTAAAGAGCCTCCGGATAGCGGAATCTTAGAATCGGATAGTTGGGAGAAGTCGGACAGCTTCACGTGACAGGATCCGAGCGATCCAACGGCGGCGAAGACCAGGAAGATGTACAAAAGAGGGATAAGAGTATGAGTCTGGTTTTACCTTGGCGCAAGGTTTGGGTTACACAGAGTTGGCTGGTGGTGAGGGCGTAGCGGAGGCGGGGTACAATTATCGACGGCGAAGACTCTCCGACGACAACTTGCTCGGAGAAGGGGCGTCGAAGGTTCGCGTAGGCCTGAGGAAGGTTACCGGTGGTGGGGTACTCCGGTCATGCTTTGGCTCGAGAAAAAAGGTGAAGGAGGTGCGCGCGGTCCCATCGAAGATTTGGTGGTAGCGGCGTCGGCGTCGGCGGAAGAGACACTCCGGCGGGGATTGCTTGGCGGAGGGGTGGTAAGGTGAAGAAAAGAGAGGGGATTGCGAGGAGTGCATTGGTGCTCTCGTGCAATACCAGAAGTGGCTAGAAGGTGGTCGGCGGCGAGATGAAGCAGTGGCGCAACTCGGGCAGTGGTGCCGACGGTGTTCCGGCGATGAGGAGACTCAACCAAGGGCGATCGAGAAAATCCAAAAATTATGAAATATATATTGAAAAATAGATTATGAATTTAGATGAATTTAGAAACTTGAATCACCTGATTCGGGGTTCGGATGGAGGAGAACAAGCGATTCGAAGATTGGCGGATCAGAAAATTCTGGAAAAAGAAAAATCAGGAATATTCCTTCGGAATATTCCCACGCAAACAGTAACAGACAGCAGCCCTTTTCACTGTTTTTGGCCGTGTCGTCAGCGAGGAAAGACACGGGAGGTGAAGCCAATGGGTTGCTAATGACCCGAGACACATGTAGGAAGTGACGGCACGTCAAACGGAGCACGGTGACGACGTGTACGACGACAACGACATAGGGTGTGGAGAGAAGAATATTTTTCGGGCAGGGAATATGGAGAAATAAGGTAAGCACGGCCTAGAACACGACGAGGCGAGGCTAGGAAAAATTATCGGCCAAACTGAAAACTCTCCGGAGGCGACGCAATCGTCGTTTGAACGACGATGGTACCGAAACACGAAAAACACAATATCTTGGTGTTCGGTGGAGCGAATCCAAAACCGTCTGAAACGTAGCCTCCTGGGATGGTTTGGCACATTTTGACGCGAACGAATTGTTGAAAGTATTCCCGGACAGGCGGGGACACGAAGTGCAATTTGCGGCCATAGCAAGGTGTCGGGCGCAAAAATTTAGGAAAGGTTTTTTGATGAACGGAGGGGAGCACGGCGTAGAACGCGTCGAGATAAACTCAACGCCACAGACGGCTCAGCCAACGGACTAGCGAAACATGGTAGACAAGACTTTATGCGGCCTACAGGCTGACATCCGCGTTCCGGGCAAACGAGAGGAATTAACATGCGAGAATTGCGGCGAATCGAAGAGTAAAGCATGGGGATCGTGATGCTCACCTTGGTTTTGGTCGGGCATGCACGGTCGGCCGGTGGCGACGCGATGAACGCGGACCCGATTTGGCCCACGGTGCCGACGATGCTCCGGCGGAGTTCCGGCGAAGCGAGATGATCACCGCGTAGAACGCGATGAGGCGAAGCCAACGGTGTGGTCAAACGCGGCGGTGCTCCACCGGACGAGGCACAAAAAGCCGAAGAACGACGCTTGGTACACAAAAATAAAACTCCGATTGCGGCCAAACGAATGGGAGAGGGGACTTGAGATTTTCGGAGTTGACTGAGGATGAGGAGATGCTCACAGGGCTCCCTTTTATAGGGGTTGAGGAGGTCTGAGGAGGGAGATCAACCATCCATAATGGCATGAGTTAAATCCCGCAAAAATGGTCATCAATGGGAGGGGAAACGGTGGAGGAATGAAAGAGCTTGATGAGGGGAGTTGAATGCAATTTAGTTCGCTAAAAACCGTTGAGTAAATCACGAGTTATGAGGTTTTGAAAAAGCTTCAAACATTTTCACGGCTGCTGCCTGGCTTCTCTGGTTCGTGACGCGCACGGGAAGAAGAAAGGTTAGGGAGGAGAGAGAAAAGAGAGAAAAGAGAAAAAAGAAAAAGAAAATTTAGAAAAATTTCAAAAAAACAAATTTTAGAATCCTTGGAACCTGAATAGATTAAAAAAATAATTTCGAAATTTTTTGACGTTTATTTTAATTTTTAAAAATATTTTTCTTTTTCTAGCTTAAAATAATACAATAAATAACAAATAAAGTTTAAAAATCTTGGAAAAATTCATAGAAGTTTCTAAAGATGTTTTGAACTTATAAAAAAAATTCCAACTATAATTTAGATATTTTTATTTATAAAATATTTTTGTTTAACAGAAAGGCTCTTTTCTTTAGCAGAAAATCAGGTTAGCTAAAAAATTTTAGATTTTAATCAACCAAATAACTTTAATTTTTATTTTAAACTAATTTAATTATTATTTACTTTATATTTATTTTTTTTTTTTTTATTTTTTTAAATAAAACTTGGGCTGTTACACTCATTAAGCACAAAACCAATGTGTCATAAGAGCACTACCACATCACCCACATTCAATTCACCAAGATCAAGATCAATCGAGCTATAGGAAATTCTACCACATAGACCATAATATATTCATCAAGAATACTACCACCACAACCCCAAATATTCACTAAGAATACTACCCCACAACTGTATTTGTTTCATCCAGAATAATTCCACTTACCAATAAGTAAACCATCAAGATCATATACTATTAAATTCTTAAAATACTACCACATGGACCACATTAAGGAAGCATAAACAATGTCATAGCACCTCAAATTAAGAGAATTAATTAATGTGAATGTAGAATAATTAACGAGTTAAACAGTAGCACAACCGCTACGTTTACTTACCTCTACCATTGAAGCGAAGTAAATCACGTGCGTTCAGGAGCAACACCACCTGCCGAAAGATATCTCTCAGCACAATACCACAACAAAGAAATCACGTCTTAAGAAGTAAAGATGTCACTAATCCCTGAAACCCCACAATATCCCTCTATGCTTAACGGTTCCACACTCTGCCCGCTGCAGCAATGCCACTAAATATTTTTATATCTTTAAAACTATCAAACTAATTACAGCAAAAGATATATATCTGGAATCTACACTTAAATACCTTCACTTTTCAAGTAGAGCATTTATTTTTAATTCACCACTAACAAGGTGTAATATATTACACAAAACAGAGAATGCACTCTGTTCTGGCAATCTGGACAGCCGGCTTCGAACACACCCCAACTACAGTAGAAGGCTCTAAAAATTATAATTTTTATACAGCAGTTAGATTACTGAATTCTCTACATTTTTCACAATTGTGACCATAAATGTAAAAATCATCTTCTACTCCCAATCCACACCTGGACAACCATCTATCCCAGTCTGCACTCCTGACAGACAGCAAGGTTCCCGACCCTACTGCGGCCAGAAATTTTGAAAAAAATATATAGAATGCACGTCTCGTCGCCCTCTACAATTTTAATTTGTAGGAAGACCGACAGGAAAAATCATTTCATGAGTCTAAACTGTGCAAACAGTCGCGCTGTGCGAATTGATCTTCAGGCAGACAGCAGGAATCCCTAAACGGAGAATCAAATTGCTAATCCCCCATCAAATCTCGTGCTAAGCACCCTAAGTACAGCAAAACTAGAAGGGTTTGGGTTGAGGGAGAGTTACCTAGGGGATCCCATTGGGAACACCCCTCTTCTTTCATCTTCTTCTCCTTCTTCCCTTCCTTCTCTTCCTTCTGTTCTCCTTCCTTGCTTTCCCCTTTGCATCAATGGACATGGCAGCTGTTTGGGGGAGGGTGGAAGCGCAAGGGGAGAAAGGGGTGGTGGCTAGGGGTGGGAAAAGGGGCAGCGAGGGCGCCCCAATGGGTTTTATGGGGTGGGGCTAGGGTTTGGGGGGAAGGGGCGGCTCCACTTGGGCCGGATGGCCCAAGGTTGCCCTCTAGGCAGTCCGCTAAATGGTTTCTATTAATTTAATTCTCTTTTTATTATTTTAGACTATTTTAAAGAATTTATTTTCACCTCCCATGATTTACCAAAAATTCGGGCGACTCCAGAATTAATTTAAAAACCGACACCGAAACGACATTCAGGGTATTACATTCTCACCACCTAAAAAGGATTCGTCCTCGAATCTAACTCCTTGACCCACGAGACAAAAGAACAATTAAGAAAAGAGCATCCCAAGGAATAACAACTATTACCCGCCTCGAAGATCTTGGGTTCTTCTTCTACATTTGAACTTCAAGCTCCCACAACGCCTCCCGTTCGGACTATTCGTCCGGAGGACCTCCACACACTTGGTGGCCCTCTTCCTCATGACCAGCTCCCGCAAATCCATGATTCACGTTGGTCGATGCCGAACGCCCGTAACTCTTCTGCTTAAAACTATTAAATTCTTCGCCAATAGGTCTTACCGTTCTCGCAAAATTCCTCGCCATAACTATTAAACCACTATCTAATACCATCCTCCTTCTTAAAACACTTTCCTCTTACTAGATATACTCGGGATAATACATAATACCCATTTTAAAGAATTTGACCACAAATTTCACTCACATCATTCTACTAAAAGCACAAACAATATCTTTTACAAATAGAACCCAATAAAAGAAAAATAAAGGATTCTCAAGTAACATACTAGCAACTAGCTTTCCTTCCAAGGACCACGATCCAAATCAAAGGATTCACCGTAAAATATTTTTCACTCTCCAAGTAGACAATTGGAGAAAGCACACCACTAGAGTGAAAATCACTCGAAAGTCCAAAACAATCATTTTCTCTTCCCCAACTAGAAAAGACTATGTCTCAACATAAAACAATTCGATTTGTAGATGGCCTCTGCCAAAAACACACAGCCTAAACAAGAATTAAGAGAGCATTTCACTACTCGAGATGACAATAATTTCGCAATCCATTTCTTTAATAATTCAACCCCCCTTGAACCAAGGATTTCCAAATCATCTCCCAACACACCAACTATTTTATCTTATGTTGGCAACCTCAACAATGAGCTCAAACTGAGTACATCATCTACACCATTATAGATAGTCTCTACTGCCCCCACAAAATATACTCTAGCCAAGACCTTGACCAACAGAATTATTTTAACAAATAATTCCTAATGCACCTCATTCCCTTAAGGATACAACTCAAATTTGACATCACTCCTGCACATACTCATTTACTGCACCTCAAAGACACTATCCACGATCCTCACACTATTGGAAATCCACTCTGATACACTATTCCCACATAGAGACACTAGGCCTCTAAGATTCTAGCATAACAAAAGGTAAAGCCTAGACTCAGCTTTCGAGACTCAGCCCGCTAAGTGGTTTCTATTAATTTAATTCTCTTTTTATTATTTTAGACTATTCCGAAGAATTTATTTTTACCTCCTATGATTTACCAAAAATCCGGGCGACTCCGCGATTAATTTAAAAACCTATGCCGAAACGATGTTCAGGGTATTACAGCCAGAGACTGATATGTGGGTTCCACACACATTTAACCATACGATGGGGTCCACCTATTAGAGAAATAAAGCTTTTAACCTAGGTTTTAAACATTTTAACTAATGAGGTAGGGCTCAACTGTCAGCCACTCATAATGGTTAAACCGTCATGGAGGCCCACTCGCCAGTGAAACATTAGATGTTATTAATTACAATCATTAACAATTAATGGTGGATTTGGATCTTAATTATGTCGGAACTGGGGAGGTTCCGGTGGCACGGCGGCGCGGGATGCCAGCGGCGAGGGAAGGCCTGGCCACGCGTGAGAGTTCCAAAAATGGACTCACGGGGCTTGGGCTCACCTCCAGCCGAAGTGGTGCGGCCTCATTTGGCTCTAGCCTTCGTTGGCGACGAGCCTGGCGGCGGTAGAGCCAGGGCAGAAGGGGCATTGGTTGTAGCGATGATGATAGCTCAATTAAAGGTTAGGGGAGCATCCTGGGAATGGTAGAAGCTCACCGGAGGGGGTAGTTGAGCTCGGGACGGCCTGGAGTGGGCTATTGATGATGACCATGGACGGCGGAGAGGGAAGCTCGGTGACAAGGGAGAGGGCCAGCGAACTTCCAAATTGATGTCAGGGTTGGCTTCGTCGGATCCTGATGGAGCTGCTGGCGGGCGCAATTGGCCTATGGTGGCCGGATTCGCCGGTGAGACAAAGTGACCGAAGTTGGTGAAGAAAGGTGGGCCGGCGAGCTATGGACAATGAGCATTTGATTAGACATCACAGGAGCATCAGTAAGGTCTAAGAAGTGGATTGAGAGGATCAAGGGGGCTTGCGGAAGTCCAGAAGTGACTGGCGATGACGACGGTTGAAGGAACTTCGAGCGACAGCGCGAAACAGCGAGAATGCGCGTCAAAGGAGTGAAGTGAACACTGGACGAGCTGAATTGAGCGTTTTGCTGTGGATTTATAGCAGGAAATGCAAGTGGGGAGCGTTGGCTCGAAATTAAGGTGAGGGCGTGAGGGTGGTGGTGCTTGAGTGCCTCTACAGCACCTAGGCGAGGGAGGTGCAGGGGAAGAGGCGCAGCGTGACGTCACTGGGTTTCAATGCCCGACAGTGGAGCACAGTGAGTTTGCTGGCGCTGAGGCAATGAGCTTTCGTACGGCGGGGTGGCGGCATCGCCACAGGGTGGAGCTACGGGCGGAGGAGGAGGTAAGGTCGGTGCAGGCGAGCAAATGCGGGCGAGGCTCGAGGCATGAGCTTGAGAGCGATGGCATGGATGCGATGGCGGTGACCCCTGGAGCTGACGGGCGACGGTGACGGGGTACGACAAAGGTGCTCTGGGCGGCGAAGCTAAAGGGGAGAGGGGACATCTAGCTCGGCGGCTTTGCATGGAAGGGATGCGGCGGTGCCACGGGGAAGACTCGCGCTAGAGTAGGGGAGGAAGGGTGGGGTGGATGAGGCGGAGTCAGCGACGACGCGCGGAGGGGAAACCGGGAGCTCAACGTGGGCGGTCTGCCGATAGAGAGAGAAAGCGAGGGAGGGGGAAAGGGAAAGGGGAAATCGGGCAGGCTAGCTGGGCCGTTGGGCCTGGCTGGGCCACTCGGGGGGTTTATTTTTATTTTTTTCCAATTTCTTTTGTTTTCCTTTTTAAATTCTTGCAAGGAGGAGAAAATGGATTTTTAGATAGCACAAAGTCCAATAACTCCCAAATGGAAAAACTAAAAATACCAAAATTTTCATAGCTTAAACTTTAAATTGAACACAACTGAGAAAATTAAAATAAAGCCGAAAACAAGAAAACATGATGTTACAAATCCTACCCCCCTTAAACAGAATCTCGACCCCGAGATTCAGCGAAGCTAAGAATAGGTGGGGAAATTCGGCCTTGAGCTGGTCTTCACGTTTCCAGGTTGCTTCGTGTGGTTGCTCCATTGCACCTTGCAGAGGCGAAAGGTCTTGCGCCTGGTTTGCTTTTCCATTGTGTTGAGAATCTTGACTGGGTGCTCTAGGTAAGTGAGATCTTGCTGAAGCTCAAGAGTTTCTAGAGGTGATTGCTCTTCCAGAACTCGAAGACACTTCTTGAGAGGTGAGACATGAAATACGTCATGTACTTCGAACCGGAGTGCCAGCTTTCCTTTTACCTTAAACCTTCGAACTCCTCGAAGGGGAGAGACTTTGAGGTAAACATGGTCTCCCACTTGAAAAGTAAGCTCACGGCGACGATTGTCAGCGTAACTCTTCTGTCAGGACTGAGCAGCTTGTAGATGGTCCCTGATTAACTTGACCTTTTCTTCTGCCTGATTGAGGGTATCTGGCCCAAAGGTATGGCCTTCACCAGTTTCTGACCAGTGTAACGGGGTTCTACACTTTTGGCCATATAGAGCTTCAAAAGGTGACATCTTAAGACTTGATTGATAGTTGTTGTTGTAGGAGAACTCTCCATAGGGTAAGCTTTTCTCCCAATCTAAAGTAGATTCCAAGGCGCAAGCTCGAAGCATGTCTTCGAGGACTTGATTAATCCTTTCAATTTGCCTATCTGTCTGAGGGTGGTAAGTAGTACTGAAGCTTAAGTGAGTACCAAGGGCATTATGCAAGCTATTCCAAAAATATGAGGTAAATTGAGAACCTCAATTTGAGACTATCCTCTTAGGTACACCATGCGAACATACGATACGGGCCATATATAACTCTGCTAGCTTGTCTCCTTTATAGGTGGTCTTTACCGGAATGAGATGCCCACATTTGCCAATCAGTCCACTATAACCCATATGGAGTCATACCCTGTCTTGGTACGAGGAAGGCCGGTTATGAGATCCATTTCTACTTCTTTCCATTTCCATTGGGGAATCTACAAGGGTTGGAGTAGCCCAGCTGGCTTTTGATGTTCAGCCTTAACACGTTGACATGTATCACAACATGCTACGTATTCGGCAATGTCCCGCTTCATACAAGGCCACCAATACAATGTTTTCAAATCTTGGTACATTTTTGTGCCACCAGGATGCAATGCATAGGCTGAGCTATGTGCTTCTTTAAGTAGCAACTCTTTAAGATCTTTCTGGTGAGGAATGAAAAGTCGTTTCTCAAACCATAAAATTTCTTACGAATCCTTCACCATTTTTGGTGCTTTTCCTTGATTCATCAGGTGCTCAAGCTTTTGAGTTCTAGGGTGTCCTTTTTGAGCTGTCTTAATTTGATCTTCTAGGGTGGGGTGTACCTCTAATGCAGCTAGGGTACCTCGTTCCACAATTCCCATGTTGAGGGAGGCAATCTCTTCACAGAGCTCAGGTGAAACTTCTCGAGCTAAGAAGTGATTACATTTGGGTTTCTGACTTAAGGCATCAGTCACTACATTGGCCTTGCCAGAATGGTAATGGACCTCCAGGTCATAATCTTTAATTAATTCCAACCATCTCATTTGCCTGTGGTTCAGATCAGTTTGGCTAAATATGTACTTGAGACTTTTATGATATGTGTATATGTTACAATGGTTTCCAATTAGGTAGTGCCGCCAGATTTTTAATGAATGCACTATTGCTGCATATGCCAAGTCATGAGTTGGGTAATTATCTTCATGAGGTTGAAGCTGTCTTGAAGCATAGGCTACGACCTTTCCATCTTGCATAAGCACACATCCTAGACCCTGCCGAGATGCGTCACAGTACACCTCAAAATCCTTATAAATATCTGGTAGAACCAAAACTGGAGCTGAGGTTAGCTTGATCTTCAATCCTTGGAAAGTTTGTTCACATGCATCAGTCCATTCATACTTCTTTTCCTTTTTGAGGAGGTGAGTCATGGGCCGAGATATCCTGAAAAAGCCTTCTATAAAGCGCATGTAGTATCCTGCTAACCCAAGGAAACTACGCACTTCGGTGACTGAGGTTGGTTGTTTCCATTCTAGAACAGTGTTTACCTCGGAAGGGTCAACTGCTACACTTCCTGAGGAGATAACATGTCCTAGGAAACTGATTTCTTGCAACCAAAAGGCACACTTGCTGTACTTTGCATATAGTTGATGTTCACAGAGCGTCTCTAGGACTGCTCGCAGATGTGTAGCAAGCTCATCTGTTGTTTTGGAATAAACTAGGATGTCATCTATAAATACGACCACAAACTTGTCCTAATATTTCATGAATACTTTATTCATGAGGTTCATGAAATAAGCAGGAGCATTGGCAAGTCAAAAGGACATAACTGTATACTCAAATAATCTATATCTGGTGGTAAAGGCTATCTTTGGGATGTCCTCTGATCTGATGTTTAATTGGTGATAGCCTGACTTTAGATCTATTTTAGATAATATGGTGGCTCCTGAGAGCTGATCAAACAGGTCATCTATCCTTGGCAGGGGATATTTATTTTTGATAGTTACCTCATTGAGAGAATAGTAATCCATACATAACCTTGCAGTACCATCCTTCTATCTAACGAAGAGCACGGGTGAACCCCAAGGGGATGAACTAGGTCTGATGAATCCCTTCTCTTGTAGCTATTCAAGCTGCAATTTTAGCTGTTCAAGCTCATCTATTGGCATCCTATAGGGTCTTTTAGCAATTGGGGTAGTCCCTGGCTTTAAATTGATTACAAACTCCACATCTCTGTCTGGAGGCATTCTAGGTAACTCTTCTGGGAAAACATCCAGGTAATCTTGTACCATGGCCATTTTTTCCAAGGATACTTCCTCAAGATAGTTGACCAAGGGTCTAGAAGGGGAACGATCCACTCTAATTTGTATTTCTAACCCTAGATCTTTGGTTAGCACCACTTTTCTATTAGCACAGTCTATCATTCCTTGATATTTAGCTAACCAATCCATTTCTAAAATAACATCCAAGGTTTGGCATTGCAGGACTAAAAGATTGACCAAAAACCCAAAATTTTCCATAGTGATTTCCACCTAGGGACTTACTAAGGTTGCTGTCAAAGGTCCTCCTAGAGAACTAAGTAGTACTGGCCTTACTAGCTTATAGGTTGGCAACTTAGCCTTGGCAGCAAAACTTCCCGAGATGAAAGAATGCGAAGCCCTAGAATCAAACAAAACTTGAGCAGGAATGGATTTAACTGAAAACATACCCATTAAAACTCCTAAAGCATCCTGAGCTCCTTCTGCAGTCACATGGTTGACACGGCCTTGTTGATGGGTCGACGCAGTTCGGGAGACTTGAGATGCCTGAACTCCCCTGCTTGGTGCAACAGACGATCCCTTTGCTGGAGTAACGCTTACGTTGGTCTTGGCTGGTGCAGATTGACGATCTAGGCACCTGTTGGCAAAATATCCTTTAGCTCCACAATGAAAGCAGTGCAAGTTGGTAGCTAGATTGGTTGTAGGAGCTTGCCCCACTGGACGGGATATCCTAGCGACACTGCCACTGGAAGGTTGGGGTGGAGCTGGAGCTCGAAAGATGGAGGTTGTTCCTTGCCTGAAAGAGGCTTTGCCTTGGTACGCCGACTGAGATTGGGAACTGCCTTGAGACCGTTGAGCAGTGCAAGAGCAGGAGCTAGTCGGTGATCGGGAGCGTTGCAAACCACGAATGGGTCCTCATGTCGGCAAGGGTAAAGCCTGGGGGCGAACGTATGCTCTCCCGAGCAGTCAGTCGGATATGAGACCCCCTCGAGCTAGAGGGTGTAGATCCTCTCGCTGTAGGGGAGGGGAGAGGAAGGAGCTGGCTAAAGATAGTCGGGGCAGGTGCTAGTGCGGTCTTCTTTGCTGCTTTGTCGGTCTTCTGCGATCTTTGCGATCTTTGGTCTTTGCTAGTCTTCTTTGGTGCCACCCAGTGTTGGTGACGCTGGTGCCACTGGTGCTGCTGGTGCTCTGACAGGTTGTAACATCCTGTTTTTCTGAGATTTTTAAAGCCTGGATTTCAAAAATGAATTTTCTGGAATTTTCTGAAATTAATTGAAGCTTCAAATGAATTTTCAAAGTTTTAAACGATTTAATGTGATTAAAATAAACATTAACATAAGTGGAAATATTTTATTTGAGTTCCTTGTGTCACAAGGAATTTTCTGTATTTTGGTGAATTTTCGGATTTATTTGCTATTTTCTAGAGCTTTTAGAAGTTTATTTGAATTTACGGAAAAAGAAAAGAAAGGAATATTTCCCGCGCCCGATCTCCTCTCTCGCCACGCGTCAACCATCCATACCGCCAGCGCCATGCATGCGTTTCCTTTCGCGCACGCTCGCCCGCCGCCGCGATCCGCTTGCGCCACGCGTCGCGCATCGCATCGCAGCGGCGGCACCAGCCAACGCCCCGCCGCCTCGCCTCGGCCGCCCGTCGCGCGCGCGCGCGATCAACCGTTCGCCAGCGCCGCGCGAACCTAACCTAACCTTTTGGCCCGTCCGATCTCGCGCGTGGCCCAATCCTAACCGTCTAACCTAATCGCGTCGCCCGAGCGTAACCGATCGGGATTTCCTCGGTTCGCGTGTTAAAACCAGCGTTCATCCCTCGGTTCGCGTGCGTCGCCGAGCTCGTCGCGCCGCCCTCGCCTTAGCCCTCGCGCGCGCGCGTCGCCGAGCGCTCGCCGTCGCCAGCTGCCGCGCCGTGCACCCCTCCGTGCGCCCGAGCTCGTCGCCGTTGCCGAGGCGTCGCCGGTGAGCCTCGCCGCCTCCTCGCCGTCGCCCGCTCGTCGCCCTCGCCGCACCCGCTCCGCCCCTCGGTCCCGAGCCGCGCGCCGCGCACCCCTGCGCCAAGCCGCGCCGCGCGCGCGCCTCGCGCGCCGCGCCGCCACGCGTCGCGCATCGCCGCCGCCGCCCGCGCCGCTCCATCCGCGCCCGTCCGCGCGGCGGCGCCGCGCGCCGAGCCGCCACGCGTCGGCCATCCGCGCACCCACCGCCACCGCCCGATCCGACCGCGGATCAGATCGGATCCACGGCGCGATCGCGCCGCGTGGCAACCTCGCCGTCGGATCCCGCCGCGTCGGCCGGGCCCGTCAGCCCTAGGCGGCGTGGCATCTTCGTGGCATGCCACGTCGGCGCCACGTCGGCCCTAGCCGTCCTCCGAGCCACGTGGCGCCCGTCGGTACCACGTCGGCCGCGCGCCGCGTGGCGGCATATCTTTGCGCCACGTCGTAGCGTCCCGCCGCGTCGACCGCCGCCCCGTGCAACTTTACGTGGACCGGTCCACGGTGAACTCGGAATTTGGTGCACGGGTTCACAGCCTGATAACCTTTTTCAATTTTCCCGAATTAAGTTTGAATTAATTTTCGGGCCCGTTCTCCTCCGTCCTAGCTCCGATTGACCCGTTCTTTTTCTAAATTCATCTAAAATCGAGCTCTAGCTGTTGGTTCTGTTTTGGGAATTTTGAGTTCTTTTGCTTGTCATTTTATGTGTTTCTTTGTTTCAGTCGCTTTCTCTCGTTAGATTCGGATTCCGGAGGAGCAGGTTTCGCGCCAGAAGACCAGGAGTACCCCGCTGAGCATAACGAAGGCAAGTCGTGTCCCTTGATCATGTTGAACCCAATTTTACAAACTATTATTTAATTATTTTGTTTCAAATTACATTGCATTGCTATTTTTATTCAAACCGTTGCACAGGTAGTTATTGTCCCAATTGCAATTACACCTCCTTGACACTTTGAAATACCATGATGCCTTTGTCACCATAGGTTGGGAAATTTGATAGTGATGCTAGTTTATTTATCACATGGGTTGATGCGATTAGATTGCTTAGCCGCTTTATATTTACGTTTGGTCTCATCGCAAATATTAAACTATTAATCGACTTAATGAAATATGGAACGTGGTTGGTGCCACGTGTATTAAAATTTGTGCCACGGCATTGGTGTAGCGTTGGCTTGGTTATACAAATTGGTTTTGCACTCGGGCGAGTGATCGTGCGATAAAGGGAAATCTGATTGTACTTTGGGGATGTGGTAGTCTCGCCCGGGTAATGCTAAGGACTTAACTTTGTGCGCCATTGATCTGAGCTTAATCGTGCAAACCACATGTCTATTATGGGATGGACCTGGCTGATTAATTTGTAATATTTCAATTCGATTACGCCATTGTGATGGACATGGTTCTTGATTTCCATGTGGCGCAGGGGGTGTGATCACGAAACCTAGCGGGCGGGATTGTGTTGAGGTAGAGCATTGTAAAGGCCTTGTTGTGATTTCCTTAGGCCTAGGCTAATCACATCGTGTGGGTGCAGATTGTGCAACCTCTGCGAGTGTAAAACTATTCGAATAGCGCGTCCTCGGTCATGGGCGGTGCTCGGGGATTTCACCACGAGGTTAGTGTTTCATTTATAACTTGGTGGTTTACGTTGGGAGTGGACGGGTAGTTCATTTGTTGGTTTAACTTGTGAATTGGTGTTCACAAGTGGTTCATGTTTACCCTTTGATTATCTATTATTCTGTTTTGATTAACTTTAGCTTTCAAGTTATTTCTTGTATTTCATCAATAAATGCCTTTATGCAAATTAACCTTTCAGCCTTCCTTGGTAAGCCTTGCATATTATATTGCATTAAATTGTTACAAGCGACTTCTTTGAGTACCAATGTACTCACGGCTTTGCGCCTATGTTGCTCGATTGAGGGAGAGGAGTACTATCGGCGGGAGGTGCGGAAGGGAGTACTACGATGACTTCACGGATTAAACCGTTCTCCACTCGATAGCTTTGTGGCTTGTCGATTGGTCGCTACGCTTTATTTTGGATTTCGCTGCTATTTTGTTAAGCCCTTAGGCTAGAGATATTGTAAGCTTGGCCATAAGGTCGTACCTTTGCTATTTTATCGATATTCGAGTTTACCTTTATTATTATCGTGTGTATGACTATGATGGCATCTATGTTTGATGTGTGCACTAGCGTGATCTGGACTAGTGCGGTTTACAGAGAGAGACGAATTTGCATATTCGGTCTCGGCACAGAGATAGTATCGAGCCATATCGTATCAGAGGACCAAGCCCTAAGTTAAATTGGTCGTAGCCCAAAAATTTATTTTCTAAATGAAACCAACTAAACTTGATATTTAGTAATATCTCTATCTTCTTACCTCATTCTTAAGGATTCTTGTCTCTAGCCCCAACTCTTGCAAAATTTGTTTTCCTAAAGTTATAAACTGATCTTTCCCTTATAAATGCATTAGATGTCCCAAGCTTCTTACAGCCAGACGGGAGGATGGAGGTCACTTCTACGCGTTTTGTTGCGGTGCCTCGGATTTAAGAGACTGCCCGTCTACCTCACTAAGGATGAGAAGCAAAAAGGTCAACGCATCGGGAGCATCTCGAGGCTATACTTCACTACCCGAGTTGGCAAGCAGGTGCTACATCACGCTTTCAAGAACACGGTGCGGTGGAGAGATGTCGGCTGAGGAGTTGCGCACAAAGCCATCCGTCGACTTTGCAAGCTATACAAGATCAACATGGCGGACTCGTTCGGAAGTTCAAGGAAGCGATGCGGAGCCACCGAGACTACGAGCGATGCAGGAGGAGCCCCGCCGCGTCGCGATACCTCTACCGTCGCCTACACGCCGAGTCCGGAGGAGAGCGTCGTATCACCGGAGATCGTCGCGCCTACCTCGGCGGTTCACCCCAGCCCGATCGAGAAGCGATGCGCCGATCCGCAACTCGTGGATTGTCTGATGATTACGAGGGCGATAGCGATGTACCCTATTTGTCAGGACCCGAGTGGGAGCCTTCTGAGTAGATAGTGCGAGTAGACACGTTGGATTTTATTTGCAGTTGTGTGTGATGTGAGCTGCAAATATTGCCTTAAAAGCATTATATTGTGATCATGTCAAATCTTTTATTGGAGTTTATTTTTGTTCAGTTTCTCTGTTAGCCTTCTGGCTAAGTGTTTGTTTAGGTTAGGTCTCCATTAAGCAAAACCCCCTTAGACGCATTACCTCTTATCTATGCTTTTCCCTCTCGTCTTTCACCTTTGGTCAGTCAGCAGTTGTTTTCTTTTCAGAGCAAGATGGTTGACACGAGGAACTCCTCCAGCCGCAACCAGGGGAACCAGGACCCAGAGAAACGATGCCGCGCGGCGGTGCCACTGTCTTGGACCACGCCCTCGATCGATTCTTGATGGCGAACCACGGATGATGCGAGACCATGATGGGTATGCGAGACTATGATGCAGCGACACGACCAGAGCGATACCACCGCCAAGCACATCGTCGGCACCGGCTACGCGAGTTTATGAGGACAAGACCGCTGTTTTCTCCGTTCATTAGAGCCTTTGGAGGCCGGCGGCGGGTCCGTTCGATGGAGAAGAAATCGAACTTGGCTCGGTGCACCGGCGAGGAGAAGGTCTTTGTATGCGGCACATCGGCTTGAGGACCAGCAGCAGAGTGGTGGGAGAACTCATGCGCCCATGAGGACCAAAGATAACATCACTGGAAGGAATTCGCCAAGGCTTTCCACACCGCTCATGTCATGGAGGGAGTGGTTGAGATGAAGAAGGATGAGTTTCGGGAGTTCCAGCAGAGGAACACATCGGTGAGTGAATATCTCAACAAATTCACTCGGTTGGCTCGCTTCTGCGCTTGAGAGGATGTGGCGGCAGATGCAGCTTTCGCGAGAAGAGGTTCAAGAAAGGCTTGAACCCAGCTTTGAAGGTGCAAGTCGTGAAACAACGACTATGCGATTTCAGCGGTTGGTGGATAAGGCCATACTTATCGAGGAGAGTCGCGCGAGCTCGAGGAGTCTCGCAAGAGGAGGTTGATCGGCGAGGGATCACGGTCTCACTAGTCTCGAGGGCCTCGTTTTGGTACCTATCGGCTGCCACGGCGCCACAGCGGCGGCGGCAGCAGCGATCTTGAGATTTGGACCCGGCTCGGACTCCACGCCGATTTGGTCGGGACGGCGTCCTAGTAGTTTCGATGGACAGCAGGCAGCAGAAGAGTAATAATCCAGCGGCGTCCATCACTTGCTTCAAGTGTCATGAAGTGGGACACTATGCTAGCAAGTGCCCTCGAGCGAGCCCCGACACCGATTCGCTTTGACTTGGGAGCCACACGGTCGTACCCCTACCGGGAGCGGGGCGAGCACCCGGCCTCGTGGCGAGGCGGCGGGGCGCCGGTGGTGAGAGGTCAAGTGAACCACGTCACCGCGAGAGGATGCCCGAGCAGCGCGAGCGTTGTGATCGATGCGTTTCGTACATTCGGTTCCGCCACCGTTTTATTTGATTACGGAGCTTCGCATTCGTTTGTTTCTGGAGTTTTGCTTTAAAGCAACAATTGAAAACTGTTGCTCTTGGATCTGTTCTTTTAATCCAATCCCGGATCGAGTTGAGGTCCAACCTAGGTTGTCGGGAGTTAGGATAACCATTCGGGGAGTTGAGTTCGGGCCGACGATTTTGTTGGATATCACCCTAGATGTAATCTTGGGAATGGATTAACCAAGCGGCGAGCGATGTTAGGCGTGGGAGCGAGCGATGACCTTAACCAATTCGAGATGGAGTTAAGGTGCGATTCGCGGCGATGAGTGCCGGCGAGCGGTCATGATTTGCGAGTAAGGTAATCCAGTTGGAGGGTGTACGGTTGTCGGAGAGTACCCGGCGTGTTTCGAATGATCTTCGGTATGCCACGAGAGGGAGGTTGAGTTTACGATTGAGCTTGTGCGGTACCGCTCCGATTTCCAAGAGACCCTACCGGATGCCACCAATGATTTAGCAGAGTTGAAGAAGCAAATTCGGAGCTTTTGGATAAGGGTTATATCGGGCAGAGTTCGTCCCAGTGGGGAGCGCCGGTGTTGTTCGTCAAGAAAAAGGATGGTAGTCGGCGCATGTGTGTGGACTCTGAGCACTTAATGAGGTCACCATCAAAAATAAGTACCCTCTGCCCGGGATTGATGACTGTTTGACCAGCTTAAGGAGGCGAGGTATTCTCCAAGATTGATTTGAGATCGGGATATCATCGGATGAGGATACGTAAGGAGGACATACCCAAGACAGCCTTCTCGACTCGTTATGGTCTATCTGAGTTCACACGGTGATGTCATTTGGTTTGACTAATGCTCCAAAGGCATATTTCATGTATTTGATGAATAAGGTGTTTATGGAATATTTGGACAAGTTTGTCGTTGTGTTCATTGGCGACATTTTGATATATTCAAGGATGAGGAGGAACATCGGGAGCACTTGAGGTTAGCATTGCGAGAAATTGAGAGATAATCGATTTGTATGCAAAGTTCAGCAAATGTGAGTTTTGGATGAAGAAAGTCGCCTTTCTAGGGCATGTGTTGACAGCGAGAAGAGTCGCGATTGACCCGAGGAAAGTAAGTGATGTTTTGGATTGGCGATCACCCACTTGATTACAGTCGGGAGTTTTCAGGTATGGCGAGGATACTACCGTCGCTTTATTGAGGATTTTCGGTGTGGCGGACCCCTCACGCGAGCTTGCTCAAAAAGGAAAAGAAATTCACTTGGGCGCCAGTGCGAGAAGAGTTTTGAAACTTAAGGAGAGTTTGACCACAGCCCGGTGCTTGTGTTGCACGATATTAACAAGGATTTTGAGATATTTTGCGATGCTTGGCGCAAAGGTTTAGGTTGTGTCTTGATGCAAGACAAGAGAGTGGTAGCCTATGCCTCACGCCCGATTGAGACCGCATGAGGAGAACTACCCTACCCATGATTTGGAGTTGGCGGCCGTAGTGCATGCTTTAAAGATTTGGCGTCATTATCGATGGGTAACGGATGTGAGGTTTACGGATCATAAAAGTCGAAATACATCTTTACCCAGTCAGAGCTTAACCTCGAGCAGAGAGGTGGTTAGAGCTGATAAAGGATTATAATGTGGGCATACATTATCATCACAGGAAAGCTAATGTGGTTGCGGATGCCTTGAGCGAGAAGGTATCGCAATTCGGTGATGGTTCGAGAAGTCGGCCACTTTGCATGAGGAATTTGAAGCTTAACCTTGAGTTGGTTGAGCGAGGATTTTTGGCGACTATGGAGATCAGACCTACTTTGGATGGTCGGTCGCGAGCTCGGTCGGATGATGAGGCATTTCAATGGATCGAAAGAATTTGAGTGAAGGTAAAGTCGGGATTTTGGTGGGCGACCGGGGAACCTTGTGGTTCAAGCGGCGTTTGTGTGTGCCCAACAAGCAAGAACTAAAGGATGTGTTATTAAAAGAGGCTCATGAGTCACTATTTTCGATTCATCGAGCGGTACCAAGATGTACCAAGACATTAAGGATAAGTATTGGTGGCCAAACATGAGCGTGAGATTGCTGAGTATGTAGCCCTTTGTGATGTTTGTCGAGTAAAGCGAGCACGAGAGACTGCGGGTTTGCTACAACCATTAAAAGTCCACGAGTGGAAGTGGGAAGAAATTGGTATGGACTTTATAGTCGGTTTGCCTAAAACCAAAGAGGACATGATTCGATTTGGGTCATTGTGGACCGTTTGACCAAGGTTGCTCATTTCATTCGATTAAGGCGACTTACGGTGGTAATGATTGGCGAGCTATATATGTCGAGGATAGTCGGTTGCATGGTGTGCCCAAGAAGATTGTGTCGGATCGTGGATCGCAGATTCACCTCGCGGTTTTGGGGTAGTTTCCATAAGGCTATGGGAACTCACCGAATTTCATCTGACATATCACCCCGCATGACGGATGGTGAGGCAGGCGAGTTAATCAGTTACGGAGGACATGTTGAGAGCCTGTGTGCTTGATCATGGGTCTAAGTGGGACGATTGTTTACCTTTTGCGAGTTCTCATACAACAACGATTCTCGAGGCGGTTTGCGAGATGTCACCGTTTGAGGCATTGTATGGCAGGAAATGCAGGACCCCTCTCAATTGGAAAGAGACGGGGGAAGGTCAGGTTTTTGGCCCAGATTGTTTGAAAGAAGCTGAGGATAAGGTCCGCTTGATTCAGGAAAGGTTGAAAACTGCCCAGGCCAGACAGAAAAGCTATGCAGATACCAGACGTCGAGAGCTGAGTTTTGAGCCAGATGATTTTGTGTATCTGAGGATCACACCATTCAAAGGTGTGAAGAGATTTCAGCTAAAAGGGAAGCTTGCACCAAGATATGTGGGTCCGTTCAGATCCCAAACGAGGGGAGAGGTTGCTTATCAGTTGGAGCTACCTGCGTCCTTCAGTGGGGTACATGACGTCTTTCATGTGTCCCAACTGAAGAAGTGCCTGCGCGTACCAGAGGAGGTTGTGCCAGTTGAGGCCGTTGACCTACAGGAGGATCTGTCATACAAAGAGCACCCAGTCAAAATCTTGGAAGTGTCAGAGCGAGTCACCCGGAATAAAGCGGTCCGTTTTTGCAAAGTTCAGTGGAGCAACCATTCCGAGGAGGAAGCCACAGGGGCGCGAGGAGGATCTCGAGCGGAGTTCGAACCTATTCTCTTAGTTGGCGGATCTGGGGTTCGAGATCTCGTTTAAGGGGTAAGGTTTGTAACATCCTGTTTTTAAAGATTTTTAAAGCTGGATTTCAAAAATGAATTTTCTGGAATTTTCTGAAATTAATTGAAGCTTCAAATGAATTTTCAAAGTTTTAAACGATTTAATGTGATTAAAATAAACATTAACATAAGTGGAAATATTTTATTTGAGTTCCTTGTGTCACAAGGAATTTTAGTATTTTGGTGAATTTTCGGATTTATTTGCTATTTTCTAGAGCTTTTAGAAGTTTATTTGAATTTACGGAAAAAGAAAAGAAAAGGAATATTTCCCGCGCCCGATCTCCCTCTCTCCGCCACGCGTCAACCATCCCGCCGCCCGCGCGCCGCTGTACCCTTTCGCGCACGCTCGCCCCGCGATCCGCTTGCGCCGCGCGTCGCGCGCATGCCAGCGGCGGCACAACGCCCCGCCCCGCTTCGCCTCGGCGCCCGATCGCGCGCGCGCGATCCCGGCCGTTCGCCCGCGCCGCGCGAACCTAACCTAACCTTTTCACCGTCCGATCTCGCGCGTGGCCCAATCCTAGCCGTCTAACCTAATCCGCGTCGCCCCGAGCGTAACGATCGGGATTTCCTCGGTTCGCGTGTTAAAACCAGCGTTCATCCCTCGGTTCGCGTGCGTCGCCGAGCTCGTCGCCGCCGCCCTCGCCTTCGCCCTCGCGCGCGCCGCCGCCGGAGCCGCTCGCCGTCGCCTGCCGCGCCGTGCACCCCTCGTGCGCCCGAGCTCGTCGCCGTTGCGGGGCGTCGCCGGTGAGCCTCGCCGCCCCTCCCCTACGCCGTCGCCGCGTCGCCGCTCGTCGCGCCTCGCCGCACCCGCTCCGCCCCTCGGTCCCGAGCCGCGCGCGCGCCGCGCACCCAGCGCGCCGCGCGCGCGCGCGCGCCTCGCGCCGCCACGCCGCCACGCGTCGCGCATCGCCGCCGCCGCCCGCGCCGCTCCATCGCGCCCGTCCGCAGCGGCGCGCCAGCGTCGAGCCGCCACGCGTCGGCCATCCGCGCACCCCCCGACACGCCGCCCGATCCGACCGCGAGATCGGTCGGATCCACGGCGCGATCGCGCCGCGTGGCCAACCCTCGGCCGTCGGATCCCGCCGCGTCGGCCGGGCCACGTCAGCCCTAGCGGCGTGGCATCTTCGTGGCATGCCACGTCGGCGCCACGTCGGCCCTAGCCGTCCTCCCGAGCCACGTGGCGGCCACGTCGGTGCCCCACGTCGGCCGCGCGCCACGTGGCGGCATATCTTCTGCCGCGTCGGTAGCGTCCCGCCGCGTCGACCGCCGCCCCGTGCATCGTTACGTGGACCGGGTCCACGGTGAACTTCGGAATTTGGTGCACGGGTTCACGGCCTGATAACCTTTTTCAATTTTCCCGAATTAAGTTTGAATTAATTTTCAGGAGCCGTTCTCCTCCGTCCTAGCTCCGATTGACCCGTTCTTTTTCTAAATTCATCTAAAATCGAGCTCTAGCTGTTGGTTCTGTTTTGGGAATTTTGAGTTCCTTTGCTTGTCATTTTATGTGTTTCTTTGTTTCGGTCGCTTTCTCTCGTTAGATTCGGATTCGGAGGAGCAGGTTTCGCGCTGAGAAGACCGAGTACCTCACGAGCATAACGAAGGCAAGTCGTGTCCCTTGATCATGTTGAACCCAATTTTACAAACTATTATTTAATTATTTTGTTTCAAATTACATTGCATTGCTATTTTTATTCAAACCGTTGCACAGGTAGTTATTGTCCCAATTGCAATTACACCTCCTTGACACTTTGAAATACCATGATGCCTTTGTCACCATAGGTTGGGAAATTTGATAGTGATGCTAGTTTATTTATCACATGGGTTGATGCGATTAGATTGCTTAGCCGATTTATATTTACGTTTGGTCTCATCGCAAATATTAAACTATTAATCGACTTAATGAAATATGGGCGTGGTTGGTGCCACGTGTATTAAAATTTGTGCCACGGCATTGGTGTGAGCGTTGGCTTGGTTATACAAATTGGTTTTGCACTCGGCGAGTGATCGTGCGATAAAGGGGAAATCGGTTGTACTTTGGGGATGTGGTAGTCTCGCCGGGTAATGCTAAGGACTTAACTTTGTGCGCCATTGATCGAGCTTAATCGTGCAAACCACATGTCTATTATGGGATGGACTGGCTGATTAATTTGTAATATTTCAATTCGATTACGCCATTGTGATGGACATGGTTCTTGATTTCCATGTGGCGCAAGGGGGTGTGATCGAAACCTAGCGGGCGGGATTGTGTTGAGGTAGAGCATTGTAAAGGCCTTGTTGTGATTTCCTTAGGCCTAGGCTAATCACATCGTGTGGGTGCAGATTGTGCAACCTCTGCAGAGTGTAAAACTATTCGAATAGCCGCGTCCTCGGTCATGGGCGGTGCTCGGGGATTTCACACGAGGTTAGTGTTTCATTTATAACTTGGTGGTTTCGTTGGGAGTGGACGGTAGTTCCTTTGTTGGTTTAACTTGTGAATTGGTGTTCACAAGTGGTTCATGTTTACCCCTTTGATTATCTATTATTCTTGCTTTGATTAACTTTACGCTTTCAAGTTATTTCTTGTATTTCATCAATAAATGCCTTTATGCAAATTAACCTTTCAGCCTTCCTTGGTAAGCCTTGCATATTATATTGCATTAAATTGTTACAAGCGACTTGCTGAGTACCAATGTACTCACGGCTTTGCGCCTATGTTGCTCGATTGAGGAGAGGAGTACTATCGGCGGAGGTGCGGAAGGGAGTACTACGATGACTTCACGGATTAGGCCGTTCTCCACTCGATAGCTTTGTGGCTTGTCGATTGGTCGCTACGCTTTATTTTGGATTTCATTGCTATTTTGTTAAGCCCTTAGGCTAGAGATATTGTAAGCTTGGCCATAAGGTCGTACCTTTGCTATTTTATCGATATTCGAGTTTACCTTTATTATTATCGTGTGTATGACTATGATGGCATCTATGTTTGACTGTGTGCACTAGCGTGATCCTGGACTAGTGCAGTTTACACAGAGAGACCGAATTTGCATATTCGGGTCTCGACACAGGTGAGGAGGGCATGTAAGAATGCAAGGACGGAGTGTAATCCACCTGAGATCTGAGCCGCTCGAGCTCAGTCTCAGTAGAGATCCGCTCCCTCTCTGCAAAGGTTAGGGCGGTGTCTACTCCGACCAACTGGGCTCGTAGTGCGTCGATGTAACACCCCAAGACCCACATTATCCTGGGATGCCACTAAACCACTCTACAAGGTAGCCAATTTACATGATAACATAAACTGGTAATAATTTTCTAAATCATGATAAACTGAGCGGAAGCATACTAAAACAAAGGTAATGGAATACTATTAGAGAAGGAACAACCACTACTAAATTTAACCAATTAAAGTGAACCACAACTTAATATTATTAATTATACATGAACAACAATGAGAGTAAAGATGAATAACCGCAGACTACACTTATTTATTACAATATAAAACATCATATGGTGTGTGACAGTGATGTGCCGCTCTACCCTTCCCATGCATGCTCGCAAATCATCTGGAAGAAGGAAAACAAGTGTGAGATAAAAATCTCAGCAAGCAAACTGTTTAACAAGCTAATTAAACTACAATTGTTGTTAAGCATCAACATTTATTTCCCACAATGACCACAATTGTAGGCTTAACCACATTTACTACCAACAATAATAAAATATTAGTAACCAAATCTTGATTAACTACTTCATATCATCCACCACTACCACTACTAATGACAATAAAGCATTAACATGTCTTACCTCACCAACTTAATTATTTCTTACATCCACAACTGCTATCAACAATTACCACAAGAGGAAAGAACCTCATGCCATGATCTCAACCCCTACCATACCACAAGGGACGAATCCTATTCCACGACCACAACCACTTTCCTCATACCACAAGTGACTCTTATGAGCCAATTCTACATTACAACTATGAAGTTGCAGTTGTTTGTAAAATAACTCCACCACAATATATTGCATAAGTATGCAAATGATCTTTCCACAATGCAATGCATATGAATGCTCATGCTCCACTGCACCCTTACCCAACAAGGTAAGAGTGTGCATCGTACTACGGCAATGTACGATGTTGTACCGGTACGGTTACGGCTATAAGCGGCGACATCCACAATGCAAATGACATGACATGATATGAATGTTATGATAATCATAAACCACAAGAATTTAACCACGAAGATCAACAACATAATGATCATGATTACTTCCTCATAATCCACATGTGTCTCCATAAGCACAATGCAAGTGTTTCATAAGATCATTACCACATAACCCACATTCGGTTCACCAAGATCATAAACAATTGATCTATAGGGAGTTCTACCACATAGACCACAATATATTCATCAAGAATGCTACCACCACAACCACAAATATTCACTAAGAATATTACCACCTATACCACAATATGTTCATAAAGAATACTACTCCACAACTATATTTGTTTCATCAAGAACAAATTCACATACCCACAAATAAACCATCACGATCATAAACAGTTGAGTTCTTAAAATACTACCACATGGACCATATCGAGGAAACATGTAATAATGTCATAGCACCTCAGATTAAGAAAATAAATTATTGTGAAGGTAGAATAATTAACAAGTTAAACATGTAGCACAACCACTACGTTTATTTGCCTCTACCGTTGAAGCGAAGCAAATCACGTGCATTCATGAAGCAACACCACCTGTTCAAAAGTACCTCTCAGCACAAAATATAGCAATACAAACTCAACTCTCAAAGCAAAGTGTCGCCAAAACCCTAAACCCACAACATCCTTCCCCGCGTAACGGTTTTACAATATTCCCACTACAGCGGCGCTGCTTAACATTTTCTTATCTTTAAAAATATAAAACTAATCGCAGCAAAAGATATATATCTGGATTCCTCACTTAAATACCTACAGTTTTCATGTAGATCACATATTTTTATCTTGTCATAAACAAGGTGATATCGAATGCATAAAACAGAGGACATCCTCTGTTCTGAAAGTCTGGACAGCCAACTTGTAACGCGTCCGCAGAACAGATCAAGTCTCTAAAAATTCTAATTCTCTTACAGAATCTAGATTATTGAATTCCCTACTTTTTTCTCAATTATGACCAAAAAATTAAAAATCATCTTCTACCCCTAATTCCCCTCTGAACAGCAAACAGCCCTAGTCTGCACCCCTGACAGACAGCGGGGTCTCTCGTAGTGCCTGACTCTTAGAGTTGATCTGGGCCTGCGTGAGGAACACCTGGTGTGAGAGCCATGGGTCGTCGATCGGCTCTCCTTGTAGCTTAGGGTCAGTCTCTCCCATACGAAGGATGGGAAAGAAGCAAAACAGAGACTGGATTAAATCCTCTCCGTGCACCTGCATCAAATGGGCTAATGTGTAGAACGCGGTGTCCTGTACTGTGTCGATGCAGTGACTCCGAGGAAAAGCGGCGGGGGTGATGACGGGGATCATCCCTCCATCTCGTGCATAGATGAAGACATCCACAAGCCAAGAATCTCGGTCCTGGATCCTCGTGCATCGCCCACGAAAAATGGGCTGTCGGTCATACCGCAGGTACTGCATCAGCTGATGCAGCAAGTCTACGAAGCCTCCCTCAGCCTCTGAATGAGATAGCAAATCCCAGGCAGGGGTGGAAGAGCTCGCCATCTACAATTTTTAAACAGAAAGTTAGATATAGATGAAAATTTTTAACATAACTGATAGAAGAGTAAGGAACCAGAGGGGTAAGTAAAGCATTTGTATTTACATATAATTTTATAAAGCCTTGAGTAATAACTCAAAAGTAAGATTTTATCCTAGTTGCGGCCATTCTAGCTAAGGCTTCCTACATTTGTATACTTTGATACCAGCCCTGTCAGACCCGAATTTTATCAACCCGAATCCCTGTGATTTATCTGCACTATTCCTTGCATCAGTAGATAGTGTTCATAGATACATAACTGGATCATTTTATACATGGTACATTCTTATTACAATAATGGAGATTAAAGTAGTTCCATACACTAGGCCGTCAGGCCAAATAGTTTCATTACAATAAAGGCAGTGGAAAAACATAGAAAGATAGGAATGCGCATTTCCTTACAAGCAGCGACTGGGGATGGCCCAAGTGAATCCAACAATTGGTCGACATGACTAGGGTGGAATTCACTTGCTATCTAGAATGGTCGACTGAACTGTGAAGGAAGGAAAGTACTATTAACTAGCTAAGCCTAGTTATCGTCGTTGCCTCCTTCATTCCCTTGGTCTGGCTCTTCATAGTAGTCATATTGTCCTAGAAGTTCCATGTCTGGAAGGGGGTTGAGAGCGAGGGTGAGCACTTGCAACTGTGCTCCGCAAGCCAACACACAAAATGCAATAGTATAGAATGCAAGGCTATTCAATTGATGGCTTGGGTCTCTTTTAGTTGCAGAAAGCGATTTTCAACAAGTAATGATACCATAAAAGTGTTATGACCTAGCAGATTTTGATAAATCATGAGTATCAGTTAAATGTGCAATAATTATATTATAAACAGTTCCATCCACCGATTACATGGTTTCATCCACCAATTCTAGTTTTTGGTTACTGGGTTACATCCACCCTAATTAGCCTGCACTGGAGTATATCCCTTCAGGAAAATCAAAGTGAAGTACCTCCTTTCACCTATTTTTGTTCCCATCCTGTAAATGTTTTTGTAAGTAAAACTAACTCAAGGAAGTTCCTCTGTTCGCCCTTGACCGTGTGCACACCTATTCGAATAGTTTATACTCTACAGATATTGTACATCTTTACCCAAAAGAGATAACCCAATTACTATATTCCACATGATTCCTTGGACATGTAGATCAAAAGGATTACCATATGACCTTTACAATGCACCTAGTAAAAGATCACACTCGCTAATGTTTCGTCTGCATATAAGACTATTTTGGACCCCAGCCAGACCCCCTCTTGCTCCTGCCTCTATCCAGTGATACAAACATATCCAAGACGGTTTTCCGTCCAGCGATATAACTCGTGGGTCTCTCTGAAGTGATTTCCTTTACTGGTGATGCAAATTAGTTAGTCATATCTACAATTTGTCAGCTTGTGGTTTGTAAAACAGTACAACCACTCTTAATTCATGCAGCTTGTGGTTTGTAAAATAGAGAGATCAACACAGGATTCAGTTCTTAATTCATGCAGGCGGTGCTTACCGCAACCACAAGTTCTCGTGCCACATCTACACCAACCACTCTTAACAACCGCCCAGACAGGTAAGCAAGTTTTTAGGGTTTTGAGAAGTATAAGATAAGCTTTTACCAAACTATCAATCATGTACTTCCTATGATTGCCCAAAAGATGAACCTTGTGTTTTTGAGAAGAGATGATCAGGACATGATAGTGCCCTGGGACTTACATAGACTTGCTTGGCAGTTAATATAGCTTATCTTGGAAAATCTTTTAATAATAGTGTCTAAGGCGACAATGGTAAGGGATAACAAATGTTACAAGGAGGGTGTAGCTAAGTACGGCTATAGTAGCAATGTGGATAATTAACTAATAAAAGAAGAGTAAACTAGTATACATAAAATAACGCATGCAGGTTGAATAATTTTAAACAAAATAAGTGATTAAAATTTAGGAATTCAATATGATCAAAGTGTTGACTTGCCTGGATCTGATGCTGGTATGTCCTGTGGATCGGGTGAAGCGTCGAAAGACTGCTCGGGGTTATCCTCGTACTCTATTCGAGTGAAAATACCGGAAAGAAACAATAGGCAAGAAGGCAATACATACTCAAATAAATTTCAAATGAATTCCAAATCAAGGAAAACTTGAACCAATAGAAAGAGCTCGAATTTAGAAAATTTTAGAAACAAGTTTCACTTATTTCCAGGAAAAGTTCCAAAAATAAAAAGAGGAGAGAGGGTTCTCTCTCTGACATGTGGGTCCCACAATTTTTATTAATTTTATTTAAAATATCAGATTTTTAAATGGATGAGAGTATGACATGTGGGGCCCACTGATTAATTATATTTTGGAAATCCAAATAAATGCCAGAGACTGACATGTGGGCCCGACGTGGATACCCGTACGGTGGGGTCCACTTGTCAGTGAGACAAAGTTTTAAATTTGATTTAAATATTTTAATTAATGAGGTGGGGCCCAACTGTCAACCACTCAGAACGGTTAAAACGTTACGGGGGCCCACTCGTTAGCGAGTCATTAGTGGTTACTAATTACAATCATTAACAATTAATGGTGAATTTGGCTCTTTAGTATGTCGGAACAGGAGAGGTTCCAATGGCACGGGCTGCCGCCGGCGAGGGAAGGCCGGGCCGCATATGAGCATTTTTCAAATGGACTCATGAGGCTCAGGCGTACCCTTTTGAGTAGTGGTGTGGCCTCAATCGACTCGGGCCTTCGCCGGCGGTGGGCCTGGCGGCGGTGGAGCAAGGGCAGAAGGGGCATTGGCAAGAGCAACGATTAGAGTTCAATTAAAGGTTAGGGGAGCTTCTTGGGTGTGACAGAAGCTCACCAGAGGGGAAGGCCGAGTTTGGGGTGGCTTGGATTGTGCTCACGTCAGCGAAGGTCGGCGGTGGGAGGGGGTGATCGATGCCAGGGAAGGCGGGTAAGGAAAACTCCAAATTGGTGCCGGACACACGATCAGTGAGCTGAGACGAAGCTCTGGCCGAAAGGAATCGAGTTGGGGAGGTTAGAATCGACAACGATGAAAGTTGTCCAGAGTTCGGGAAGAAACTTGGGCCGGCGAGCTACGAACAATGAGAGACTGATTAGACATCATAGAAGCATTAGAAGGGTCCAAGAAGCAGATTGACAAGGTCAGAGAAGCTTGCGGGGGTCTGTGGTTGTCCAGCGTCGAAGATGACCGAAGGAACTTCGAGCGGCGGCAAGCATACACGAAATCACGCACTAAGGAATGGGGAAAAGAGGGAACGGGTGTTGGGTAAGCCAAATTGGGGTGCTTTGCCACGATTTAATAGCCAAAACGCGAGTGGGGAGCATTGGCTACTTTATGGCAAAGGACGACGGGGCAACGCACTTGAGAGCCTCTACGGCGGCTAGGTGGGGGAGGAGCTGGAGGAGGCATTGGCGCAGCGTCCGGCGAGGTACAATGGAAATGCTAGCGCTGAGGCAACCCATGAGCGTACGGCGAGGCGGCGGCATTGCCACGAAGCAGATCTATGGCGGAGATGGGAGGTGAGGCTGACGCAGTTGGAGCAAATGTAGGAAAGGCTCGAGGCACGACCTTGATGGCGAGGGCGCGGACGCAATGGAGGGGACTCGCGGGAGTTGATGGGCGACGGTGACGGGGGTACAGTGGGGGTGCTCCAGGCGGCGAAGTTAGAGAAGGGAGGGAGCATCTAGCTCAGCGGCATTGCACGGAGGGAACGCGGCGACGCCACGGGGAAAGCTCGCGCCAGAGTAGGGGAGGAGGTGCGGTCGAGGTGGTGACGACGGCAGCGTCAGCGGTGCGCACGTGTGTAGGAAAGCAGGGGCGTGGCATGGGCGGTTTTGCCACGTCGAGCAGAGGGAGGAGGAAGGGGTGGGGAGAAGGGGATCGGGTGGGCCAGCTGGGCCGCTAGGTGATGAGGACATTCCTTCCATGGATACAACTCATCCACAATAAGGACTACTTACTCAAGCTCGTACTCTCAACTTAATTACCAGGTGAATTCATTCCTAGGTTCATATATTACTGAGAGTAGACCGCTACCTAATGCAAGTGATTTAATCGTGGTTAGGAACCTGGGAAAGGATGAAGGAAAGGGACATGGAGTCATGGACATGCAACGATGAAATCATGGAGGTCACCACGTCACTTTGGGATCAAGTCAAGTAAGAATTCAAGTTGGACACGTTTTGGAATCGGAGTCGGACTACTACGATGATACCACATTCAAATAGGCATAACTTCTTCATACGGACTCCATTTGGGGTATTCTTGTACTTCATGGAAAGCTTATGACATCTACTTTCCAACGGATCCAACCTTATCTTCAAATTCCATCCGAGCCGGCCACAATCATCAAAATAATCCATGTTGGTTTCTGAGTTCGAGTCAAAAAGGGTGCTGCGTCACCACCACTTGGGCCCATGGGCCTTGTAACCCTAGGGCACCGCCCCTGGTCGTTTCTCTATATATAGGAGCCGCCGCCCCATGCTAGGACTTGGATTTCGTTGAGTTTAGGTTTAGCCATTGCGCAAACTTTTGTTCTTCAGTTGTGTTAGACGACCACCTGTCAAGACTACCTTCGGGATCCCACTTTTGTTTTTCAATACCTTCAATCTTATTTGCAATATCAATTGCCTACATCTTATTCTTGCTAGTTCTTCGATTGCTCGCAGGGATTGAACTTCGTGTTCAGGTTGATCGTGCTTCCGGCTTGGTCAATAACATCTTGGAGTTGGTTCAATGATTACTAAGGCGCAAGCGTCGTCGTACGGTTGTAGTTGGATCGCGAGAGTCACCTCCACCAAAATTGATAGTTATCAATCTCATCGAAAGATCGGGCACCCCGTCTTCATCACTAGGCCTGGTTGGGCTGCTCAAGGAGGTTTTTTTTCTTTCTTTTCCATTTTCTTTTCTTTTCTTTTTGATTTTTGCAAAGGGGAGAAAATAGATTTTTAGATAGCACAAAATCCAATAACTTCAAAATAAAATTCTGAAGATAACAAAATTTTTTTCACAGCTGAAAACTTCAAATTGAATACAGCAGGGAATCTAAAATAAAACAAAAACGGGATGTTACAATCATCATCGTGTACCTCTCTTTGTAACCTACACATACCTCGTTGATTTTGCGAGAGTCGATGACGATCGGAGTAATCAACTTTAGTGTGGTGGTTGTTGTTCTCTTCGTTGTCATCATCTTCGTTTGATGAAGAGTTTAGAGGAAATAGTGCACGTTGAGTAGCTGGGGGTGAACATTTACCTAGGATCTCAACTCTGTTGTTGATGGTGTTGAGGGTCTTATTAAGTCGATCTAACACGTTGTTGATCTCACAAAAATTCCTGCTATATGATCTTGAACTTGTCATAGTTAATAGAAAATAAGGAAATACACGATAAATATGTAAGTCTCTATAAACTACTAGGAGGTGGAGCTTGGCAAGTCACATATCTCTCAAACTCTTACCAAGCTCTTAGAAGTTCTTACCAATGCAAAACAGGTGGTGTAACCGGTGACTGGTTCGTGATAACTTGACTCAAGTGATGTATATAGCGATTGTAAGGGCCGGTTTGACATGATCTGTTCGGTTGGTAAAAGGTGTAGCTTGGTAGGCTAGATATGTAGCAATGGAGAACAATTAGTTAATTTCAGAAATTACATAGAATTGAATTGTAGTTCGTATCTAACACTTAGCCTATGTTGCTGATCAAACAAGGATAAGAGAAGGCCAAAACAAGTGGAAAATAATGTATGAGAGTGATGAACACAACATAATTCAATAGAATGCAATCTGGTATTGAAAAGTACGAGGATTGATCCAAATATGAGAATGGCATATTTCTGTCCCCTAGATAAGACGTTGGTATTTTGGCCATAACTTTTTGTTAGTTGCCTATTTTTCAATAATTGTTTTTCCCCTGTTTCCTAATGGCTTTTTCTACAACTTTTTTTGGGGCTAAGATCTGGAAATCGACTGAAAAATTTGTACAAAAATCACAAGTGCAAACTATAACAGATTCAATCCAGAAATTTAGGTCAACTTTCATCACAGATATCTTTTAATTTTAGGGGCAGTTAGATAAGGAAGTTTTGGATCTAATGGCGGTGGTTTCACTCAAAAAGAATACCAGAAATAAAAGTTATGGCGTTTTTGGTGGGCCTGGTAGGAAAGCCGCTGATCTAGCCGAAATTACAAATTATAGTGTGGGGTGTTCTTGATGGATTTTGATGTGGGGATTTTTTGTTTTGATTTTTATAGGAACAAGAATATGACCAGCAACTAGTCAATGCTAAAATGGACACAAACTCAATTTAGCAAACCAAAACTCATAGATTGAAAAGTACAATGGGGTTTAGACAGCGGAAATATTCTCTTTTTGTAGGGCAATTTTTCTAGACTATAGGACACAAAGAAATCAATCAACTAACTAGAGATACAAGGAATCCTACCGGTCAACTGAAGCTCTGATACCACCCGATGAGGCAACGGGGTCCCGATCTTCCGATAGGATGATAACTTCGATTTGGAGGAGAACGCCTTTGATGATACGACTTCTAACCAGTCACGACCAGAACACCAAGCAATTGCTAAACCACACTCCGAGTCATTATCAACTGTGCTAAGAATACGGTTGACCTGACCACAAAAGTCTATTCCTGCGTGCAACCGAAGAACACACAATAACAAGATAATAAACAATCTCAAATTACAAATAGGATTGAAATACTCAATATGGTGGGATTCCGAATAAAGATTTTGACTGGGTGGTCTAGTCAACACACGCAGAAGATACAAGTTGCAACACAGGAAAACTAAATATAAACGAAATCTGAGAAAACTAGAGTGGTGTGGCCTCCTTAAATAGGGGAGTGGAAGCCACACAAAACTAAGAAACAACGGGGTAGTACTATTATTACAATTCACATAAATAGTAGTACAGTCATGAATAGTGGGGGTAGCACCTTCCTCTTAGGTCCATGCATTATAAGGCCCGATTTGGTTCAAACAGGTGGTGTAGTAAATTTTTTTTGATTGTGAAGCATACAGAAGGAATTTATAGGTAAGGTTGAATCCGTTGTAAAGAGGACGAGAAAAGCTTTCCATCAAGTACTCATGGACCTCAAACGGACTTCGTATGTGAAAGTTATGTTCGTTTGAAGTTGTACCTGTTAGGCTGATTTTGAATTGATCTGGAGACCGAATTGAATTCCAAAACGTGTCCCACTTGAACTTTTGCTTGAATTGGTCCAAAAGTGACGTGGTGACCATAAGAAAGAGTTGAGGAAGACGTCGACATGATCTTGATATGTTAGTTGGCTTCCCTTTTGGTAGACCCCAGCTACGAGCTCATAGGGTTGATACAATCCTCCTTGTATAGCTGTGTAAATATGCATTTTCATCATTAAGTAGCATCATATAGTTCATATGATATAAAGGCACTTTTAAAAATAACCTCACCTGATAATTTAAGTGATGCATAGGAACTCTTGTTATTACAACAACAAGTATTGCTAATATGGTTGTATTCACCGGGACCATGTCCTCATCAAGTTTGGTAAGAGTTTGAGATATGTGTGACTAGTCAAGCTCCACCTCCTAGCAGTTTATAGAGACTTACGTAATGCTCATGTATTTTCTTATTTACTACTAACCATGACAGGTTCAAGATCACATAACAAGAATTTTTGTTAGACCAACAACGTGTTGGATCGACTTAATAGGACCCTCATCACCATCAACAATAGAGTTGAAATCCTTGACAAATGTTCATGTAATACCTTGAATGTCGTTTCGGTATCGGTTTTAAAGTAATCACGGAGTCGCCGGATTTTCAGTAAATCGCGAGAAGGGAGAATAAAATTATGGAATAGTCAAAATAAGAAAAAAATAAATTAAAAAACATTTTGTAGGCTGCGGGAGGGCGGGCCTGCCACCCTGGGCCGAAAGGCCCAAGGGAGCGGCTGCACCCTCCTTCCCCCCCCCACTAAACCCTAGCCGCCACCCTTCTTCCCCTCTCCCCCACTCCTGGCCGCCACCCTCCCCTTTTCCCTACACCTCCCTCTTCCCCTCCAAAAGCTACTGTCCTTTGGTGCAAGCAGAAGGCAAGGAGAAGAAGAAGAGGAAGAAAGGAAGGAAGAAGAAGAGGAAGAAGAGGGGTGATCCCAAGGGGATCCCCTAGATAACTCTTCCTCATCCCAAATCCCTCTGATTTTGCTGTAATTAGGGTTCTTAGCCTAAGAATTGGTGGGGATTAGCAATTAGATTCTCCGATTAGGGAATTCCTGCTATCTGCCTGTAGATCAATCCGTGCAACGCGACTATTTGCACTGTTTAGACCCACGAAACGAATTTTCTTGTGGGTCTACCCAAAAGGAAAATTGTAGAGGACAACAAGACCTATCATCTGTATTTTTTTCAGAAGTTTTGGCCGCGGTATTTGGGCACAGCAAGGTTGGGAACCTTGCTGTCTGTCAGGGGTGCAGACTAGGATAGATGACTGTTCAGGTGTAGTTTAGGAGTAGAAGATGATTTTTACGTTTTTGGTCACCATTGTGAAAAATGTAGAGAATTCAATAATCTAACTGCTGTACAAAAATTATAATTTTTAGAGCCTTGTTCTGTGGTTGGGGTGTGTTAGAAGCTGGTTGTCCAGATTGCCAAAACAGAGTGCATCCTCTGTTTTGCGTGATAAATATTCCTTGTTAGTGGTGAATTGAAAATAAGTGCTCTACTTGAAAAATGAAGGTATTTAAGTGTAGATTCTAGATATATATCTTTTTCTATAATTAGTTTAATATTTTTAAAGATATAAAAATGTTAAGCAGCATTGCTGCAGCGGGCAGAGTGTGGAATCGTTAAGCGAGAGGGATGTTGTAGGGTTTTGGGGATTAGCGACATCTTTACTTCTTAAGACACGATTTCTTTGCTGTGGTATTGTGCTGAGAGGTACTTTTGGGCAGGTGGTGTTGCTCCTGAACATGCGTGATATGCTTCACTTCAATGGTAGAGGCAAGTAAACGTAGCGGTTGTGCTACTATTTAACTCGTTAATCATTCTACATTTATATTAATTAATTCTCTTAATTTGAGGTGCTGTGACATTGTTCATGCTTCCTTAATGTGGTCCATGTGGTAGTATTTTAAGAATTCAATAGTTTACAATCTTGATGGTTTACTTATTGGTAAGTGGAATTGTTCTTGATGAAACAAATACAATTGTGTGGTAGTACTCTCAGTGAATATTTGGGGTTATGGTGGTAGCATTCTTGATGAATATATTGTGTTCTATGTGGTAAAATTCCCTATAGATCGATTGATCTTGATCTTGGTGAATCGAATCTGGGTTATGTGGTAGTGATCTTATGTGACATTGGTATTGTACTTAATGAGACACATACAGATTATGAGGAAGTATTCATGATGATTATGTTACTAATCTTCGTGGTTAAATTCTTATGGTTTATCATTATCATATCATTCATATCATGTCATGGCATTTACATTGTAGATATCACCGCTTATAGCCGCAATCGTACCGGTACAGCATCATACATTGCCGTAGTACGATGCACACTCTTACTTTGTTGGGTAAGGGTGCAGTGGAGCATAGTATGCATAAGCATTTAATTGTGAATGGAGGAATTGCATTCATATGCCAAAGGTTTAAATCCTTATGAGGTAGGACTCGTGGTAGTCCTTGTGGTTTAATGAATGAGGATGTGGAATGTGGTTGAATTGATGTGCAAACAAATGCAATCTCTTAACTTCATGTGGAATTGGCTCATAAAAGTCACTTGTGGTATGGTAGGGGATGTGGCTGTGGCATGAGGTATTTAGTTTTTTTCCCTTGTGGTAACTGTGGTGAGCGGTTGTGGTTGTGGGAAAGGAAAGGTTAGTGAGGAAAAGAAGTTGAATGCTTTACTGATGTTGATAGTAGTGGTGGTTGTGATAAGTAGTAGGTAATCGAGACCTAATTGTGAATGTTTTATTAGCTGTGGATGGAGGAATTGCATTTATATGCCAAAGGTTTAAAGACTTATGAGGCAGGACTCGTGGTAGTCCTTGTGGTTTAATGAATGAGGATGTGGAATGTGGTTGAATTGATTTGCAAACAAATGCAATCTCTTAACTTTATGTGGAATTGGCTCATAAGAGTCACTTGTGGTATGGTAGGGGATGTCGTTGTGGCATGAGATATTTATTTTTTTCTCTTGTGGTAATGTGGTTAGCAGTTGTGGTTGTGGAAAAGGAAAGGTTAGTAGTGGTGGTCGTGACTACGTAGTAGGTAATCGAGATCTAATTACGAATGTTTTATTGTTGTTGGTAGTAAATGTGGTTAAGACTATAATTGCAGTCATTGTGGAAAATAATTGTTGAAGCTTAAACCATTGGAGAATTGTGGTTAAGAATTGTCGACTCATGTTTAGAACTCATGCGGTTATTGAGGGGTATGAAAAAAGAAGAATTGGTCTGATTATCATAATTGATTAAATTTCCAACTTGTTGGGTAGATTGAATTGATTGATCTTAAGTAATTAATATAACTTTTGGGATGGTCAAGTAAGGGGCATTGGAATATTGCCTTAGTAATATTAATCTTTAATATGTCTTCTCTTTACATACTTGATGAGTTTGTACCACTGCTAAATTCATATAACTTATGCTATGCTAAATTGTTGACACACGTACAAAGAAATAGATGAAGGTTGATGTATTGACTTGTGGAATTTTGCCTTATAAAACTGGTATTATTGAAGTTTAAAGTTATTTCGTTCTAATTTCTGAATATAAGGTGGAATATTGAATCTATGCTCATAATTGTTCTTGTGATTGCAAAACAGAGATAGGTTCATAAATGTTACCTTGACAAAATAATTATCAACTATTGACAGTAATGACTAGAGTGCAATCAATTTGTGCTAAATTAGAGATTGAGCATCAATAAGAGTTAAATGTATGAAATCTAATAAGAGATTTATGCTAGCATGTTTGTGAGGTTGTCATGTTCTAATATCATCTTGTTAAAGAGTTTGTTTTCAATAATGTGGCTTGTGCTCTGGGATTTTCCTAGGTTAAGTAGTTGAAATCTTATTTAGATAATAAGAATATGATGAAGTGATTTATAGTGTTCCTTTGGAAAAAATATGAAGGGATAAGTGGATATGATGATTATTGTAAAGAATGTTATCTTGTTGTTAATACAATTGACAGTATGTGGTTGGGAGTATTGTGTTGAATGTTTTATAAATAAAAGAATTTGATAGTTCCATGATACTAATTGAATTAAAAAGATTGGAAATTTGCGGTTGGGATCTTTTTTTTTTGGATCTTATGACTTGTGTGATAGCCAAGATTGCTTTGAGTAAAGCGACGTGTTGAATGATTTTATTGATTTTTTATCTGAATCTTGTGTTGTGGACTTCAAACATCTTTGGTTGGAATTGGTGGGATGCTGTAATCAAAGAAAATTATTTCTTGTTAGAAGAAAGAGTTGTACTAGAAGTATTTGAGGTACAGGTGATCTCATCTTGTGTTTTTCAACATCATTGCTATTTATTTTTATTTTTTTCTCTTGGTCTTATGGCCACTGTGAATGATGGCGTTTTTTTTGTGTGCTAGAATTTATTTCTTCTTACCTCTTCTTCTAAGAAAAGCGTAACCGATTTGAGTTGCGAAGTTTTCTTTATTGCGTGATGGCAACTAGATAGTGATGGTCTAGTGGATGTTTTGTTGGAAGCCTTAAATATCACGATGTTTGTGGTGCATTGGATATATATTATTTTCGTAGGATGATGTAACATGCTGTTTTTCTGCATTTTATAAAGCCTAGAATTTAAAAATGAATTTTCTGGATTTTTTTGGATTTAATCAAAGCTTCAAATGAATTTTTAGAATTTAACATAATTTAATATGATTAAAATAAACATTAACATAAGTTGAAAATATTTTATTTGAGTTCTTTGTGTCCCAAGGATTTTTCTGGTATTTTTGGTGAATTTTTGGGATTTATTTGCTATTTTCTAGAGCTTTTGGGAATTTATTTGATTTTTGAAATTAAGAAATCCGGGGAAACTCTTTTCTTAAAACCTCGGACGGCTCCTCACCGTCCGATCCTTCCTCCCCCACGCCGCCTTCCCTCGGCCCAGCCCGCGCCCGCTCACCCGCCCGATCGGCCGCCTGGCCGACGTGGCACCATCCCGTCCGCTCCCACCGCACCACCTCACCCTAACCCTAGCGCCCCGCGTCACCTGCGCCCTCCTCCGCTCTCGCCCGTCCAATCCTCCCCGAACCCATCCTCGCCGTCCACGTGTCGCAACCGTGCTTATCGTCTCTGAGCTGAACTCGTCGCTGCGCTGTCTCTGCCCAGGTTGCCTCGGTTCGCGTGCAATATAGCGCTGCCGCCTCGGTTCATGCACTCTATCGCCGTCGCCTCCTCTCACCTGCACCGCCGCCGTCAGCTGCGCGCCGCCGCCTCACCCGGAGCCCCGCCGCCATCGGAGTCCTCGCCACCGAGGACCTTCGTCGCCTCCGCCGCCGCCTCGGACCTCGCCGCCGTCCCATGCGTGCTCGTCACCCCGTTCTCCATCGTCCGGTCGACCCCCGTCCGCAGAACCGCTGCCCGAACCCGGCGTCGTCCCTTCCGCCGGTAAGCCACTGACGCACCCTCGCGCTCTCCCTCTCTTCCTCGCCGACGACCGCAACCGCACCGCGCACGCCCGCTCACCCCGCCGGACGCACCCGCCACAGTTCGCGTGCCCGACCCGGGACGTTTGCGAAGCCTTGTGCGCCATGCTGCCACACGCCACCCATCGGATGGCCACCGCCTCCGACCGCGACCGTCGCTTCATATCTAAGCCAGCGCACCAGATCTTGCCATGTGGCCAACCCTGAGCCGTCCGATCCCACACCGAACCGCGCCACCGCCGTGCCCGCGCCCCTGCTGGGTTAGCCCTACCACGTGGCAGGCCACGTCAGCCTTAGTGCCACATGGCATGCCACGTGTCCACTACGTCAGCGCCACGTCAGCATTTTTCCGAGCCTGGATGCTCAACATGCCACGTGTCACCCCCTCAGTCTACCACGTCAGCGCAATATTTCGTGAACCCGGTCCACCGTAGACTTTCTCTCTTCCTGTAGACTTGGTCCACAGCACAGTGCGATTTCGTATTTTTCCTGAATTTCCTTTAGGGTTTATTTTTTGAGAGCCCATTCTCCTCCGTCCAAGCTCCGATTGATCCCGTTCTTTTTTCTAAATTAATCTAAAATCGAGCTATAGCTTTTGGTTCTAGTTTCATGATTTTTGGAGTTCATTTGCTTATTATTTTATGTGTTTCTCTTGTTTCGATCGTTTTCTCTCTCGTTAGATTCGGATTCCGGAGGAGTAAGATCTACTCCCGAAGACCAAGAGTACCTCGCTGAGCATAACCAAGGCAAGTCGTGTCCTTTGATCATGTTGAACCTAGTTTGCAATCTATTATTTAATTATTTTATTTTAAATTACATTGCATTGCTATTTACTACAAATCCTTGTATTGGTAATTATCGTCTCAATTGTTTATCCCTCCTTGATAACTTTGATGCCATGATGCCATTGTCACCTTAGGCGGGGAATTTAATTAGTGATATTATGTTAATTGTCACATGGGTTGGTACGATAGAATTGCTTAGCCTGACTTAAATTTACGAATGGTTTCATCATCACATGTGAATTATTAATTTGACTTAATGATATATGGAACTGTGGTTGGTGCCACGTTTATTAAAATTTATACCATAGCATTGGTGTGTCATTGGCGTAGATATACAAACTTGGTTTTGCACTTGGACTAGTGATCGTGCAGTAAAGGGGGAAGTGCAGGTTCACTTCGGGGGATGTGGTAACCTCGCACGGGTAGAATTAAGGACTTAACTTTGTGCGCCATTGATATGAGCTTTATCGTGCAAACCACATGTCTAGTATGGGATAGACCTGGCTGACTAATTTGGGAGATTTCAACTTAATCTTGCCAATGAGATGAACATAGTTGCTGATTTTCATGTGGCGCAAGAGGGTGTGATGCGAAACCCTAGCGGGCATGATTGGGTTGGGATTGAACTTTGTAAAGGCTTTGTTGTGATTTCCTGAGATCGAGACTAATCACATCGTGTGGGTACAGTTGTGCAACCTCTGTAGAGTGTAAAACTATTCGAATAGCCGCGTCCTCGGTCATGGACATTGCTCGGGGATTTCACACGAGGGGTAGATTATCTGATTAGAGAATTCCTGTTGTCTGCCAGTAGATCAATCCGTGCAGCGCGACTGTTTGCGCAATTTAAACCCACGTCTTAGGGTCATTATTGCTCTGATACCATCTCTGTCGGAACCCAGAACAACACTTCAAGTCCCTCTGTGTAAATCGCACTATCCCAGGAAAAGCTAGTGCACACAGGGTAAACAATGATGTATATCACGCAAAATCACCACAAATTTTATTAAGCAAAGATACGGGCCTTAAGGCCAAGTTTTACAATATAGGGGCACAAGGCCAACAAAAGAATTAAAAGCAGCGGAAAAACGATAAAGGTAGCAGATCAGCCCATCCAGCCTCCCACAGGCGAATGACTGTAAAACGCGTCCTATTCGCTTAAGTAGTACTCACCGTCGTCGTCGCCGTTGAAGTCTGGCAACAGATTTTAGCAAGGTGAGCATATAAAGTACTCCACAAGTTACACCCGTAAATATAATAGAATGAATGCATGCATAGGGGATAACAAAGGAAGGCTTAATAGGGTTGTTTGTGGAAAAAGCAGTACTGAAATTTAAATACGATAATGTAAGTACAAAAAGCTAAATTTTAATACTTCATACGAAATAATAATTTAACAAAGTAATATCGTTAGTATAGGCTCCGACCTACACTAACCTAACCACGGGTATCCCACCCGGACCATTGTCAGAAACCACTGTCGTTTGCCAAAACCCAGTTTTATCAAAAATCCAAGTCTAATATGTGGCAACTCTACTTAGCATGTCCATGATCGTGGACACGACTATCCAGGATAGATTAAAACTCTGCAGAGGTGTACAACTTTACCCACAAGACGTGTCTTCCCACTTGAGTCACACGATCAACACACTGCCTTAGGTGTGCGGCAGGGAATTCACGATAAGGCTGTTCCAAAGATCTATAGCCAAAATAGTCACGCCGCCACTAAGGTTTCACCACAACTCGAATCCACGAGTTGGAGCCCCCTCTGGTGCCATGTGAGATTTCTCGCGGCCTACACCACGCTCACATTCAGCCTATAGCGAACTATATTTAGAATTTCACAATTTACTTAGTCAGGTCCGTCCCATATCAGACTTGTGGTAGTACGAAGTGACTTCGTAAAATGAATCACAGAAACGGTCCTTAATTCGACTCAGGCTCAATCCACATACCTTCATGCACGACAATCAACCAGGTATCACCAAACACGAGGCATGCCGGCACCCACCACCTAACCAACAACCTAAGTCCAAAACATAATTTTCTATTTTCATTTTAAACTATTTCCATAAACCATCCTTGACTCATCGAAGTCAATAATTCATTTATAAAGACTGTCATTTCATGTGAAACGGTTGATCCCGCCTCAGAGGGAAGAAAGGCGGGATGAATCGGTAAGTGGGATCGGACGGTTGGAAATGGATCCGGTGGCGCGGACTGGCTCGATGGGTTTCATTTTCTTTTTGATTTTTCAGAAATAATTAAGAGGCTTTAAAAGCTCAGAAAAATACCAAATAAATCTTGAAAATTCCAGAAAAATTCAGAGAACCTTCTAAAACTAATTTAGAATTAATAAAAATATTTCTAACCTACTTTGATATTTATATTTTGCAAAAACACCAATTTCCTTTAAAAGGAGAGTTTTAAATCTTTATAAATTCTTCAAAATTAGTATAATTACAGTTTTGTCTTTAAGGAAATGAGATGCATTTATTTTGGACCTTTATAAGATGAAATACTTTTATTTTGACTTTTATAAAATTAAAATTTTAATTTTCTCAAATCAGGCCTTGGAATAAAATCCAAAAAAATCCAATAAATTCCATAAAATACTTTAAGAAAGAAATAAAATTTTTGGGATATTACAGATTTGCGCGCAGCAGGGTCGGAAACCTTGCTGTCTGTCAGGGGTGCAGACTAGGACAGATGGCTGTTCAGGTGTGATTTAGGAGTAGAAGACGATTTTTACATTTTTGGTCACTAGTGTGAAAAATGTAGAGAATTTAGTAATCTAACTTCTGTATACAAATTATAATTTTTAGAGCCTTGTTCTGTGGTTGGGGTTTGTTTGAAGCTAGTTGTCCAGATTGCCAGAACAGAGTGCATCCACTGTTTTGTGTGATAAATTACACCTTGTTAGTGGTGAATTAAAAATAAATGCTCTACTTGAAAAGTGAAGGTATTTAAGTGTAAATTCCAAATATATATTTTTTGCTGTAATTAGTTTAATATTTTTAAAGATATAAAAATGTTAAGCAGTGTTGCTGCAACGGGCAGAGTGTAGAACCGTTAAGCAAGAGGGATGTTGTAGGGTTTTGGGGATTAGCGACATCTTTACTTCTTAAGACGCGATTTCTTTCCCGTGGTATTGCTGAGAGGTACTTTTCGGCAGGTGGTGCTGCTCCTGAACTCGCTTGATTTGCTTCGCTTCAATGATAGAGGCAAGTAAACGTAGCGGTTGTGCTACTGTTTAACTCGTTAATAATTCTACATTCACATTAATTAATTCTCTTAATTTGAGGTGCTGTAACAATGTTCATGCTTCCTTAATGTGGTCCATGTGATAGTATTTTAAGAATTCAATAGTTTATAATCTTGATGATTTACTTATTGCTAAGTGGAATTGTTCTTGATGAAACAAATACAGTTGTGGAGTAGTACTCTTAATGAATATTTGGGGTTGTGGTGGTAGCATTCTTGATGAATATATTGTGGTCTATGTGATAGAATTCCCTATAGATCGATTGATCTTGATCTTGGTGAACCGAATTGTAACACCCTAGGACCCACATTACCTTGGAATACCACTAAACCACTCTATAGCTAGCTAAAAATTTCAAGATAATTTATTCCGGTAACAATTTCTAGACATGAAGCATTAAGCAGAAGCATAAACAACTAAGGGAACAAACATAACGGTAACAAGTTCAATAATTAAAACAACCTCTAGCGGATTAATCAAAGAATAGTTCACATGTTCATTATTATTAAATAAAATAATCATCCACGAATAGCTAAACATTTGGCTAGAATTCCATCGACTTTATTATAGCATGAATTGATGAACCAAGTGCATTATTGTGGTGCCGCTCTACCCATCCCATGAATGCTCAAGAATCACCTGTAGGGGGGAAACAAGGGTGAGATAAAAATCTCAGCAAGCAAACTGTTTAACAGGTTATTCAGACTATAAACAAATAGACAACATAGTTAAAGTAACCATATGTCCACAATGTGCATCCACTTTAATAAAAAGCTAATTAAACTACAGTGATGTTAAGCATCAATATTCATTTTCTATAATGACCACAATTATAGACTTAAGCACATTTACTACCAACAATAATAAAACATGAGCAAATAAATCTTGATTAACTACTTCATATCATCCACCACTACCACTACCAATGACTATAAAGCATTAACATGTTTTACCTCACTAAATTTATTATTTTTCACATCCACAACTGCTATCAACAATTACCACAAGAGAAAGGAATCTCATACCACAATCACAACCCCTACCATACCACAAGGGATGAACCCCAATCCACGACCACAGCCACTTTCCTCATATCACCAGTGACTCTCATGAGCCAATCCCACATTACAACTATGAAGTTGCAGTTGTTTGTAAAATAACTGCACCACAATATATTGCATAAGTATACAAATGATCTTTCCACAATGCAATGCATATGCATGCTATGCTCCACTGCACCTTTACCCAACAAGGTAAAAATGTGCATCGTGCTACGGCAATGCACGATGCTATACCAGTATGGTCATGGCTATAAGTGGAGACATCCACAATGCAATGTCATGACATGTTATGAATGATATGATAATTATAAATCACAAGAATACCAACTTCAAGGGCATTAATATGATCCTCATGAATTTAACAACCAGGAAGTATCATCATATTCACCATGCATTTACTTTCATATACCACAATTGGCTCATTAAGCAAATTATCACAATACTACCAAAACACATCCAAACATAGCAATTGATTAATATGTTTCTACCACATTCTTATTTAGAAAATATGTAACTATGGCATATCATTTAACATTACAAAAATCATGCATATTGCAAGTAGTAAGAATAACGGGTTAAACGGTAGCACATCCGCTACATTTACTTGCCTCTACCGACGAAGCGACGAAATCATGCCCGTTTAGAAGCAAAACCGCCTGTCCAAAAAGGTACCTGTTGTAGGGGTGGCCCCCACCTAACCCAACCAGCCTATTAGATGTGTAAGGATGTAAATGCCCCGAAGGGCATCCTTGTAAAGACGCTCCTCGTAAGGAGATATATATGTAACGCTAGCCATGGTGAGAGGGGACATCTCACCTAACTCCCCACTACATCTCTTCTCTGTTTGGTCTATAACTACAACAGTACCTATCAGCACACATTACAACCATGAAAATGCGACTCTCAAAGAAAAGATATCGCTAAACCCCAAAACCCCACAACATCCTTCCCCGTGTAACGGTTCTACAATTTTCCCACTGTAGCGGTGCTGCTTAATTTTTTTGTATCTTTAATAATACTAAGCCTTTTACAAAGCGAGATATATATCTGGATTCCTCACTTAAATACCTACACTTTTCATGTAGTTCATATATTTTTATTTTGTTCTTAGTAAGGTGTAACATAATGCACAAAACATAGGACGTTCTCTGTTCTGTCAATTTAGGCAGCCAGATTCTAATGCGTCCCAACCACATTGTGGTATGTTTGGATGAGTTTTGGTAGTATTGCGGTAATTTGCTTAATGAGCCAATTGTGGTATATGAAAGTAAATGCATGGTGGATATGATGATACTTCCTAGTTGTTAAATTCATGAGGATCATATTAATGCCCTTGAAGTTGGTATTCTTGTGGTTTATGATTATCATATCATTCATAACATGTCATGATATTTGCATTGTGGATGTCGTCGCTTATAGCTGCGACCGTACCGGTACAGTATCGTACATTGCGTAGTATGATGCACACTCTTATCTTGTTGGGTAAGGATGCAGTGGAACATAACATGCATATGCATTTAATTGTGGATGGAGGAATTGCATTCATTTGCATTTAATTGTGGATGGAGAAATTGCATTCATATGCTAAAGGTTTAAAGCCTTATGAGGCAGGACTCATGGTAGTCCTTGTGGTTTAATGAATGAGGATGTGGAATGTGGTTTAATTGATTTGCAAATAAATGCAATCTCTTAACATTATGTGGAATTGGCTGGTAAATTTGATCCTGATGTCTATGTTGACTGGAAGATAGCGTTTGATAACGAATTTGAATATTATGATTGGTCTTATAGGTAAAAGATTAGAGTTGCCAAAAGTGTTTTCATTAATAATGCAATAATTTGGTGGAAGTATCTTGGTAGATATGGTAGAGTACCTCAAACTTGGAATGCATTGAGAAACTTTGGAGAGATAAATTTGTTCCTAAAAATCATGATGATTATTTGCTAGTTATATTGCAACATTTAAGATAAGGTAATAGAACAGTAAGAGAATACTATCATAGAACAATAAGAGAATACTATTATGAATTGAAATCTTGTTCGTTACATTGTGGTATAGAGGAACATGCTGAAACTATGGAGAATAGATACTTAAGTGGGCTTAATCAAGAAATTCAGGACCTTCTATTTCACAAAAAATACAATTCTCTCTCTCATTTGTTTATACTTGAGAAAGAATTAAGAATGCTTAATGATAGGATACATGAGAGTAAACATGTGGTTGTATGTTTTTCTGCGACTAACAACTTACAGGAAGTTGAGAATCATGCTGAAGAGAAGAATGAGCTAATTGAGCTACCGACTCCATTACTTGAGAAGGAAGATGAGGTGATAGATACCCCTACATCATGTGAGAAGAGCCAAAAAGGTAAAGATAATGGTGCTATAATCACACAAGGTGAGTTTGCTTGTGAAGAACTACAATTGTCCACTATTCATGCTACCTTAGAGCAAAAATTAGTGAAAAATAATTCTGATATGCACATGTTTCAAGTACATAATTCAGACTGTATTAATTGAAGTATTGATAATAAGTTCTGTGCTAATTCCTTGAATACATCCTTAGCACAACCAAAAGTTAAACGTGATTCTTTTATTTTAATTCTAAATCCATGTGCTAAAATAAATGCATTTGATTCTATCTATGTGAAATTGATACATGCTAGAGATGAATAGAATGAAATTTCTTCTTTGAACAATTTAGGTTATATTGAGATTTATCATCCTTGTGACCTGAGTTGTTTAGAGAAGAAATTATTTGAGATTCCCAGTTCGCTTTCATTGTTTTGTTATAAATTTTATCTAAAAGACGAGTATGATGAAAAAGAAAAATTATATGGTTCATAGAATTTATATAACTTCTGAACTGTGAAGTTCAACTTTTGAGAAGAAACACTGTCATGTAGAGGAAACAACTAATGTCACTAACCTTATTATTTCTAGTTTATCTAGTGTTGTTTGTGAACTACAGGAAACCTTTCAAGAAGGGGAGCGTTGTGGGCTGCTTCCATACACCACAACCAATTCTCTATTTGCACCAAAAAAGAATTTGACTCATTGAGATCATCAATATCATATCACAATCCAATACCACCTTTTCTAAAGAATGGGAGTAAGATGAAGCACATACACTATCCGTGATAATACTACCAATCAGGTTCAATTATTTCTAAGAGGTTTTACTTTGTTTGATAAAGAACTTATAATATTACATAATAAGAGTTCGTTGCGTTCTTTGTCATGTACTGAGATTTATGATCAAAATCATGCAATACGTGAGACCACACATCTATTAAAACTGAGGACGGTTTTCTGTCAAGAAGGGGAGGATGATGTGACGACGCCATAAACACATATGACCATAGCTCCTAAGAATAAACAAAAGGTGAATTCATTTCTTTGGCTTCAATTTGTTTCAAATGAGAATATGATGCTATCTAAAGATGAATATATATATATATATATATATATATATATATATATATATATATATATATATATATATATATATATATATATATATATATATATATATATATATATATATATATATATATATATATGCAGCTATACATGGAGGATTATATCAACGCTACGCACTTGTGGTTGGGGTCCACCTAAAGGGAAGCCGACTAGTATATCAAGACCAAGTCAACACCTTCCCCAACTCTTGCTCAAGGTCGCCACGTCCCATTTGGATCAATTCAAGCAAGAGTTCAAGTGGGATATATTTTGGAATCCAATTCGGCCTCCAAATCATTTCGAATTCAGCCTGATAGATCCGACTTCAAATGGGCATAACTTTTGCATACGAACTCTATTTGAGGTGTGCAAGTATAGCATAGAAAGAAGAGCTCATCCAATTTCCAATGAACATGGCTCCACCTCTAAATTCCTTCTGTGCGCACCACAGTTACGAAAATAATCCAACGCTTGTTGTAGGGGTGGCCCCCACCTAAACCCTACCGGCCTAAGGCAGCGTAAGTATGAGTGTGGTGTGTATAATGACGTGAATGCCCCGAACGGCACTCTTGTAAAGACGCTCCTCGTAAGGAGATATATATGTGATACCAGCGATAGGGAGAAGGGACATCTCACCTAACTCCCTACTACATCTCTTCTCTGTTTGGTTTGTAACTACAACAGTTGGCGCCGTCCGTGGGGACGACAGGAGTAAGCCTCAGGATCGAGGAAGGTTGGCATCGACATCATCGACGGTAAGGAGGAAAAAAGGGGTCGCAGCGACGTCCCGCGCTGGCACCAGGGCTTCGACATCGGCGATCCTGGAGGTGAACGACGACACTCACCACGTAGCGACCGACACTGCCATCGTCGACACAGCGCCGACCCCGCCATCGCCGGTGCAGCTGATGGGAACGGGGTCTCGATCTTCCAACAGGTTCTGGATATGTTCGATTTGGTGGAGGCGCGACACAAATCGATTCGCTTCCGAACAACACGTTCCAAACCCCACAATCGTAACACCACGTCTCCTCAGGTTATCAACCGTGCGCTGCTCGGTTGACCTCGCCAAGAAAGCTAATCCTCGCCTGCGAATCGAAGAACACAAGCAAGAACAAGGAGGAACACAACGGAATTGCAGATGTATTGGTTTAGCACTCGAAGTTGGGGTGGGGGTGGCGGCTAGATATAGAGGGGTGAGGGGTGTGTAAAACCCCTGGACGCGCCCTAATGGGCTCCAACACAATACAAAGCCGAACGGCCCAAAAGACGGTGGCGCAGCACCCTGACAGATTCTGAAAGCCCACTTATTTCAACGATTCCTATTGACTCATAAGGAATTTGGACATGGGACTAGAGCCATTGGAAAGTTCGTCTTCTCAGCTTTCCATACATATGTGGAACGTCCAAAACGGAGTCCGGATGCGATCTGGGCATCCGTTTTAGTGCGGCCTGGTCCTGGACTCCGAATTGGATTCGAAGTCGGCTTGAGTTGGGCCTCCAACATGATTCGACTGCCCTTGCTGGACTTGTGTGCCTCGTAGCCCTTCTTCAAGTACTTCCAGGTCCTTTCCATGGTTCCTAATTATAATTAAATCATTAGGTAGCAATCGATTCTCAAATGAACAAAAAGAAGTACTTAGGAACGAACTCACCTGTAAATTCAATTGTCGGGCGCGAGCTCTAGTGATTGGTCCTTGAATGTCAACTGGAGGAGTGTTGTGTGTATCCGAAGAAGTGATGTCCTCATCATCCTCCCCCTCTTGAAGCGGAGTTGTCCTCAACTCAGCCTCATCTTCTTCTCCCAAGTATGGCTTCAAATCTGAAATGTTAAAGGTGGGACTAACCCCAAACTCGGGATGCAACTCAGGTTTATATGCATTATCATTTATCTTCTCAACTATCTTAAAAGGGCCAGTAGCTCTAGGCATCAATTTTGACATTCGTAACTCAGGAAATCTATCCTTTCTTAAGTGCAACCAAACAAAATCACCCGGTTCAAGTTTAACTTCCTTTCTACCTTTACTACCAACAATCCTATATTTTTCATTCATCTTTTCAATGTTGGCCTTAGTAGTGTCATGCATTTTGACAATAAAATCAGCACGCTTGTTAGCATCATTATGAACTCTCTCACTAGTAGGCAAAGGTAAAATATGAATAGGGGCACGGGGATTGAATCCATACACTACCTGAAAAGGACTTACCTTGGTGGTGGAGTGTTCCGCTCGATTATATGCGAACTCAACATGCGGCAAACACTCTTCTCACAGCTTCAAATTATTTTTCAAAATTGCTCTTAACATGGTAGACAATGTGCGGTTCACCACCTCGGTTTGGCCATCAGTTTGTGGGTGACATGTTGCAGAGAACAACAACTTTGTACCCAACTTGTTCCATAGAGTACGCCAAAAATGACTCAAGAACTTGACATCACGATCTAAAACAATAGTAGAAGGCATACCATGCAAACGAACTATCTCTTTGAAAAAGAGGTCAGCAATATGAACGGCATCATCGGTTTTATGATATGGTATAAAGTGAGCCATCTTAGAAAAACGATCCACAACAACAAAAATGCTATCCCTCCCCCTCTTAGTCCTAGGCAATCCTAAAACAAAGTCCATAGAAATATCTACCCACGGAATAGAAGGAACAGGAAGAGACATATACAAACCATGTGGATTCAAGCGAGACTTAGCTTTTTGACATGTAGTGCAGCGAGCCACAAACCGCTCAACATCTTGCCTCATTTTTGGCCAAAATAAGTGTGTGGCTAGAACGTCCTCCGTCTTCTTAGCACCAAAATGTCCCATCAAACCACCTCCATGCGCTTTTGCAACAACAAAAGACGAACGGATCCAACTGGAATGCATAGGCGGTTAGCTCTAAATAAGAACCCATCATTGATCACGAATTTATTCCATGCTTGTCCCTCTTTACAATGCAACAACACATCCTTAAAATCAACATCAAAAACATATTGTCCTTTAATGGTTTCAAGACCAAAAATGCGACTGTTGTGGTTACAGACCAAACAGAGAGAGAGGGTATGGTAGTGGAGAGTTAGGTGAACAAATGACCTCTTCTGTCTTTCCCAAGGACTAGTCACGATACATAAGCACTCCCGACGGTACTGAGCGACATTACCATCGTAACCTTTCCCGGAGCTCCTCACCGAGGACAAGCTACGTCATTTACATGATTTACAACCTTCTCAGCAGGCTAGCTGGGTTTAGGTGGGGGCCACCCCTACAACAGGAGCCTCTCATGGTGAAGGGCTTCACAGGCCGAAGCCATGTTGCCGAGTCCTTTGGCCCCCTCCGTCCCTGCGGCCTGTGACGTTGTGTGATTGCGGGCGAAGCGAAGTCGGGGTCGGGGGCTCGCAACGGAGTCGCGTCTGCGCTGCGAAGGCGAGGGCCACGACATGTATACTACGGAGGCGAAGACCTCGCCCGAGCAGTCGCGTCGGTCCAACTCCCGTTGATAGGACACGTGTGGTCGGTCGCGACGGTTGGGCCTCCGCCGGCGGCGCTTCCGAGCGTGGCTATATATGCGGTCTTAGCGATGTGACGGAGGACTGGTGGGACGGCCTGTCTCAAGAAGATATCTCTTCCTCTCACAAGCATGCGACAGGGTTGGCGTCGGCCAAGGTGCTCGTGTGTATGCTTGTGGAAGGTAGAAGGTACGTTCTTGAGTTGGTAGGAAGGCTCGCGCCCCATGCTGACGAGGAAGTACTGGGCGTTGCGTCTGGGGCATCCACTGGCAGTGGTAAGGACGCTGTGCGCAGCCAGGCGGCCACGAGTGCACGCACCTTGCTGGCGGCCGGCTTCGCGCCGGTTGGTGCGGACTTCCGCCGAGTGACCTGCTGCGTCGGTGCTCTTTGCAACCTAGCGTCCATGGAAAGGCATGGGACACATTAGAATAGTAAAACGGTTGTAGTAAGAGAGAAGAGGTATAGTGTGCAGCAAGCGCCGGGGTTGTCCCGAGCCACTGGAGCAGAAGGGGCGCCCTTGTGGCGCGGCTTGCGGACGCGCGGCTGCGTGTTGAAGTGCCCGGGCCGAGGGTGGCCTCAAGGCTGCGTGGCGGGGGCGAAGATCACGTCGAGGACGGAGTCGGAGTCGTTCCGCTGAGACGAAGGCTTCGCTAAAGGCAGGTTGGCGGGCCCTTGGCGGTGTCGCATGTGGCCTGCGAGGGTGGAGACCCGGCCGGCGCAGCCATGCGCGCATGTGCAACCCCGCGGGGATGCCGTACGCGTGTGAGCAGCCATGCCGCATCAACTTCCTCCGGGTGCGTCTCTCCGCGCGTGGGTGGTGCTTAGACTTCCGCCGATTGCGCTTCTTGACGCGTGGGCGACGTTTCGACTTCCGCCGATTGCGCTTCTGGACGCGTGGGCGATGCGTCGACTTCCGGCGATTGCGCTTCTGGACGCGTGGGCGATGCCTCAACTTCCGCCGATGGCACTTCTTGACACGGAGGAGGTCTGTATAATACATACCAGAGGGCCACAAGGGTCGTCCGAGCCAGCTGAGATGATCTTTGATCTCGAAAATATGCCTTCTTCTGTTCATGAACACGCAGTGAAATGTTGTCGTGTTGATGAACAGAAGGAGGCCTATTTTCGAGCGCAACCAATGCGGCGATCGTCGGTCGCCGCGCATGCACAGGGGGAAGGAGGCCACTGCGTTGTGGGCAGTTGCGTTGTGCTTTCCACAGCATGCCTTGGGTGCTTGGTAAAGGAATACGCGTAGGCTACGGAAGCAGAAAACAAAACTTTTCTACCGCGCACCCAAGAACATCATGCTAAGGAAGGATCATGGATCGTTACCACTTAGACGCGCAGCGCAGCGGAAGAAGAATTGGAAACCGATCCAATCACTCACGTCGAGGTAGTAGTGGAAGTAGCCGATCGTCCCGAACAGATCGTCTCCTCCACGCACGCCGATCAAGATCGCAACGAGCAGCGCCTCCACCGGTATCCACACGTCCGGTGGAACGCCGATCGCGAGTGTACTAGCACTCGTGAGCAGCTAGGGTTTGGCTCGGAGGTGGCGGCTAGGGTTTTGCTAGATGTTAATCGGGCGAATCCCCTCCCCCTCGCCTCCATATATATAGACCTCCTCACGTGGGCCTTGCGACCAAGGCCCATTAGGAGTCTATTCGGATCTTTATCCGAATTGAGCCCATATCCAAATCATATTTGAATCGTGTTCCAACCCGTTAAGCGTGCGACCACAGGTTCACGTATACTTGGTCGTGACCCGAAACGCCTTTCCGGTCACCACATTAATAGCGGCCTCTAGTAAGACATATTAACCCCAAAGTATATGTAAAGATCATATCTACTGAACTCGTAATGTTCTCTCATGTACGAATCCCTTTGCCTCACGATATAGATTGAGCTCAAGGCAAGACTGTGTCATCCTCTTAATAGCTCAATCACTCTCTCGATTCCGTGATGGATTATAAACTTGTGATTGACTCCTCAATCACCTTGGCATGGCCATGCACTTTCATAATCCATTACATCGAGGGCCAGAGATATCTCTCCCATAAGGAGGGCAAATTCCATCTTGATCATTCACATCCCACTACATGTTTCATGTCAAATTCGAAGACTACTTTTATGACTACCCGATTCACGGAGTAGTGTTTAGTAGTCCCAAAATAAGCTACTACTCATGTTGGGAACCATGATGATCTCAAGTCTAAGGATTCTACATAAACACTACTTGAGACCAACGATGACACATGGAATCTCTGCAGTGTCTCATGGCAGTCTATCCAACATATGTTCACTAACACATGTCCATATTATTGATTTGGTATCACCATACCATGATCCATGAGACATGATCATCAATCAATACATATGCTGATCTTTGTCTTTGAATCATATTTGTTCCTCATATGATATACGATCGTGGATCATTTAGAAATAGCAACATCTTAGTATTTAAGAGTCTCATGAATAAGTCACATACTCATTGATCAATAATGATGATGTCTATTCCAAGGAACAAAGTAATGTATCATAAACATAGTATGTGATATATACAACATCTCCATGTTGCCTCTAGGGCATATCACTAATGATCTCCCACTTGCACTAGAGTCAACCATGTAGGTATCTAATACCCATTGCCCTAGTGTGAGCCTCATGCTTTGGTGGGAAGCGGCTTTGTCAACGGATCTGCAATGTTCAAATCCGTTTGTACTTTGCATATCTTCACATCGCCTCTCTCCACTATCTCGCGGATGAGATGAAATCGCCGTAAAATGTGCTTGGACTTAGTGCGATCTAGGCTCTTTGGCTTGCGCAATGGCCCCACTATTGTCACAATGAGGTCCATTGGGCTGGAGGCACTAGCCATCACACCAAGCTCGAAATAAATTTCTTGATCCAAACAACCTCTTTGGCGCTTTCCGTAAGTCGCTATGTACTCGGCTTCGTTGTAGAATCGGCAACCGTCTCACGCTTGGAACTCTTCCAGCTTACCGCACCGCCATTCAGGCAGAACACAAATCCAGATTGCGATCTAAAATCATCTTTGTCAGTTTGGAAGCTAGCATCGGTGTAACCATTTACAACGAGCTCTTCCTCACCTCCATAGACAAGGAACACATCTTTAGTTCTTCTCAAGTACTTCAAGATGTTCTTTACGACAATCCAGTGACTTTCACCGGATCTCGATCGTATCTACTCGTAGCACTTAAAGCATACTGAAACATCCGGGCGTGTACAAAGCATGGCATACATAATGGACCCAATAGCCGAAGCATATGGAATCGCATTCATTTTATCCCGCTCATCAGGTGTACTAGGACACTGATTCTTGCTAAGATTTATACCATGTGACATAGGTAGAAAACCTTTCTTGGAATCATGCATATTGAACCTTTTCAACACCTTGTCAATGTACGTATCTTGGCTTAATCCAATTAGCCTTTTGATCTATCTCTATAGATCTTGATGCCTGAATATATGCTGCCTCTCCTAAGTCTTTCATAGAGAAACTATTTTTAATGAAGACTTAATGATTCGAGCAAAGGAATGTCATTTCCGATCAGTAATATGTCATCCACATATAAGACCGTAAATACGAGTGCGCTCCCACTAGCCTTTTGTAAACACAAGGCTCTTCTTCGTTCTTGATGAAACCAAACCCTTTGATTACTTCATCAAAGCGAATGTTCCAACTCCGAGATGCTGCTTTAATCCATAAATGGATCTTTGGAGCTTGCATATCTTTCCAACGATTGCGGATCGACAAAACCGTGGGCTGTGTCATGTACACATCCTCACTCAGATTTCCATTAAGGAAAGCTGTTTTGACATCCATTTGCCATATTTCATAGTCGAAATATGCAGCAATCGCTAGAATGATCCGAATAGACTTTAGCATTGCGACGCGAAAAAGTTTCATCATAATCAATACCTTGAATTTGTTTGAAACCTTTGGCCACCAATCGCGCTTTATAGATGTGAACATTTCCATCTATGTCTATCTTTTCTTGAAAACCCATTTGCATTCAATGGTTTTAACACCATCAGTGGATCAACCAAGTTCCAAACTTGATTCTCGTGCATGGATTCAATTTGGATCTCATGGCTTCAAGCCATTTCTCGAGTCCGGTCCCACCATTGCTTCTTCATAGGTCTTAGGCTCATCGTTGTCTAACAACAATATGTCCCGTTGTTGAGTAGTCAAGAACATGTACCTCTCGGTGCACGACGTGACCTTCGACCTACGTGGTGCGGTGTGTCCACAATGTGTTCTTCAACAGCTTGTTCATCTGTTGTGGTTCTCAGAGGAGCTGAAACGTTATCGGTGTTTCTTGAATTTCTTCAAGTTGCCTTTGTGCTCCCACTATCCCTTCTTGAGAGAAACTCTTTCTCTAAGAAGACACCATGCCGGCGACAAACACTTTGCCTTCTCCTCGATTATAAAAGTAATATCCTTTTGTTTCCTTAGGATACCCGATAAAGAAGCATTTATCAGATTTAGGAGTGAGCTTATCAGATTGTAAACGTTTTACATAAGCCTCACATCCCCAAATCTTAAGAAAAGACAAGCTAGGGCGTTGTCTGTCCACATCTCATATGGTGTCTTTTCTCGATTTTGATGGAACCTGTTTAGTGTGAACGCGGTCGTTTCAAGAGCGTACCCCAAAAAGACAACGGAAGATCACTTTGGCTCATCATGGGCGCACCATATCTAATAAGGTGCGATTTCTCCGTTCGAGATACCCCATTCCATTGAGGTGTTCTGGCGAGTCAATTGTGGAACAATTCCACAATCCTTTAGATGATTGCCAAACTCATGGCTCAAATACTCGCCTCCACGATCGGATCGTAGAAACTTGATTGTCTTGCCTAAATGATTTTGCACTTCATTTTGGAATTCTTTGAACTTTTCAAAGGATTCGGACTTATGCTTCATCGGTAGATATACCCATATCTACTAAAGTCATCGATAAAAGTTATGAAATCACGAAAACCACCTCGTCGTTAAGCTCATTGGTCCACATACATCGGTATGTACAAGTGCCAATAAGTCATTTGCCCGTTCACCTTGACCGGTGAAAGGTGCCTTTGTCATCTTGCCAAGTAAACAAGATTCGCATGTCTCTAATGATTCAAAATCAAATGAGTGCGAATACCATCTCTATGGAGCTTACGCATGCGTTTCTCATTTATGTGACCTAAGCGGCGATGCCAAATAAGCGTGGGATTCAAATCATTGGACGTTGCCTCTTTGCATTAATGTTATAGACCGTGACCCTTCAAGAGTAAGAACATATAACCCATTCACCAATGGAGTATGACAATAGAACATATCTTTGAAATAAAGAGAACAACCATTGTCCATAGATTTAAAGTCATAACCTTCGCTTGCAAACATGAAGCGTAAATAATGTTCTTTGAAAGAGATGGAACACAATAACAATTATTCAATTCCAAAACTAATCCGAAGGTAAAGACAATGGCATGGTGCCAACAGCTACCGCAGCAACTTTTGCTCCATTGCCAACGCGAAGATCCACTTCGCTCCTCCTCAAACTTCTACTTCTTATTAGCCCTCGCAACGATTTGCAGATGTGAGCAACCGATCCGGTATCAAATACCCAAGAATTAGTGGAAGAAGTAGCAAGATTGATTTCTATAACATTTATACATGGAGTGGAAGTCATACTTCCCTTCTTCTTCTCAAGATCCTCCAAGTACTTTGGGCAGTTCCTTTTCCAATGTCCTGATTGCTTACAGAGTAACAATCGCATCGGATGAGCATCGCCCTTCTTGTCTTTCTTGGCCTTAGAACCGCTCGCGATCGCATCAGAGCTTTCTTTCTTTTGACCGCGATTCTCTTGACATAGGGCTTGCCCTTGCCTTTCTCGCATCATCATCACATGATTGCTGCTTTTCTTAATGCTTTCCTCGGCAGATTTTAGCATCCCATGCAACTCAGCCAGGGTCTTGTCCAGGTTGTTCATGTGAAAGTTCATTATGAATGGCTCAAAGCTCGGGGGAAGCGACTGGAGAATCACATCAGTAGCCAACTCTTGGCTAAGGGGAAAACCAAGCTTTTCCAGACTCTCAATGTAGCCAATCATCTTAATCACATGAGGGTGGACGGAATTCCTTCTGCAAGCCTGCACGCAAATAAGGACTTTGAAGTATTGAACCTCTCAGCCCTTGCTTGGTTCTCAAACATACCACGTAACCCCACAATGATATTGTAGGCATCTGTGTTCTCATATTGCTTCTGAAGCTCAGAGGACATTGTGGCAAGCATGAGACAGCTCACATCAAGGCAATCATTCGTTTGCTTCTCATAAGCTCTCCGTGCAGCCATAGTAGCATTATCAAGGCAAGTCTTCGGGTAAGGAGACTCAAGGACATACTCCTTGCGCTCTTGCTTGAGAACAATTCTCAAGTTGCGATACCAATCCAAAAGTTTGTTCCATTGAGTTTTCTTTCTCAAGAACAGATCGCAAATTAAAAGTCTTGGATGCGGCGTTAGAATGACATGATCTACAACACAAGAATATGCAAAGTTTAGCACTATGTTTATGTTCATCTTTTATTAAACTATTTAGCAAAAGACTCCCACTATGAGTTTTGCAACAAAAACTCCTCTAAGTTACATAGTGGGTAAAGATCCTCATTTCACTAATTCCTAGTGAGCTTTGGCATCACGGCTAGAAAACTAGTGACATGGGTAAGCAACACTTTGCTAATCACATCCCTATGTGACTCTACTTTGGGTGACATTAGTATGCCTCGGCCCCAATCTATGCCCCAAGGTCCAAAACTATTTTGATAACCTTGTTAAGTAAACCAAATGCTTCCGCATGTAGATGTCCGACATCTACCCCAAATGATGATGATAACCGATGGCACTCTACTTTGGTAGACCTACCATGCGGTGATCATTATCTTTGGTGCAACATATGGAAGGGCATTAACACCTAATTTTAAGAGGATTCTATCCTACCAAAGCAACATATCACATATATCATTGCATAAGAATAAGATAGATAACATCATAGATAAACACATTTAATCGTGAAGTAGTATGGCCCAAAAATGGTGATATCCATCTCCAAGTAGGTGTAGACGATCTCCATCCTCCACATCACTCCTTTAGGCCACCATGCTTAAAAGCTTGTAACCTCAAAACTAGGCTACTACCTATAATAGCTAGAAATTGAAGATTACAAAGATAGATTCAAGCATTAAGGTCGACACGCAGGTCGTTAAATACAATATATACAGCTAACAATAGCTGAAATAATCATGACACGCAGCCATGAACGAATGTTACATGCATCACATACATCTCATACATTCAAATAAGCTATAGGGCCATACTATTCACATCATTCTCTGCAAAAACAAGTTAGGCGTAGAATCGCATTCTACCTAACGATGTGAACCCAAGGCGCTATACAAGGGCAGCGCTGAAAACCTCACGAATTACATAGATCGCATCTATGAAATCGCTATGAAAATCTTATCGAGCCGATCAAATCAACCCAAATCCGAGCCATTCAAAATGTCTCAATTTTCATTAGATCAATCATATTGATCATCGCGATCGGTATACTTGAGGAGACCACAACACAAGACCTCGATCCGTTGACTCGATCTCACGATTGTGCGCGCGATTAGCCCCGATGGTGATTCCAGCGGTAGGGGCAAGTCGCGCGTACATCAAAGAAGAAGCACGAACTAATCTTTTTGGCCTTGTGATGCTATCAACTCATACCAATTTCAACCCCTTATGACCGATTGATCTCATCAACCCGTGCTACCTTATTTAGATCGTAATAGATCCAATCTACTACTATCGCATATCAACATATATGCGCTGATCCAGATTGCAAACTAAGCAAGATGGCTCGATACCACTAAAGGAATACGCGTGAGGCTACGAGGCGAGAAAACAAAACTTTTCTACCGCGCACCCAAGAACATCATGCTAAGGAAGGATCATGGATCGTTACCACTTAGACGCCGCAGCGCAAATGAAGAAGAATTGAAACCGATCCAATCACTCGCGTCGAGGTAGTAGTGGAAGTAGCCGATCGTCCCGAACAGATCGTCTCCTCCACGCACGCCGATCAAGATCGCAACGAGCAGCGCCTCCACCGTATCCACACGTCCGGGTGGGCGCCGATCGCGAGTGTACTAGCACTCGTGAGCAGCTAGGGTTTGGCTCGGGAGGTGGCGGCTAGGGTTTTGCTAGATGTTAATCGGGACGAATCCCTCAGCCCTCGCCTCCATATATATAGACCTCCTCACGTGGGCCTTGCGGACCAAGGCCCATTAGGAGTCTATTCGGATCTTTATCCGAATTGAGCCCATATCCAAATCATATTTGAATCGGTGTTCCAACCCGTTAAGCGTGCGACCACAGCAGGTTCACGTATACTTGGTCGTGACCGGAAACGCCTTTCGGTCACCATGTTAATAGCGGCCTCTAGTAAGACATATTAACCCCAAAGTATATGTAAAGATCATATCACTGAACTCGTAATGTTCTCTCATGTACGAATCCCTTTGCCTCACGATATAGATTGAGCTCAAGGCGAGACTGTGTCATCCTCTTAATAGCTCAATCACTCTCTCGATTCCGTGATGGATTATAAACTTGTGATTGACTCCTCAATCACCTTGGCATGGCCATGCACTTTCATAATCCATTACATCGAGGGCCAGAGATATCTCTCCCATAAGGAGGGGCAAATTCCATCTTGATCATTCACATCCCACTACATGTTTCATGTCAAATTCAAGACTACTTTTATGACTACCCGATTCACGGAGTAGTGTTTAGTAGTCCCAAAATAAGCTACTACTCATGTTGGGAACCATGATGATCTCAAGTCTAAGGATTCTACATAAACACTACTTGAGACCAACTGATGACACATGGAATCTCTGCAGTGTCTCATGGCAGGTCTATCCAACATATGTTCACTAACACATGTCCATATTATTGATTTGGTATCACCATACCATGATCCATGAGACATGATCATCAATCAATACATATGCTGATCTTTGTCTTTGAATCATATTTGTTCCTCATATGATATACGATCAGGGATCATTTAGAAATAGCAACATCTTAGTATTTAAGAGTCTCATGAATAAGTCACATACTCATTGATCAATAATGATGATGTCTATTCCAAGGAACAAAGTAATGTATCATAAACATAGTATGTGATATATACAACATCTCCATGTTGCCTCTAGGGCATATCACTAACACTTGGCGCTGGCTGGCCCCCGCATTGATCGGCATAGACTTCGCATGAACGAACTGCTCCGCTAGTGCACCCCGCGCGGGTGCGTGTTGACGCCGGGGGCAGAGCCGAGACTGCGTCGCGAAGCCGAAGATGACGCCGAAGGCGAGGCCAGGTTATGTTGCATAAATTCCCGAGCAGACACGCGGCGAGGCGCTATTGGCGTGCCATGCTCTACCGGGGCCCTTGGTGCGACCGCCGCTTGACCGGGCGTGGTGCGCACGGGTAGGTGCGTTGGTACGGCGGCGATCGTGGGGATGTGGGCGGTTCGCCTCCCAGCAGTTATGTTTATCGATGGCGTGGGGGGCACAGGGGTATTAAGTACCCCTTGCATTAGGCCACTTGCCTTCTCATCACCTTGTCTTCTAGTTCCCGATCACGCGTCCCAATCTCCTGGCCTCCTTGCTTGCTTGTACGTCCCGGAGCTCTAGAAGAACGATGGTCGACGACGGGGCGCGCGCGGGAGCGGCTAACGACAGCGCCGTCTTCCAGCGGTCCTCGCCACTCGAGGTGAAGTACACCCTCGAGGGGCGCTGCTCCGCGACTGTGGACGAGTGGTGGACGGCGGTGAAGAGAGGAGGGGGGCCGTGCTCCCGCATCCTGGGCTCAACGCTGGTGACGGAAGAGACGATCTGTGGCCTTCTTCGTGAGGGGAAGTTGTCGGACCGCCGGGACGTGCGACTGCCCACGGGCGACGAGATCGAACCGCACCCCGACACATCGGAGGCGATCGTGTTCGTCGCCTACCTGGAGGCTGGGTTACGCATTCTGGCCGCCAGGCTTGTCGGGGACGCCCTGCGGGCCTTTGGGCTTGAGCTGGCACAGGTAATGCCAAATGTGATAGTCCAGCTTACCGTGTATAGTTGAGCTGCGCGCACGGAGGCGTGCTGACCGATCGTGTCACTGTTCGCGTTTCTCCATGATGTCTGGTGCATGGTGGAGGATCAGGGGGACGGGGCGCTGCCCGCCTTCGGCAGCGTCGATCTCGCGCTGCGCCCGCAGTGCTAGAAGATATTTTCCGCGGAGTCGAGTCGGGCCGAGTGGGGGGCAGACTGGACAAGACGGTGGTTTTACCATCGCGTGGCGAGCGGTAGCGGCCTTGAGTGCTTGGGGCGACCGGTGGCGGTTAGCGCCATGCTCGGCGCGCCCCTAGATGCTGATGACGAGTGGGTAGCACGGAGACTTGTGGGGATCACCGCTCGCTTCAACATGCGCGACCTTGCTGAGGAGTACGTCATGTACGGCATGGCGCCACTTGCTGCGGAGTGGCGCATTGCTCCTGGGAGGCTTCGGCGTGACAACGTCCGCCCTTCCGTGTCTTCGCTACCGAGGCCCTCCGGTCCGCGTAAGTTGTGTTGGAGTTGGCTTTCGTGCGGTAGTCGTCGAGGCTGTTGTTTTTATAATGTGCCCCCGTGCCCTTCGCAGGTACTTCCCTGGGGGACGCGGAGCGTGCGGTGGGTGCGTTCCTTGGACCGTACACAGCCAGGGAGCACACACTGCGCGTGGCTGCAACCGCGGAGGCAGGTCTGGGGCGGTTGAACCGCGTGTGCGAAACCTTGGGTATTAGGGTGCCAGCACGCGTTGTTCCAGTTCCCAGCCCACCTCGCCGCGACGCCACGGGGGAGGGGGTACTCGCAGACGCGGGTTCTGGTTCGGGTCACGCCGACTTGGAGGGAAGGGCAAGTGCTACGCGTCGCCACCAGCCGGTGTTGGGACGGAGCCATCGCTGGCGGAGGATGCTGGGGCAGAGCCGTTACCCACGGCCGTGGGACCTCCTTCTACGGCGGTTTCCGAGGCGGGGCCGCCTTCCTACTCCCCAAAGGTGAAGCGACCCCGCATACGGTCGCCTCTTCGCTCGTCTGGGGTTTTGTTGTAGCGAGCCGGGTCGAAGCCCTATGGGACTCCGACTCCGACACCGAGTGCGTCGGTGCCCCTGCGGCCCCGATCGAGTCTGCGGCTGCCAGTGGCGAGGGCTTGGTGGAGCTGAGCTCCGACACCGAAGTTCCCCCGGTTGGCGAGGTGGGCGAGGATGCGGAGGTCCTTGTGGATTCGGGCGGGGCTGAAGGTAGACCCTCCTTGATTGTGACCTAATAGATATTCGCAGGGCTAGCCATCGTGTGCCTTTACAGCAACATTGTGCCCCGAGCGTGGGCGGCCCGCTGAGCCCGAAGATGGCTTCTTTGGAGGGCCGTCTGGCGCCACTGAGACTGTTGCTGCGGATGCTGCCCGTCGTCTAGCGGACTTCGTTCCTCGAGCAGAGGTGTTGGCGGCATGGCGGGGGGCCGCTGATGATGCGGCCGCGAGCTTAGATCGCGACGCATTGCAGATCTACGGGCCTGACTTGCTTGAGGGGGTGCTTGAGGTCTCTCAACTGAGGGTAAGTGCCTGACCCCGAGCGGCCCGTAGCCTCTGGGAGGTGTACTGATTGCTTCATTGTGTAGACCTTCGCCCTCAGCCGGGCGCTACAGGCGGCCCATGTGCGGGAACGGGAGGCCTTGGAGGGCCGGCTGCGCGCCGTTGAAGGGGCCCTTCGTGCGTCGGAGGAGGCGCATTCCGCTAAGGATGACCGCATGCGGCTCCTGGAGGCGGAACGCGCGGCAGCCGTCTCATATGCCGCGGAGCATGTGGCGTTGACTCGGCAGGCGGTGGTGGTAGAGCGTGACGGGCTGCTCCAGCAGGTTGCCGTACTAGAGGAAGAGAACAGCCGCCTCACTGCGTCCCTAAGGGAGCGGGATAAGGCACTGGGTACCGCCTCGGCAACGGCATGGGAGGCTATGCTGGCCCTGGAAGGTACCCTTGAGAATCTCGTTGCCGAGGTACCGCCCCGCTCCTTCGGACCCAAAGAGCTTCCACGGACACTTCGGCAAATTGCGGAAGCGGCCGATCTCACTCAGTCGGCTGCAACGTCCTTTGGCAATCACTGCTCCTACGTGACTACTTGCCTGTTATGCGCTCTTCTCCAACACCGGGGCTGCCGCCATGTCGATGAATTGGGTGACCCGCAGCTGGAGATGCCCGCTGGAACCGGGGTGATGTCTGGTGCCGTGCCCGCCATTCGGTTTTTTCACGAGCGGATCTGGGAGTACATCGGGGAGGCCGCGGCGAAGGTGGAACTGCGGCGGAACATGTATGGCGAGGGGAACCTTGGCGAGTGGCTTGACGAAGTTGCCCGACGCGACGATGGCGGGGCCGATGGCTCAAAGCAGGTGTGACCCCGGGTTCTTGTACACTTGGTGTGTGTTGTAACCTTGCGTACTCCATGCCGCGAATGAATTGCAAACTGCTTCGCTTCGTTGATCGATCTTGCCACTTTGCTCCGAGCAGCTACTCGATGGGGACCTGCTGGTGGTTTCTGATGTTGTAACTCGGCGCCGCTTACGTCACTGGTGGCGGGCCGAAGACTCACTTGACTTCTGGACGAATCGACCCTCAACGGGCGAGACTTCGGCGCGAAAGGTCGTCCCAGCGAAGCCAAACGAGTAGTGCCGGCCCGGCGGGTTTTGTAAGAACGTAGCGGTGGTATGGTAGACAAGTCGGGAAATTTATCCTTGCCGTTGTTTTTGGATGTGTCTGCTTTGTGTCTTCTTCTTGGTGGGGTTTGTTGGTTGGGGCGGCGGGTACACGCGTAGGGTGAACGCCGACACGTGGAGGTGGGCGATAGGCTAAGTTCGATTTGTTATGACACGCGAGCGCTCCATCCCCTACCCTCTGAAGTGGTTGATGAGGGGGTTGGCCCGATCTTCCGATGAGAAGGATAAGTTCGATTTGTTATGATGTTGACGAAGAGGCTACATGACCGAGACGATCAAGTCCGTCCTGCAATCGCTACATCACACCCTAGTCGATATCAACCGTGCCAAGAATTTAGTGGTGTGGCCAAATCCATTGGAAAGTGGACGAGGTCTTCTTTATTTGCTGTACTTGCACACCTCAAACGGAGTTTTTATGCAAAAGTTATACACATTTGAAGTCTGACCTGTCAAGCTAACTCCGAATTGATCCGGAGGCCGAATTGAATTCCAAAATATGTCCCACTTGAATTCTTGCTTGAATTGATCCAAAAGTGACATGGTGACCTTGAGCAAGAGTTGGGGAAGGTGTTGACTTGGTCTTGATATATTGGTCGGCTTCCCTTTAGGTGGACCCCAACCATGAACGCATAGCGTTGATGCAATCCTCCTTATATTGCTAGACAAAAATACATTTTCATTTTTAGATAGCATCATATTCTCAATGAAAATAAATTAAAACCGAAGAAACGAATTCACCATTTGTTTATTCTTGGGAGCTTTGGTTGTATGAGTATGTGGCGTGGTCACATCATCCTCCCCTTCTTGAAAGAAAACTGTCATCGGTTTTAATAGATGTGTGGTCTCACGTATTGCATGATCTTGATCATAAATCTCGGTACATGACAAAGAACACAATAAATTCATATTATGTAATATCATAAGTTCTTTATCAAACAAAGTAAAATCTCTTAGGAACGATTGTACCTGATTGGTAGTATTATCACTAGATGGTTTATGTGCTTCATCTTGTTCCCATTCTTTAGAAAAGGTTGTATTGGACTCTGACTTCATATTGATGATCTTAATGAGAGGCAAATTCTTTTTTCGGCGCAAATGGAGAATTGGTTGTAGTGTATGGAAGCAGCCCACAATGCTCCCCTTCTTGAAAGGTTTCCTGTAGCTCACACACAACACTAGATAAACTAGAAGTAACAAGGTTAGTGTCATTAGTTATTTCTTCTACGTGACAATGTCTCTTCTCAAAAGTTGAACCGTTCAGTTCAGAGTTTATCCAAATTCTATGTACCTTATAATCTCCCTTTTCATCATACTCGCCTTTCAGATAAAATTTATAACAAAACAATGAAAGCGAATTGGGAATCTCAAATAACTTCTTCTCTAAACAACTCAGATCACATGGATGATCAATCTCAATATAACCTAAATTGTTCGAAGAAGAAATTTCATTTGGCTCATCTCTAGCATGTATCAATTGCACATAGATAGAATCAAATGCATTTATTTCAGCACATAGTTTTGGAATTAAAACAGAAGAATCAGGTTTAACTTTTGGTTGCATCAGAGATTTATGCAAGGAACAAGCATGCAACTCATTCTCAACACTTAAATCAATGTAGTCTGAATTCTCTACTTGAAATATGTGCATATCAGAATTACTTTTCATAATGTTTTGCTCTAATGTAGCACGAACAGTGGACAATAGTTGTTCTTCACAGGCATACTCACCTTGAGTGATGATAGCACCATTATATTTACCTTTCTAACTCTCCTCACATGATGTAGGGGCATCCATCACCTCATCTTCTTTCTCAAGTAATGGAGTCGGTAGCTCAAGTAACTCATTCTTCTCTTCAGCATGGTTCTTAACTTGCTGCAAGTTGTTAGTCACAGAAAAAGACACAAGTACAAGTTTGCTCTCATGTGTCCTATTATCAACTATTCTCAATTCTTTCTTAATTTTACTCTCAATCTTACAAGCAAGTATAAACAAATGAGAGAGAGAATTATATTCTTTGTGAACAAGAAGGTTCTGAATTTCCTGATTAAGCCCACTTAAGAACCTATTCTCTGTAGCTTCAGCATGTTCCTCTAAACCACAACACAAAAAATGAGTTTTCAATTCATGATAGTATTCTCTTACAGTTCTACTACCTTGTCTGAAATGTTGCAATCTAGCTAGCAAATAATCAGCATGATTTTTAGGAACAAATTCATCTCTCAAAAGTTTCTTCAATGCATTCCAAGTTTGAGGCACTCTACCATATCTACCAAGATATTTCCACCAAATTATTGCATTATCAATGAAAACACTAGTGGCAGCTCTAATCTTTTGCCTATCCGACCAATCATACTTTTCAAATTCTTTCTCTAATGCTATCTCCCAGTCAATATAGGCATCAGGATCAAATTTACCAGCAAAGAATGGAAAAGCATACCTGACTTTAGTTAATGCATCATCATCCTCATTCGACGAAGGGTTCGGAGGAAACAGTGCATGTCGAGTAGCTGTGGATGAACGTTTATCAAGGTTCTCAACTCTGTTGTTGATGGTGGTGAGGGTTTTATTAAGCCGATCCAACACGTTATTGGTCTCACAAAAATTCCTATTATGTGATCTTGATCCTGTCATGGTTAGTAGAAAACAAGAAAATACACGAGAATTATGTAAGTCCCTATAAACTACTAGGAAGTGGAGCTTGACAAGTCACACATCTCTCAAACTCTTACATGTTCTTACCAATGCAAACAGGTGGTGCAACTGGTGGCTGGTTCGTGATAGTCTTAACTTGAGTGATGAGTATAGCGATTACCGGTACGTCAAGGCCTGTAACAGTTAGTAGTAGGTGTAGCTTGGAAGGCTCTAGCTATGTAGCAATGGAGAACAATCGGTTAATTTTAGAAATTGCATGGAATTGAATTATAGTTCGTATATAGCACTTAGCCTTATGTTGCTGATCAAAGAATGATAGATGAAGGCTAAAATAAGTGGATATCAAAGTATAGGAGAGGTAGACATAAGATAATTCAATTTAATGCAATTGGAAGTGGAAAGCACAACTATTGACCCAAAATATTAGAATGTCAGATTTCTGTCCGCTGGACCAGTTATCGGTATTTTGGCTGTAACTTTTTGTCAGTTGCCTCTTTTTTGATGATTCTTTTTTTTGGTTTACTGACGGCTTTTTCTACAACTTTTCTTTTGGGGCCAACTTCTAAAAATCGACAGAAAAAGTCGCACAAAAATCACAAGTGCAGACTGTTGTAGATTCGGAACAGAAATTTGGGTCAACTTTCACCGCATGTATCTTTTACTTGCAGTATTGGAATGAAGCAAAATTTTGCAAGAAGATGGAGAATGAAGTTGGGAGTCTAATGGAAGTGGTCGCACTCGAAAATGATCAACGAATCAAAAGTTATTCTATTTTTGGTGACGCCTGCACAAGAGGGAGTCTTCTGGCCGAAAATTGAAAATAGGGTTTGATGTGTTCTCGATGGTTTTGGACGTGGGGATTTTTGTTTTAGGAGTTTTATGGGACCAAGAATATGACCAGCAACAAGACAAAGCTAAAACGGACACAAATTCAATTTAGCAAACCGAAATTAACAAATTGAAAGGCACAACAGGGTTTGGACAGCGGAAATATCTCTTTTTGTAGGGCAATTTTCTGGTTATAGGTATGAAAAACAAATCTAAATGGATAATCTCACCGGGCAATCTGTGCTCTGATACCAACTGATGAGGGGGTTGACCCGATCTTCCGATGAGAAGGATAAGTTCAATTTGTTATGACGTTGACGAAGAGGCTACTTGACCGAGACGACCAAGTCCGTCCTGCAATCGCTACACCACAAACTAGTCGATATCAACCGTGCTAAGAACGCGGTTGACCTGAACACAAGGTTCAATTCCTGCAAGCAATCGAAGAACAAGCAAGAACAAGATAAAGAGCAATCTGAATATTGCATATATGAATGAATAACACAAAGGGGTTGAGGCCTGCAATTGCAGTTGTTGGTCTAGTCGACACAAGAACACACGATGAAGTTTCACGGGGGAAAACTAATCTACACAAGCCTGAGTTACATGGCTAAATGAGCCTCTATTTATAGGAGCACGCAGGCCCTTGCTTATGGAATGTTCTTAACATAGGGAAAGTAATCAAATAATAGCGGACTCTATCTCTGTTTCCAAAACCAAAGATTGTTTTGTTGATTGCGTCGCGTACAAAAGGAATTTTGGGATGGGGCTAGATCCATTGGAAAGAGGACAAAATAAGCTTTCCATGATGTACTCACACATTCCATTTGGACTCTTTATGCAAAATTTATGAGCATTTAAAGTTGGACCTGTCAAGCGGAGTCAGCGTCGCCTTGTTTTAATGCTTGTGGTGTGCACAAAAGGAATTTAGTGGTGGGGCCAAATCTATTGGAAAGTGGACGAGCTCTTCTTTCTTTGCTGTACTTGCACACCTCAAACTGAGTTTTTATGCAAAAGTTATGCACATTTGAAGTCCGACCTGTCAGGCTGACTCCGAATTGATCTGGAGGCCGAATTGAATTCCAAAATATGTCCCACTTGAACTCTTGCTTGAATTGATCCAAAAGTGATGTGGTGACCTTGAGCAAGAGTTGGGGAAGGTGTTGACTTGGTCTTGATATATTGGTCGGCTTCCCTTTAGGTGGACCCCAACCATGAGCGCATAGCGTTGATGCAATCCTCCTTATACAGTTAGACAAAAATACATTTTCATTTTTAGATAGCATCATATTCTCAATTAAAATAAATTGAAACCGAAGAAGCGAATTCACCATTTGTTTATTCTTGGGAGCTTTGGTTGTATGAGTATGTGGCGTGGTCACATCAGTGGTGGCAGCGGAGCTGGCGCCTTAGTCGAAGTAGACGCGCGAGCGCTCCGTCCCCTACCCTCCGAAGTGGTGGCAGCGGAGCTGGCGACTTAGTCGATGTAGACGCGCGAGTGCTCCGTCTCATACCCTCCGAAGTGGTGGCAGCGGAGCTGGCGTCTTAGTCGATGTAGACGCGCGAGCGCTCCGTCCCCTACCCTCCGAAGTGGTGGCAGCGGAGCTGGCGCCTTAGTCGATGTAGACGCGCGAGCGCTCCGTCCCCTACCCTCCGGTGGTGGCAGCGGAGCTGGCGCCTTAGTCGATGTAGATGCGCGAGCGCTCCGTCCCCTACCCCCCGAAGTGGTGGCAGCGGAGCTGGCGCCTTAGTCGATGTAGACGCGCGAGCGTTCCGTCCCCTACCCTCCGAAGTGGTTAGCGTAGGGTAAGCTTGGGGGGACAGGGACCTAGGCTCGTAGGTCCTGTCCCTGGTGGTCGATGGAGGACCTCACGGGCGGCACTATTCGCTGAGTTTTGGAACGCCGATGGGACAGCTGAGGCGAGCTGAACGGAGGTCCACATGGTGCTGTATGGCTGCGAGGGAGGTGGCCCTTGGCCGTCGCCCATTACTTCGGGCCCCACAGGACAGGGGGGATGTGTGGCGTGTAGCTGGCAGAGCCCTGTGAGTGGAGTGGGGCAACACTATCGCACCACGTGCCCCTGGGGCGGGCGATGGGACTCAAGAGGCGTAATGCTCGCGGTCTTGCTTCCGGGGCTCTTTAAAAGGGGGCGAGTGGCCGAGTGGAGTGGCACTTGCCTTCCCAGACATCGCACCCCACACTCAGTTTGTTCCAACTTCGCTCAATAGCGTGGTGGGCTCCAGAACACGGCTGATGCCGCCTAGGCGGTCGCGAGGTCGGGTATCCTGCCCATGTGGGGGGATGCAATGCCACGATGTGTTTTCCCCTCGCCCGCGCGCCAAAGAGCCGCGGTTGGTGCGGGGTAGTGGGCAATTCACTTGTACTTCATCCAGGCCGCTCTTAGCTTCAGGAGTATACTGTTATGGCGCGTCGGCGAGGCCTTGTCCCGCTCTGCTATCCCGTACAGGCGCCTGTTCTCTCCCCCGTCTCCTCCCCTAGCTACTGGGCGCTTGGGGTGAGGAGAGGAGGGGGGCCGTGGCGCTTGCGGTGTGTAGGGAGCCACGCTGCTTCGAGGGCGGGCGTCGGCTCCTTCAGCTCGAGGCGGCAAGCCCTCGGGGGAGCTATGGGCACTCTCCGTCTTGCGGCGCCTTATTGTGGCGGTGCCCGCGTTCACTGGAGCGGCTTCCTATGCCGGGGGGACTGCGTCTGCAAGGGTGCCTTCGCCGGGAGCGTTTGGTTTCTCGGCCCTTCTGCGGAGGCGCTGGCCATTGAGCTCCTGCGCCGCCTGCTTGATCGGCATGCAGAAGTACTAAGCGTAAGCCCCACGTTGAGCTCCTGCGCCTCGCTCCTGTACTTGCGGCCGCCTGTCCATGCAGCGTGCGCGGTTTGCCGGGATCGTGCGGAGCCTCTGGAGTCCGTGCGCCGTTGTATGTGGACTCCAGCAAGTGCGTGGGAATATCATCCACGTCTTATTTAGACTCCGGAGAGTATGCGTGGTGAGAACACTGGCGCGTGCGCGAGACATCCGCGTCTTGTTTAGACTTAGTAGAGTGCGCAGGGAAAACATCTGCGTCTTTGTTTGTACTCCGGATAATTTGGACATGGGACTAGAGCCATTGGAAAGGTCGTCTTCTCAGCTTTCCGTACATATGTGGAACGTCCAAAACGGAGTCCGGATGCGATCTGGGCGTCCGTTTTAGTGCGGCCTGGTCCTGGACTCCGAATTGGATTTGAAGTCGGCTTAAGTTGGGCTTCCAACATGATTCGACCGCCCTTGCTGGACTTGTGTGCCTCGTAGCCCTTCTCCAAGTACTTCCAGGTCCTCTCCATGGTTCCTAATCATAATTAAATCATTAGGTAGCAATCAATTCTCAAATGAACAAAAAGAAGTACTTAGAAACGAGCTCACCTGTAAATTCAATTGTCGGGCGCGAGCTCTAGTGATTGGTCCTTGAATGTCAAGTGGAGGAGTGTTGTGTGTATCCTAAAAAGTGATGTCCTCATCAGCAATGGCTGACCCCACCATCGTCGGCGCAGCAATCGACCCCGCCATCGCCGACGCAGCGATCGACTCCGCCAACTACCATGGCACCGGCTGGGCGACGGAGGGAGGTAGCGTCGACGCCTACGGAGGCATGACCACCATCCTCACTCCCAGTACAGGAGCGTCGAACGGCCCCGGCAGTAGTGCGGGCCCAGTCAGTGATGCAGGAATCCACCACACCGACGTGGCGAGTAACTTGGCGGTGCAAACAGTGGTCGCGGCTGTCAGGCCAGCGCGATCGGGTGTGCCGCTCGTTTTGACTATGCCGGTAGTGGAGAGCTCCCTGCGGCGGCCCTCCATACACTCCAGCGGGAGCTGGCAGATCTCCGCGGGACCGTGCAGGCCATGCACGAGGGAACCCGTCCGCAGCAGCCGGCCGTCACGCAGGGGACCCGTCCGCAGCAGCCGTAGCGAATGCCCCCACAGGTTCAAATTATCAACATTATCTCTGGAGGTTCCTCGCTGGGAGCCTCGCAGCAACCAAGGCCGGGAGTGGCCCAGGGTGAAGTCAGCTTCGCGCCTGCCGATGCCCGGGGTCTGGAGTTTCTCCACCAAGACCCCCTGCTCATCCGAGCCGACATTGCAGGCTGTGATGTCCGGCGCGTCCTTGTTAACGGAGGTAGTTCGGCAAACGTGCTTTTCGCGGAGGCCCTCAACCGCATGGGAATTCCTCGACGTCGACTGCAGCCATCAAGAGCCCCACTGCACGGTTTTGGGGACCAATCGCCAAGCACATTGGGCCAGGTATCTCTCCAAGTCTCCTTTTGTCAGGGCGATAACGTCAGGACCGAGGACGTCATCTTCGATGTCGCAGACACCCTAAGCCCGTACAACGCCATTCTGGGCTGCCCCGTCCTCATTTCCTTCGGGACGGTCTCGCATCATGGCTTCTTGTGTCTGAAGCTCCCGGTATTGGAATACGCGTAGGCTACGGAAGCAGAAAACAAAACTTTTCTACCGCGCACCCAAGAACATCATGCTAAGGAAGGATCATGGATCGTTACCACTTAGACGCAGCGCAATGCGAAGAAGAATTGGAAACCGATCCAATCTCGCGCCGAGGTAGTAGTGGAAGTAGCCGATCGTCCCGAACAGATCGCTCTCCCACGCACGCCGATCAAGATCGCAACGAGCAGCGCTTCCACCGTATCCACACGTCCGGGCGAACGCCGATCGCGAGTGTACTAGCACTCGTGAGCAGCTAGGGTTTGGCTCGGGAGGTGGCGGCTAGGGTTTTGCTAGATGTTAATCGGGACGAATCCTCCGCCCCTCGCCTCCATATATAGACCTCCTCACGTGGGCCTCGTGGACCGAGGCCCAATAGGAGTCTATTCGGATCTCTATCCGAATTGAGCCCATATCCGAATCATATTCGAATTAGTGTTCCAACCCGTTAAGCGTGCGACCAGAGGTTCACGTATACTTGGTCGTGACCGAAACGCCTTTCCGCTACCATGTTAATAGCGGCCTCTAGTAAGACATATTAACCCCAAAGTATATGTAAAGATCATATCATTTGAACTCGTAATGTTCTCTCATGTACGAATCCTTTGCCTCACGATATAGATTGAGCTCAAGGCGAGACTCGTGTCATCCTCTTAATAGCTCAATCACTCTCTCGATTCCGTGATGGATTATAAACTCGTGATTGACTCCTCAATCACCTTGGCATGGCCATGCACTTTCATAATCCATTACATCGAGGCCCAGAGATATCTCTCCCATAAGGAGGGGCAAATTCTATCTTGATCATTCACATCCCACTACATGTTTCATGGCAAACCCAAGACTACTTTTATGACTACCCAGCCACGGAGTAGTGTTTAGTAGTCCCAAAATAAGCTACTACTCATGTTGGGAACCATGATGATCTCAAGTCTAAGGACTCTACATAAACACTACTTGAGACCAACGATGACACATGGAATCTCTGCAGTTGTCTCATGGCAGTGTCTATCCAACATATGTTCACTAACACATGTCCATATTATTGATTTGGTATCACCATACCATGATCCATGAGACATGATCATCAATCAATACATATGCTGATCTTTGTCTTTGAATCATATTTGTTCCTCATATGATATACGATCGTGGATCATTTAGAAATAGCAACATCTTAGTATTTAAGAGTCTCATGAATAAGTCACATACTCATTGATCAATAATGATGATGTCTATTCCAAGGAACAAAGTAATGTATCATAAACATAGTATGTGATATATACAACATCTCCATGTTGCCTCTAGGGCATATCACTAACAGCTCTCCCACTTGCACTAGAGTCAACCATGTAGGTATCTAATACCCATTGCCCTAGTGTGAGCCTCATGCTTTGGTGGGGAAGCGCTTTGTCAACGGATCTGCAATGTTCAAATCCGCTTGTACTTTGCATATCTTCACATCGCCTCTCTCCACTATCTCGCGGATGAGATGAAATCGCCGTAAAATGTGCTTGGACTTCTGGTGCGATCTAGGCTCTTTGGCTTGCGCAATGGCCCCACTATTGTCACAGTAGAGGTCCATTGGGCTGGAGGCACTAGCCATCACACCAAGCTCAGAAATAAATTTCTTGATCCAAACGACCTCTTTGGCGCTTCTGAAGTCGCTATGTACTCGGCTTCGTTGTAGAATCAAGAACCGTCTGCTGCTTGGAACTCTTCCAGCTTACCGCACCGCCATTCAGCAGTAACACAAATCCAGATTGCGATCTAAAATCATCTTTGTCAGTTTGGAAGCTAGCATCGGTGTAACCATTTACAACGAGCTCTTCCTCACCTCCATAGACAAGGAACACATCTTTAGTTCTTCTCAAGTACTTCAAGATGTTCTTTACGGCAATCCAGTGACTTTCACCTGGATCTGACTGGTATCTACTCGTAGCACTTAAAGCATACGAAACATCTGGACGTGTACAAAGCATGGCATACATAATGGACCCAATAGCCGAAGCATATGGAATCGCATTCATTTTATCCCGCTCATCAGGTGTACTAGGACACTGATTCTTGCTAAGATTTATACCATGTGACATAGGTAGAAAACCTTTCTTGGAATCATGCATATTGAACCTTTTCAACACCTTGTCAATGTACGTATCTTGGCTTAATCCAATTAGCCTTTTTGATCTATCTCTATAGATCTTGATGCCTGAATATATGCTGCCTCTCCTAAGTCTTTCATAGAGAAACTATTTTTTAATGAAGACTTAACAGATTCGAGCAAAGGAATGTCATTTCCGATCGGTAATATGTCATCCACATATAAGACCGTAAATACGAGTGCGCTCCCACTAGCCTTTTGTAAACACAAGGCTCTTCTTCGTTCTTGATGAAACCAAACCCTTTGATTACTTCATCAAAACGAATGTTCCAACTCCGAGATGCTCGCTTTAATCCATAAATGGATCTTTGGAGCTTGCATATCTTTCCAATCGATTGCGGATCGACAAAACCTGTGGGCTGTGTCATGTACACATCCTCACTCAAATTTCCATTAAGGAAAGCTGTTTTGACATCCATTTGCCATATTTCATAGTCGAAATATGCAGCAATCGCTAGAATGATCCGAATAGACTTTAGCATTGCGACGGGCGAAAAAGTTTCATCATAATCAATACCTTGAATTTGTTTGAAACCTTGGCCACTGTCGCGCTTTATAGATGTGAACATTTCCATCTATGTCTATCTTTTCTTGAAAACCCATTTGCATTCAATGGTTTTAACACCATCAGTGGATCAACCAAGTTCCAAACTTGATTATCGTGCATGGATTCAATTTCGATCTCATGGCTTCAAGCCATTTCTCGTAGTCCGGTCCCACCATTGCTTCTTCATAGGTCTTAGGCTCATCGTTGTCTAACAACAATATGTCCCGTTGTTGAGTAGTCAAGAACATGTACCTCTCGGTGCACGACGTGACCTTCGACCTACGTGGTGCAGGTGTGTCCACAACAGTTCTTCAACAGTTTGTTCATCTGTTGTGGTTCTGTAGGAGCTGAAACGTTATCGGTGTTTCTTGAATTTCTTCAAGTTGCACTGTGCTCCCACTATCCCTTCTTGAGAGAAACTCTTTCTCTAAGAAGACACCATGCCAAGCGACAAACACTTTGCCTTCTCCTCGATTATAAAAGTAATATCCTTTTGTTTCCTTAGGATACCCGATAAAGAAGCATTTATCGATTTAGGAGTGAGCTTATCAGTTGTAAACGTTTTACATAAGCCTCACATCCCCAAATCTTAAGAAAAGACAAGCTAGGGCGTTGTCCCGTCCACATCTCATATGGTGTCTTTTCTACACGATTTTGATGGAACCTCGCTTAGTGTGAACGCTGCCGTTTCAAGAGCGTACCCAAAAAGACAACGGAAGATCACTTTGGCTCATCATGGAGCGCACCATATCTAATAAGGTGCGATTTCTCCGTTCGAGATACCCCATTCCATTGAGGTGTTCTGGCGAGTCAATTGTGGAACAATTCCACAATCCTTTAGATGATTGCCAAACTCATGGCTCAAATACTCGCCTCCACGATCGATCGTAGAAACTTGATTGTCTTGCCTAAATGATTTTGCACTTCATTTTGGAATTCCTTGAACTTTTCAAAGGATTCGGACTTATGCTTCATCAGGTAGATATACCCATATCTACTAAAGTCATCAGTAAAAGTTATGAAGTACTGAAAACCACCTCGGGCTGTTAAGCTCATTGGTCCACATACATCAGTATGTACGAGTGCCAATAAGTCATTTGCCCGTTCACCTTGACCGGTGAAAGGTGCCTTTGTCATCTTGCCAAGTAAACAAGATTCGCATGTCTCTAATGATTCAAAATCAAATGAGTGCGAATACCATCTCTATGGAGCTTCGCATGCGTTTCTCATTTATGTGACCTAAGCGACGATGCCAAATAAGCGTGGGATTCAAATCATTCTGACGTTGCCTCTTTGCATTAATGTTATAGACCGTGACCCTTCAAGAGTAAGAACGTATAACCCATTCACCAATGGAGTATGACAATAGAACATATCTTTGAAATAAAGAGAACAACCATTGTCCATAGATTTAAAGTCATAACCTTCTGCTTGCAAACATGAAGCAGAAATAATGTTCTTTGAAAGAGATGGAACACAATAACAATTATTCAATTCCAAAACTAATCCTGAAGGTAAAGACAATGGCATGGTGCCAACAGCTACCGCAGCAACTTTTGCTCCATTGCCAACGCGAAGATCCACTTCGCTCCTCCTCAAACTTCTACTTCTTATTAGCCCCTGCAACGATTTGCAAATGTGAGCAACCGATCCGGTATCAAATACCCAAGAATCAGTTGATGAAGTAGCAAGATTGATCTCTATAACATTTATACATGGAGTGGAAGTCGTACTTCCCTTCTTCTTCTCAAGATCCTCCAAGTACTTTGGGCGTTCCTTTTCCAATGTCCCGATTGCTTACAGAGTAACAATCGCATCGATGAGCATCGCCCTTCTTGTCTTTCTTGGCCTTAGAACTGCTCGCGATCGCATCAGGAGCTTTCTTTCTTTTGACCGCGATTCTCTTGACATAGGGCTTGCCCTTGCCTTTCTGCATCATCATCACATGATTGCTGCTTTTCTTAATGCTTTCCTCGCAGATTTTAGCATCCCATGCAACTCACCCGAGGTCTTGTCCAGTTGTTCATGTGAAAGTTCATTATGAATGGCTCAAAGCTCGGGGAAGCGATCGAGAATCACATCGATAGCCAACTCTTGGCTAAGGGAAAACCAAGCTTTTCCGACTCTCAATGTAGCCAATCATCTTAATCACATGAGGGTGACGGATTCCCATCTCGCAAGCTCTGCACGCAAATAAGGACTTTGAAGTATTGAACCTCTCACCCTTGCTTGGTTCTCAAACATACCACGTAACCCCACAATGATATTGTAGGCATCTGTGTTCTCATATTGCTTCAAGCTCGAGAGGACATTGTGGCAAGCATGAGACAGCTCACATCAAGGCAATCATTCGTTTGCTTCTCATAAGCTCTCCGTGCAGCCATAGTAGCATTATCGGGCAAGTCTTCGGGTAAGGAGACTCAAGGACATACTCCTTGCGCTCTTGCTTGAGAACAATTCTCAAGTTGCGATACCAATCCAAAAGTTTGTTCCATTGAGTTTTTCTTTCTCAAGAACAGATCGCAAATTAAAAGTCTTTGGATGCGGCGTTAGTGACATGATCTACAACACAAGAATATGCAAAGTTTAGCACTATGTTTATGTTCATCTTTTATTAAACTATTTAGCAAAAGACTCCCACTATGAGTTTTGCAACAAAACTCCTCTAAGTTACATAGTGGGTAAAGATCCTCATTTCACTAATTCCTAGTGAGCTTTGGCATCACGGCTAGAAAACTAGTGACATGGGTAAGCAACACTTTGCTAATCACATCCCTATGTGACTCTACTTTGGGTGACATTAGTATGCCTCGGCCCCAATCTATGCCCCAAGGTCCAAAACTATTTTGATAACCTTGTTAAGTAAACCAAATGCTTCCGCATGTAGATGTCCGACATCTACCCCAAATGATGATGATAACCGATGGCACTCTACTTTGGTAGACCTACCATGCGGTGATCATTATCTTTGGTGCAACATATGGAAGGGCATTAACACCTAATTTTAAGAGGATTCTATCCTACCAAAGCAACATATCACATATATCATTGCATAAGAATAAGATAGATAACATCATAGATAAACACATTTAATCGTGAAGTAGTATGGCCCAAAAATGGTGATATCCATCTCCAAGTAGGTGTAGACGATCTCCATCCTCCACATCACTCCTTTAGGCCACCATGCTTAAAAGCTTGTAACCTCAAAACTAGGCTACTACCTATAATAGCTAGAAATCGAAGATTACAAAGATAGATTCAAGCATTAAGGTCGACACGCAGGTCGTTAAATACAATATATACAGCTAACAATAGCTGAAATAATCATGACACGCAGGCCATGAACGAATGTTACATGCATCACATACATCTCATACATTCAAATAAGCTATAGGGCCATACTATTCACATCATTCTCTGCAAAAACAAGTTAGACGTAGAATCGCATTCTACCTAACGATGTGAACCCAAGACGCTATACAAGGGGGGATACACACGGCGGTCCCGCATCTATGAAATCGCTATGAAAATCTTATCGAGCCGATCAAATCAACCCAAATCCGAGCCATTCAAAATGTCTCAATTTTCATTAGATCAATCATATTGATCATCGCGATCGGTATACTTGAGGAGACCACAACACAAGACCTCGATCTGTTGGCTCGATCTACTGATTGTGCGCGCAGTTAGCCCCGATGGTGATTCCAGCCGGTAGGGGCAAGTCGCGCGTACATCAAAGAAGGAGCACGAACTAATCTTTTTGGCCTTATGATGCTATCAACTCATACCAATTTCAACCCCTTATGACCGATTGATCTCATCAACCCGTGCTACCTTATTTAGACTGTAATAGATCCAATCTACTACTATCGCATATCAACATATATGCGCTGATCCAGATTGCAAACTAAGCAAGATGGCTCGATACCACTATTGGAATACGCGTAGGCTACGGAAGCAGAAAACAAAACTTTTCTACCGCGCACCCAAGAACATCATGCTAAGGAAGGATCATGGATCGTTACCACTTAGACGCGCAGCGCAGCGGAAGAAGAATTGGAAACCGATCCAATCACTCGCGTCGAGGTAGTAGTGGAAGTAGCCGATCGTCCCGAACAGATCGTCTCCTCCACACGCCGATCAACCTCGCAACGAGCGGCGCCTCCACCGGTATCCACACGTCCGGGCCGGGCGCCGATCGCGAGTGTACTAGCACTCGTGAGCAGCTAGGGTTTGGCTCGGGAGGTGGCGGCTAGGGTTTTGCTAGATGTTAACGGGACGAATCCTCCGCCCCTCGCCTCCATATATATAGACCTCCTCACGTGGGCCTCGTGGACCGAGGCCCAATAGGAGTCTATTCGGATCTCTATCCGAATTGAGCCCATATCCGAATCATATTCGAATTAGTGTTCCAACCCGTTAAGCGTGCGACCACAGAGGTTCACGATACTTGGTCGTGACCCGAAACGCCTTTCCGCTTACCATGTTAATAGCGGCCTCTAGTAAGACATATTAACCCCAAAGTATATGTAAAGATCATATCGGCTGAACTCGTAATGTTCTCTCATGTACGAATCCCTTTGCCTCACGATATAGATTGAGCTCAAGGCGAGACTGTGTCATCCTCTTAATAGCTCAATCACTCTCTCGATTCCGTGATGGATTATAAACTCGTGATTGACTCCTCAATCACCTTGGCATGGCCATGCACTTTCATAATCCATTACATCGAGGCCCAGATATCTCTCCCATAAGGAGGGCAAATTCTATCTTGATCATTCACATCCCACTACATGTTTCATGGCAAACCCAAGACTACTTTTATGACTACCCGATTCACGGAGTAGTGTTTAGTAGTCCCAAAATAAGCTACTACTCATGTTGGGAACCATGATGATCTCAAGTCTAAGGACTCTACATAAACACTACTTGAGACCAACGATGACACATGGAATCTCTGCGCAGTTGTCTCATGGCAGTCTATCCAACATATGTTCACTAACACATGTCCATATTATTGATTTGGTATCACCATACCATGATCCATGAGACATGATCATCAATCAATACATATGCTGATCTTTGTCTTTGAATCATATTTGTTCCTCATATGATATACGATCAGGGATCATTTAGAAATAGCAACATCTTAGTATTTAAGAGTCTCATGAATAAGTCACATACTCATTGATCAATAATGATGATGTCTATTCCAAGGAACAAAGTAATGTATCATAAACATAGTATGTGATATATACAACATCTCCATGTTGCCTCTAGGGCATATCACTAACACCCGGGCCCGTAGGGCGTCATCACTATCTTCGGCAACCAGGACCTCGCCCGACGCGTGGAGCTTACGAGCCCACACCGTAGGGTGCATGCCCTTGCAGGCAAGCCCAAGGCGGACACACCATCCACCCCGGGGTGGACTCCCAAGCCCCGACCGGAGGGCGGAGTCAAGAGGGTACCTCTCCGGGTCGACGGCCAAGTCGTCTCCATCGGTGAAGGCTTCTCCCAGAGGTGGAGCAAGAGCTACTCCAGGTCCTACGGAACAACGCAGACGTCTTCGCATGGTCCTCGGAGGACATCAAGGGCGTGGACCACTTCCTCATCGAGCACAACCTAGCGGTCCGCTAGGATGCTAAGCCGATCAGGCAAAGGCTCTGGCGTATGTCCGTTGACCGGCAGTAAGCAGCCAAGGTGGAAGTAGCGAAGCTCCTGCAGGCTGGAGTCATCCGCGAGGTCCAACACCCAGATTGGTTGACCAACTCGGTGTTGGTGAAGAAAGCTAACGGTGCTTGGCGCATGTGCATCGACTTCACTGCCCTCAATAAGGCATGCCCGAAGGACGACTACCCTTTACCACGCGTAGACCAATTGGTCGACTTCACCGTCGGCTGCGAACTTATGAGCTTCTTGGACGCTTACTCCGGCTACCACTAGATCTACATGGCCAAGGATGACGAAGACAAGACTAGCTTTATCACTCCGATAGGAACATACTGCTTTGTCAGAATGCCCTTCGGTCTGAAGAATGTTGGCGCAACCTTCACCCACCTCATCGCACTAGCGCTGACCTCCCAACTGGGGAGGATTGTGGAGGCTTACGTCAACGACGTAGTCATCAAAACCAGACAATTGGCTGTCCACAGTCAAGATCTCCAAGAGACCTTTGACAACCTCAGGAAGGCGGGTATCAAGCCAACCCCGACAAGGTCAACGCGATTCTCGCTATGGAGCCGTCCAAAACGACAAGGGAAGTCCAAAAACTCGCTGGCCGTATGGCTGCGCTGAGTCACTTTTTGTCCAGGGCAGCGGAGTAGGGCCTGCCCTTCTTCAAGACCCTTCGCGGCTGTGACGGGTTTCGTTGGGATGGCAATTGCGCCAGCGCCTTCGACGACCTCAAGAGGCACCTCGCAAGCCTACCCACTCTGGTCGCCTCGGCACCAGAGGCTCCCCTCTTGCTCTACCTCGCCGCCTCAGTGACAGCGGTCAGTGCCGTCCTCGTTCTCGAGGAGGGCGCTCTTTAGCGCTCGGTCTACTTCGTCTCCGAAGCCCTCCAAGGCGCCAAGACGCAGTACACGAAACTTGAGAAGTTGTCTTACGCGCTGGTCATGGCCTCGAGAAAGCTCCGACACTACTTCCTGGCCCATCCAATCACCATGCCGTCCTCATTCCCTCTAGCGGAGATGTTGCACAATAAAGAGGCCATAGGACACATTGGTAAGTGGGCAGCCGAGCTTGCCCCTTTTTCCCTTACATATGCCTCGCGTACAGCAATTAACTCCCAAATCCTTGCGGACTTCCTCACAGAATGGACCCCCTTGACCCAGCACGCCAGCAGCCGAAGGACCTGGTGTGGACGCTCGACACTGACGGAGCCTACTGCGTCTCTGGCGCGAGCGTGGGTGCGGTGGTCATTATGCCGAAGTGACACTGCCTATTATACTCGGCGCACCTCGCATTTCCGCCACCAACAACACCGCCGAATACGAGGCGCTACTTTTTGGCCTCACGAAGCTCAAAGCTCTAGACGCGCGGCGAGTTCACATCTGCACAGACTTACGGCTGGTGGCGGGCCAGGTGGACAAGTCATATCAGGCCAAGCACCCCGACCTCGTCAAGTACCTCGCAGCCGTGCGAGCCAAGGAGCGGCATTTCCTGGGTGTCACGGTCAAGGCCATCCCCCGAGCGGAGAATGAGCAGGCCAACATTCTCGCAAAGGCTGCCAGCCAACAGCTCCCCACTCCCGAAGGAGCGTTCTACGAGGTCCTACCTGCGGTGGCCATCGCACAGGACAACCGCGACGCGGCCCTCGTCCACCAGATCACTCAGCAGGGTGATTGGCGACAACCCGTTTACGCTTTTTTGCAAGGCATCGCCGAGCCTGATGACCCCATCGAGCTCCGCCGCTTACAATGTCGCGCCAGATCCTTCTAGGTGCTCGATGGAGTGCTGTACAAAAGAGGGGTCTACGCACCGCTTCTACAGTGTCTCTCACGCGAGGAAGGAAAGCACCTTCTCACGGAAATCCACGCAGGACTCTACGGCTTGCATCTGGCGTCGAGATCGCTCGTCGGTAAGGCATTCAGGCAGGGCTTCTACTGGCCAACCGCTGTTGCCGATGCCCAAGACCTCGTGTGCCGATGTCAAGGCTGCCAATGGATGGGCCGAGTCATTCACAGACTCTCGACCGACAACAACCCCATTCCCCCCGTATGGCCGCTGGCACGGTGGGGCATTGACGTTGTGGGACCTATACCTCGGGCCCCAGGAGACTTGCGCTTCATTGTGGTCGCTTTGGAATATTTCTCCAGGTGGTCAGAGGCTACGGCGTTAGCCAAGGTTACTTCGGCGGCCGTGCAGCACTTTCTCTGGCAGAACATCATATGCCGCTTCGGGGTGCCCAGGGAGATCATCGTCGACAACGGCCTGCAATTTGATTCTGCCCCATTCAAGGAATTCTGCGACAGCATGGACATCACGCTCCCGTTCGCTTCGGTCGGACACCCACAGTTCAACGGAGCGGTCGAGCGGGCGAACGGTGCCATCTCCGCCGGAGTCAAGAAGCGCCTTGTTAGGCTACCAAAGGGCAAGTGGCCAAGCAAGCTCCACAACGTCCTCTGGTCTCTCCGCACAACGGCGACATGCCCGACGGGATTTACGCCGTTCAAGCTCCTCTTCGGCGATGAAACACGTTCTGAACCCCGCAATCGTAGCACCACATCTCCTCAGGTTATCAACCGTGCGCAGCCTGGTTGACCTCACCAAGAAGGCTAATCCTCACCTGCGAATCGAAAAACACAAGCAAGAACAAGGAAGAACACAACAGAATTGCAGATGTATTGATTTAGCACTCGAAAGTTGGGGTCTCACAAACTGATGAACGATGAAACTGTTCAAAGATAGAATAATCTAAGCAAAACACAAACCCTAATGGTGGGGGTGGTGGCTGGATATAGAGGAGTGAGGGGCATGCAAAACCCCTGGACACGCCCTAATGGGCTCCAACACGATACAAAGCCGAACGGCCCAAAACACGGTGGCGCAGCACCCTAACAGATTCTGAATGCCCACTTGTTTTGATGATTCCTGTTGACTCAGAAGGAATTTTGACATGGGACTAGAGCCATTGGAAAGGTCGCCTTCTCAACTTTCTATACATATGTAGAACGTCCAAAACGGAGCCCGGATGCAATCTGGGCGTCCGTTTTAGTGCGGCCTAGTCCTGGACTCTGAATTGGATTCGAAGTCGGCTTGAGTTGGGACTCCAACATGATTCGACCGCCCTTGCTGGACTTGTGCGCCTCGTAGCCCTTCTCCAAGTACTTCCAGGTCCTCTCCATGGTTCCTAATCATAATTAAATCATTAGGTAGCAATCAATTCTCAAATGAACAAAAAGAAGTACTTAGGAACGAGCTCACCTGTAAATTCAATTGTCAGGCGCGAGCTCTAGTGATTGGTCCTTGAATGTCAAGTGGAGGAGTGTTGTGTGTATCCGAAGAAGTGATGTCTTCATCACCTTTACTAGCAATGCAAATTAGTTAGTCATGCCTACACTTTGCTAGCTTGTGGTTTGTACTGTTTTACATGGAGAGGTTAACACAGAATTCGGTCCTTAATTCATCCAGGTAGTGCTTACCGTAACCACAAGTTCTTATGCTACATCCACACCATCTAATCTTACCATCCGCCCAGACAGGTAAGCATGTTTTAGGGTATTGGAGAAACATAAGATAAGTTTTTACCAAACTATCAATCATATACTTCCCATGATTGCCCAAAATGAACCTTGTGTTTTTTAGAAGGGATGATTAGGACACGCCAGTGTCCCGAGTCTTACTTAGACTCGCTTGACAGTTAATATAGCTTATCTTGAAAATCCTTTTAATATTAGTACCTAAGGCGACAATGGTAAGGGATAACAACTAGTCAAGGCGGGTGTAGCTAAGTATGGCTATAGTAGCAATGCGGATAATTAACTACTGAAAGAAGGGTAAACTACTGTACACAAAATAACACATGCATTGTTGAATAATTTTATACAACATAAGTGATTAAAATTTGGAATTCAATATGATCAATGTGTTGACTCACCTGGATTTGATGATGGTATGTCTTGTGGATCTGGTGAAGCGTCGAAAGGCTGCTCGGGGTTATCCTCGTACTCTATTCACACGAAAATACTGGAAAGAAACAATAGGCAAGAAGGCAATAAATACCCAAATAAAATTCAAATAAACTCCAAATCAAGCAAAACTTGAACCAACAGAAAGAGCTTGAATTTAGAAAATTTTAGAAATAAGTTTCACCTTAATCGGAGTTATGGTGAGGAAGAACGGGCTCTCCAAAGTTTATTTCCAGGAAAAATCCCAAAAATAAAAAGAGAAGAGAGGGTTCTCTCTCTGACATGTGGGTCCCACAAGTTTTATTAATTTTATCTAAAATCTTATATTTTTAAATGGGTGAGAGTATGACATGTGGGGCCCACGGATTAATTAAATTTCGGAAATTCAATTATGTGGCAGAGACTGACATGTGGGTCCCAGGTGCATTTAACCATATGGTGTGGTCCACCTGTCAGTGAAACAAAATTTTGAATCTAGTTTAACATTTTAATTAATGGGGGTGGGGCCCAGATGTCACCCGCAATAACACTTAAACTGCTACAGGGGCCCACCCGATAGTGAAACATTATATTTAACTAACCCTAATCATTAGCCGTTAATAAGGATTCGGTTAATTAAGATGTCGAAAATAGGGGTGGCGTGGTTGGCGCGATGGCGCGTCCTATCAATGGTGAGGGAGAGAGCTGAGGCACAGGAGCATTCTGAGAATAGTCCCACAAGGCTCGTGCGCATTCCTTGGTGAAGTGGTACGGCCTCCAGTGGCCTGGGTTCTTGCCGGCGATGACCTTGGCGGCGACGAAACTAGGGCAGAAGGGGCGACGGCGAGAGCAGCAATGATAGCTCAGTTAGAGGTTAGGGGAGCATCCTGGAAATGGTAGAAGCTCACCAAGGGTAGTTGAACTTGGGATGGCCTGGAGTGGGCTAGCGACAGTGACCGTTGACAGTGGAGAGGGAAGCTCGGTGACGAGGGAGAGGTGTCGGTGAACCTCCAAATTGACGTTGGGGTTGGCTTCGTCGGATCCTAGTGGAGTTGCTGGCGGGCGCAATTGGCCTGTGGTGGCCGGATTCGCCGGCGAGTCAAAGTGGTCGGATTTGGGGAAGAAAGGTGGGCGGCGAGCTGCACGGTAATAGGGACCAATTAGACTTCACATGAGCATCAGCGGGGTCCAAGAAGTGGATTAAGAGGGTCGAGGGGGCTTGCGGAAGTCCGGAGGTGTCTAGCGATGGCGACGGCCGAAGGAACTTCGGGTGGCGGCACAGAACGGCGAGAATGCACGTCAAAGGTATGAAGTGCACACTAGATGAGCCAAATTGAGCATCTTGCCACGGATTTATAGCAGACAACGCGAGTGGGCAGCATTGGCTCAAAATTAAGGTGAAGGCGCGAGGGTGGCGGTGCTTGAGTGCAGCTAGGCGAGGTAGGGGTGCGGGAAGAGGCGTTGCGTGACGTCACGGGCTATCAAGGTGCCACAATGGAGCACAAGAGAATCGCTGGTGCTGAGCGACGAGCAAGGTACAGTGGCGTGGCGGCATCGCCATGGGGCCAAGCTACGGGCAGTAGGGGCACGAGGCTAGCGTGGAGGAGCAATGGCGGGGAAGTTCCAAGACCCTGCCTCGAGCACTGTAGCATCGACACGACGGCAAGTCTTGAGGGGCAAAGCGGCGATGCGTGAATGCGGTACGGCGGACCGTCCGGGCGGCGAGGCTATGGTGGGAGGAGCATCTAGCTCGGCGGGGAGGGGTGTATGGGGTTGCTGCGATGGTGCCACGAAGAAGGGCTCGCTCGGGGTAGGGGAAGGAGGAGGCGGCAAGGATGACGGAGGCAGAGTCAGCGGAGGACACGCGCGGTGGAGAAACCGGGGGCACGGCACGAGCGGTCTACCGACAAAGAGAGGAAGTGAGGAAGAGGGGAAAGAGGGAAGGGGAATCAGGCGGGCCGGCTGGGCCAATCGAGCCTGGCTGGGCCGCTCGAAGGGGAGGGGTTTTCTTTTTATTTATTTTTCATTTTCTTTTCTTTTCCTTTTTGGATTTTTGCAAAGAGAGGAAAAATAGATTTTAGATAAGCACAAAATCCAAAATCTTTCAAATGAAATTATGAAAATACCAAAATTTTCATAGCTTAAAACTTTAAATTGGCCAAGATTGAGAAAATTAAGATAAAGCCAAAACGGGATGTTACAAATCCTACCCCCCTTAAATAGAATCTCAACCCTGAGATTCAGCTAGGCTGGGAACAGGTGGGGAAATTCAGCCTTGAGCTGGTCTTCACGTTCCCAGGTAGCTTCTTGCTCCGTTTGATTGCTCCATTTCACCTTGCAAAAGCGAAGGGCTCGGCGTCTGGTTTGCTTTTCCATTGTGTCAAGAATCTTGATTGGATGCTCTGGGTAAGTGAGATCTTGCTGAAGTTCAAGAATTTCCAGAGGTGCTTGCTCTTCCGAAACTCGAAAACACTTCTTGAGTTGCGAGACATGAAATACGTCATGTACTTCAGCTAGGCTTGTAGGTAGCTCTAGCTTATAGGCGACTTCTCCGCATTTAGCAAGGATGGGGAAAGGGCCTATAAACCTGGGTGCCAGCTTTTCTTTCACTTTAAACCTTCACACTCCTCGAAGGGGAGAGACTATGAGGTAAACATGGTCTCCCACTTGGAAGGTAAGCTCACGGCGACGATGGTCAGTGTAACTCTTCTACCTGGATTGAGCAGCTTGCAGATGGCCTCTGATTAACTTGACTTTTTCTTGTGCCTGTTTGAGGGTATTTGGTCCAAAGGTATGGCCTTCACCAATTTCTGACCAGTGCAACGGGGTTTTACACTTTCAGCCATATAGAGCTTCAAAAGGTGACATCTTAAGACTTGATTGATAACTGTTGTTATAGGATAACTCTACATAGGGTAAACTTTTCTCCCAATAAAGTAGATTACAAGGTACAAGCTCAAAGCATATCTTCGAGGACTTGATTAATCCTTTCAGTTTACCCATCTGTTTGAGGATGGTAAGCAGTGCTGAAACTTAAGTGGGTTTCAAGGGCATTATGCAAACTATTCCAAAAATGCGAGGTAAATTGAGAACCTCGATCTGAGACTATCTTCTTGGGTACTCCATGTAAGCATACGATACGGGCCATATATAATTCTGCTAGCTTGACTCCCTTATAGGTGGTTTTACTGGAATGAAATGGGCCACCTTTGTCAATCGGTCCACTATAACCCATATAGAGTCATACCCTGTCTTGGTACGAGGAAGGCCGGTTATGAAATCCATGTCTACTTCTTCCCATTTCCATTGGGGAATCTGCAAAGGTTGGAGTAGTTCGGCTGGCTTTTGATGTTCTGCCTTAACACATTGACATGTATCACAATATGCTACATGTTCTGCAATGTCTTGTTTCATACGAGGCCACCAATACAATGTTTTCAAATATTGGTACATTTTTGTGCTACCAGGATGTAAGGCATAGGCTGAGCTATGTGCTTCTTTAAGTAACAACTCCTTAATCTCTTTCTGGTGGGGAACAAAGAGTCGTTTCTCAAACCATAAAATTCCTTATGAATCCTTCACCATTTTTGGTGCCTTTCCCTTATTCATCAAGTGCTCAAGCTTCTGAGTTCCAGGGTGTCCTTTTTGAGCTGTTTTAATATGTTCTTCTAGGGTGGGATGTACCTCTAAGGCAGCTAGGGTGCCTTGTTCCAGAATTCCCAGGTTGAGGGAGGCAATCTCTTCACAGAGCTCAGGTGAAACTTCTTGCTAGGAGGTGATTACAGTTGGGTTTCCGACTTAAGGAGTATGCCACTACATTGGCCTTGCCAGGATGGTAATAGACCTCCAGGTCATAATCTTTAATTAGTTCCAACCATCTCCTTTGTCTGAGGTTAAGATCAGTCTGGGTAAATATATACTTGAGAGTTTTATGATCCGTGTATATGTTACAATGATTTCCAATCAAGTAATGTCACCAAATTTTTAAGGTGTGCACTACAGCTGCTAGCTCCAAGTCATGAGTGGGGTAGTTGTCCTCATGAGGCTGAAGTTGTCTCGAAGCATAGGCTACGACCTTTCCATCTTGCATAAGCACACATCCCAAACCTTGCCGGGAAGCGTCACAGTATAACTCAAAATCCTTATGAATATCTGGCAAAATCAAAACTGGAGCTAAGGTTAGCTTGGTCTTCAATTCTTAAAAACTTTGCTCACAGGCGTCTATCCATTCATACTTCTTTTCCTTTTTGAGGAGGTGAGTCAGAGGCCTGGATATCTTGGAAAAACCTTCTATAAAGTGTCTGTAGTATCCTGCTAGCCCAAGAAAACTACGTACTTTGGTTACCGAGGTTGGTTGTTTCCATTCTAGAACAGTGTCTACCTTAGAAGGGTCAACTGCTACACCTCCTGAGGAGATAACATGTCCTAGGAAACTGATTTCTTGCAACCAAAAGGCACACTTGCTATACTTTGCATATAGGTGATGTTCACGGAGCGTCTCTAGGACCGCTCGCAGATGTGTAGCGTGCTCATCTGGTGTTTTGGAGTATACTAGGATGTTGTCTATAAATACGACCACAAACTTGACCAAATATTTCATGAATACTTTACTCATGAGGTTCATGAAATAAGTAGGAGCATTGGTGAGTCCAAAGGACATAACTGTATACTCAAATAATCCATATCTAGTGGTAAAGGCTGTCTTTGGGATGTCCTCTGATCTAATCTTTAATTGGTGATAGCTTGACTTCAGGTCTATTTTAGAGAATATGGTGGCTCCCGAGAGCTGATCGAATAGGTCATCTATCCTTGGCAGGGGATATTTATTTTTGATGGTTACCTCATTGAGAGAACGGTAATCCACACATAACCTTGTAGTACCGTCTTTTTTCTAACAAAAAGCACAGGTGAACCCCAAGGGGATGAACTAGGTCTGATGAATCCCTTCTCTTGTAGCTCCTCAAACTGCAATTTTAATTCTTCAAGTTCATCTACTGCCATTCTATAGGGTCTTTTGGCAATTGGGGTTGTCCCTAGTTTTAGGTTAATTACAAACTCCACATCTCTGTCTAGGGGCATTCTAGGTAACTCTTCTGGGAAAACGTCGGGGTAATCTTGTACCACGGCCATTTTCTCCAAGGATACTTCCTCAAGATGATGGACCAAGGGTCTAGAAGGGAAACGATCCACTCTAATTTGTATTTCTGTCCTGAGGTCTTTGGTTAGCACCACTTTTCTGTTTACACAGTCTATCATTCCTTGATATTTAGCTAATCAGTCCATTCCTAAAATAACATCCAAGTTTTAGGATTGCAGGACCAAAAGATTAGCCAAAAATCCAAAATTCTCCATAGTAATTTCCACCTTGGGACTTACTAAGGTGGCTGTTAAAGGTCCTCCTGGGGAACTAAGCAGTACTGGCTTGACTAGCTTATAGGTTGGTAGCTTATCCTTGGCAACAAAACTTCCTGAGATAAAAGAATGCGAAGCCTCAGAATCAAATAAAACTTGAGCAGGTATGGATTTGACTGAAAACATACCCATTAAAACTCCTGGTGCATCCTGAGCTCCTTCTGCAGTCACATGGTTGACACGTCCTTGGTGATGGGTTGACGCAGTTCTGGAGACTTGAGATGCCTGAACTCCCTTGCTTGGTGCAACAGATGATCCCTTTGCTGGAGCGACGCTTACGTTGTTCTTGACGGGTGCAGATTGATGATCTGGGCACCGGTTGGCAAAATGTCCTTTAGCCCCACAATGAAAGCAGTGCAAGTTGGCAGCTGGATTGGTTGTAGGAGCTTGCCCCACTGGACGGGGTACCCTAGTGACACTGCCGCTGGAAGGTTGGGGTGGAGCTGGAGCTCAAAAGACGGAGGTTGCTCCTTGCCTGAAAGAGAGTTTGCCTTGGTATGCTTACCGAGATTGGGAACTGTCTTGAGACCATTAAACAGCCCACTTCCTTTTCTGACTGGTCTCCAATTGCCTTCTTTCATTCTCACAAATGAGAGCTGATGAGGACATCACTCCTTCGGATGCAACCGCTGATCCTCCAACCGTTATGCAAGGTCCAATGACCCGAGCTCGCATGCGACAATTAAATCTAGAGGTGAGCTCGTTCTTAAGCAATCCTTTTTATAGTTTTGAGAATAGATTGCTACCTAATGATGTTATCTTGTTTAGGAACATTGGAGAGGGTCATGAAGTACATGGAGAGAGGTGTGGAGGCAGAGAAGACCAGCAAGGACGTCCAAGTCAAGCCAGAGGCCCAGTCCAACTCGAGTTCGCGTCTGCCTCGGCCTTCAGGACCAGCCTGCAGTAAAACGGACGCCCAGGACGCATACGGACTCCGTTTTGGACGTTCCACATATGTATGGAAAGCTGAGAAGGAGACCTTTCCAATGGCTCTGGTCCCATATCAAAATTCCTCCTGAGTCAACGGGAATCATCGAAACAAGTGGACGTTCAGAATCTGTCAGGGTGCTGCGCCACCGTATTTTGGGCTGTTCGGCTTTGTATCGTGTTGGAGCCCATTAGGACGCATCCAGGGGTTTTGCACACCCCTCACTCCTTTATATTCAGGTGCCACCCCCACCATTAGGGTTGGATTTTGCTTAGATTAATTCTGTCTTGAACAGTTTCGCCGTTCATCGGTTTGTGAGACCCCAACTTTCGAGTGCTAAACCAATACATCTGCAATTTCGTTGTGTTCTTCCTTGTTCTTGCTTGTGTTCTTGATTCGCGGCGAGATTAGCCTTCTTGGCGAGTCAACGGGCAGCGCCACGGTTGATAACTGAGAGCGTGGTGCTGCGATTGCGGGGTTGGAACGTGTTGTTCGGATGTCGGATCGATTTGTGTCGCGCCTCCACCGTCGAACATATCGAACTGTTGGAAGATCGGGACCCGTCCCCATCGATTGGTGTCGAGCTTGGTATTCCTTGAGTTCGAGTTTACCCTACCTTTGTTGTTTTCGGTTTCATCCTAGAGTCTAAGAAAAAGCCCTAAAAAAATTGTAGTCATAGCTTGTTTCCTATCCCAGATCTCTTTTAGCCTTTTGCACAATTTGATTTTAGAGTCCGTAGTGTTGAGTTTGTGTCCTTAGTCGAGTTGTGTTGCTGGTTTAGATCGTGTTTTGTTTCGGGTCGTCTTGCTTCTGCTACCTCTCATACAAACCCTAGCCGGAGCTTCCGCCCCCAAGTTCCACCAATTTCCTCCACCCGATCTCGTTTTGACCTCCACAGAAACCATAACTCGGAGGCCCATCTTCAAACGGCCGTAACTTTTGCATACGGACTCAAAATCAGGCGATTTTTTTTTTGAAATTGGGTGAAATTAAATTTTACATCCGATACTCCCCCACTTCGTCGGGTTCGGCGAATTTATTTTTGCCCAAATTCGACTTGCAAAGTGCAGTACTCGAGCTCCGATCTTTCGTCACCGAATTTACAGCACATTCATCATTTTCGGTAGGCCACACCTTACATCAGATTGAGGTGAAACTTTGTGTGGTTCCTATTTCTGTGCTCTGCTTTGTGAAAAAAATAAAAAAAAGAAACAAAAATAAAAAAATTTGCTTATAGTAGAGAGGAGAGAGAAAAACACACAAAAAGTGCTCTCCGTGGCTAAAAAAAAAGAAAAAAAAGAGAGAGCACAGTTTTAGGTGACAGAGATTCATTCGTTTTGTCTTTGTCTTTACAGCCATCTTTGTTGCTGTCTTTGCTTTACTATTCTGGTCGATTCCTTGTTCATCATATCATACCTGTTATAGGACACATTTTAGGCCAGCAACTAGGATCAGCTTTGGACATTTATTCAGCATTACTATCTGTTATTGATTTGTGTTCCACTCACATATTTGCCCTTCCAAACTCCATATACATACTTAGGACAAAGACGAGTTTTGACCCTTGCAATCGCGGGTCACACTCTCGAGTATCACGAACCGACCACGGTTGTACCACCTCTTTTGCGATGGTAAGAACACTTGTAAGAGCTTGGTAAGCCACTTCCTTTGCGGGTTTCCACTGTCCTCCTTTGTAGTTGATAGGGATAATCTTTTATTTTCCTGTGTTTCCACTAACCATGGCGAGGATACGAAGGGGCGGGACACGTCGACTTCAACGAGTGTGTTAGTCGCGGCCGGCTACAAGCTGCGCTCGACAAACAAAATGCTTCATTCATCGATCTCGTGCGCGAATGGACACCATCGTCGCCGCCATTGCCCGATTGAACACCACGAAGGCATTGGCGGGTGGAGCGGCGAATGGTGACCTCAGCGGTCGGATGGACACATTGGAACCGCTGCCACCTATCAATGGCGACCATCGTCATGGCGATGACACAATGTCGATGCGGATGGCAACATTGCTCGTGGCGACACAAGATGCGACTACGTCGGCGTCTTCACAAAACCGACATGGTATGGGAGGTAATAACGAGAACCGTCATGGTAACGACGATCCTTTTGCTAAAGTCAAATTTACCATTCCATCTTTTACGGTCTTTATGATGCTGAAAAATATCTTGATTGGAAGATGACGGTAGAGCGAAGTTTAATTCTCACTTGGTTCCTAAACAACATAGAGTTAGACAAGCTACTAGTGAGTTTAAGGACTTTGCTATTATCGGTGGAATGAGCGGGTACCATGCGTTTACAACTTTGATACATGGGAGCGATTAAAAGAAGCTATGCGTGTCGTTTTGTTCCTCCCTCATATAAGCGTGATTTGAGAAAAACATTACAGCGCTTAGAACAAGGTGATAGTTCTGTTCGGGACTATTATCTTTGAGCTTCAAAAGGGTATGGTGCGTTGTTGGGTTGTTGAGGAAGCAGAGGATAAGATTTGTCATTTCTACGGGGTTCTGGCGTGAAATTCGGGACATTGTTGATTATAAAGAATTTACTCTCACAACAGTTGTTCCAGCTTGCTATGCTTGCGAGAAAAGAATTGCGAGGGCGCAAGGAATCAGCAAAGGCAAACACCGAACGACCCTCCTACACACCGCGAACGACTACATCGACGGGACTGCCCAAGTCTTCTTCGAGTTTTCGTTCTCCTCCACCACCTATGAACAAGTTTGCAGCAGCGCCACCGAAACCACCTTCCACGACACGCCTTGCAGATTCTACAAAAAATTCTTTGCAGGGCCCAGCCAAGAGCTCTTCTTCCGTGGCTTCAATGGGCCGCTCCTCCGACATTCAGTGCCATCGCTGCCATGGGCTTGGTCATGTCTAGAAGAATTGCCCTAGCCAATGGGCATACATCGCCACAGAAGATGGAGGCTACCTCAGCACTTCGGATGTCGAGGAGGATGATGATGTTGCTGCTGCCTCGGATGACAATGGCGGTGGTGATGATGACTTGGTCCTTGGTGGGGCGTCCACAGCGACGCTACGGAGCATCATTGTGCAGCGAGTCCTCAGCACACAGGTACAACAATCCGATAAGCTTCAACGCCATAATTTGTTTCAGACTTTCTTCGCAATCAAGAACCGGTGCGCACGTGTCATCATTGATGGAGGAAGCTGCAACAACTTGGTGAGTTCTGATTTGGTCAAGAAGCTTGGCTTGACCATGCGACTGCATCCACATCCATACCATATTCAGTGGTTAAATGACTCTGGAAAAGCTAAGGTAACACAAACATGCCGAGTCCATTTTTCTATTGGTGGTTATTCTGATCATGTTGATTGTGATGTGGTTCCCATGCAAGCATGCTCTCTTTTATTGGGTCGACCTTGGGAATTTGATAATGATGCTTTACACCATGGTAGTAGTAACAAATACACTTTTATGCATAAGGGAAAGAAAGTTACTTTACTGCCTTTGTCCCCAGCTAAGATTATAGAGGCCGATAGGGAGAGAGCTGCTGCTGCTAATGATCCAAAGGAACATGTTAAATCTGAAAAACAGCAAGTAATCAATTTGAAAAATTCTGTTATGCTTGCCACAAAATCAGACTTTGCTGAAATTGATGATGTTAATGATACATGCTATGCTTTCGTGTGCAAAGATGCTTTATTTTCTCTTGATAATATGCCTTGCACTTTGCACTCTGTCACTAACCTTTTGCAGGAGTTTAGAGATGTTTTCCTGATGAGATACCTCGGGACTTCCACCCATTGAGGATTGAGCACCAGATTGACTTGATCCTGGAGCGAGTTTGCCAAACCGTGCGGCATCTGAGACCAATCCGAAGAGACTAAGGAGATTCAGCGACAAGTCCAAGACCTTTTGGACCGTGGGTACATACGTGAGAGCCTTAGTCCTTATGCTGTTCCTGTTCTTTTGGTTCCCAAAAAAGATAGTTCTTGGCGTATGTGTGTAGATTGTAGAGCCATTAACAACATTACTATAAGGTATCGTCATCCTATTCCTAGGCTAGACGACATGCTTGATGAGTTGTGTGGTGCTATAATTTTCACAAAGATTGACTTGCGTAGTGGATACCACCAAATAAGAATGAAACTTGGCGATGAATGGAAAACTGCTTTTAAAACTAAGTTCGGCTTGTATGAGTGGTTAGTCATGCCTTTTGGGTTAACTAATGCACCTAGCACTTTCATAAGATTAATGAACGAGGTTTTACGTCCTTTCATTGGCAAATTTGTGGTCGTTTACTTTGATGATATCTTGATTTATAGCAAGTCCATGGATGAACATTTGAATCACTTACGTGCTGTTTTTAATGCTTTGAGAGATACACGTTTGTTTGGTAACCTCGAAAAGTGCACCTTTTGCACGGATCGAGTCTCTTTTCTTGGCTATGTTGTGACTCCACAGGGAATTGAGGTTGATAGAGCCAAGGTGAAGGCGATATGGAGTTGGCCGACGCCCACGACGGTCTCCCAAGTGCGGAGTTTTCTTGGCCTTGCAGGGTTTTATCGCCGCTTTGTCAAGGAATTCAGCACCATTGCGACACCGTTGATTGAGTTGACAAAGAAGGGAGTCGTGTTCCATTGGGGGCCATCACAAGAGTAGTCCTTTAATCTTTTGAAGGACAAGCTTACACATGCACCATTGCTCCAACTTCCGGATTTTGGTAAGACTTTTGAGCTGGAATGTGATGCTAGCGGAATTGGTATTGGTGGTGTTTTGATGCAAGAAGGCAAACCTGTTGCCTACTTTAGTGAAAAATTGAATGGTCCTACTCTTAATTATTTTATGTATGATAAAGAATTGTATGCTCTTGTTCGTTCTTTAGAGACGTGGCAACACTATTTATGGCCTAAAGAATTTGTCATTCATTCCGATCATGAATCACTTAAGCATATTCGTAGTCAAACCAATTTGAATCATAGACATGCTAAGTGGGTTGAATTTATTGAATCTTTTCCTTATGTCATTAAACACAAGAAAGGGAAGGATAATGTGATTGCTGATGCTTTGTCTCGACGCTATACCATGTTGTCTCAACTTGATTTTCGTATTTTTGGTCTTGAAACCATTAAAGGACAATATGCTTTTGATGCTGATTTTAAGGATGTGTTGTTGCATTGTAAAGAGGGACAAGCATGGAATAAATTCGTGATCAATGATGGATTCTTGTTTAGAACTAACCGCCTGTGCATTCCAGTTGGATCCGTTCGTCTTTTGTTGTTGCAGGAGGCGCATGGAGGCGGTTTGATGGGACATTTTGGTGCTAAGAAAACAGAGGACGTTCTGGCCACACACTTCTTTTGGCCAAAGATGAGGCGAGATGTTGAGCGGTTTGTGGCTCGCTGCACGACATGTCAAAAAGCTAAGTCTCGCTTGAATCCACATGGTTTATATATGCCTCTTCCTATTCTTTCTATTCCGTGGGAAGATATTTCTATGGATTTTGTTTTAGGATTGCCCAGGACTAAGAGGGGGAGGGATAGGATTTTTGTTGTTGTGGATCATTTTTCTAAGATGGCTCACTTTATACCATGTCATAAAACCGATGATGCCATTCATATTGCTGACCTCTTTTTCAAAGAGATATTTCGTTTGCATGGTATGCCTTCTACTATTGTTTCAGATCGTGACGCCAAGTTCTTGAGTCATTTTTGGCGTACTCTATGGAACAAGTTGGGTACAAAGTTGTTGTTCTCTACAACATGTCACCTAGCGATGGCCAAACCGAGGTGGTGAACATGATTGTCTACCATGTTGAGAGCTATTTTGAAGAACAATTTGAAGCTGTGGGAAGAGTGTTTGCCGCATGTTGAGTTCGCATATAATCGAGCGGAACACTCCACCACCAAGGTAAGTCCTTTTCAGGTAGTGTATGGATTCAATCCCCGTGCCCCTATTGATATTTTACCTTTGCCTACTAGTGAGAGAGTTCATAATGATGCTGAGGAGCGTGCTGATTTTATTGTCAAAATGCATGAGACTACTAAGGCAAACATTGAAAAGATGAATGAAAAATATAGGATTGTTGGTAGTAAAGGTAGAAAGGAAGTTAAACTTGAACCGGGTGATTTTGTTTGGTTGCACTTGCGAAAGGATAGATTTCCTGAGTTAAAAAAGTCAAAATTGATGCCTAGAGCTGCTGGTCCTTTTAAGATAATTGAGAAAATAGATGATAATGCATATAAACTTGAGTTGCCACCCGAGTTCGGGGTTAGTCCCACCTTCAACATTGCAGATTTGAAGCCATACTTGGGAGAAGAAGATGAGTTTGAGTCGAGGACGACTCCACTTCAAGAGGGGGAGGATGATGAGGACATCACTCCTTCGGATGCAACCGCTGATCCTCCAACCGTTATGCAAGGGCCAATGACCCGAGCTCGCATGCGACAATTAAATCTAGAGGTGAGCTCGTTCTGAAGCGATCTTTTTTATAGTTTTGAGAATAGATTGCTACCTAATGATGTTATCTTACTTAGGAACATTGGAGAGGGTCATGAAGTACATGGAGAGAGGTGTGGAGGCGGAGAAGACTAGCAAGGACGTCCAAGTCAAGCTGCAGGCCCAGTCCAACTCGAGTTCGCGTCTGCCTCGGCCTTCAGGACCAGCCTGTAGTAAAACGGATGCCCAGGACGCATACGGACTCCGTTTTGGACGTTCCACATATGTATGGAAAGCTAAGAAGGAGATTTTCCAATGGCTCTGGTCCCATATCAAAATTCCTTCTAAGTCAACGGGAATCATCGAAACAAGTGGACATTCAGAATCTGTCAGGGTGCTGCGCCACCGTATTTTGGGCCGTTCGGCTTTGTATCGTGTTGGAGCCCATTAGGGCGCGTCCAGGGGTTTTGCACGCCCCTCACTCCTTTATATTCAGCCGCCACTCCCACCATTAGGGTTGTGTTTTACTTAGATTAATTCTGTTTGGAACAGTTTCGCCGTTCATCGGTTTGTTAGACCCAAACTTTCGAGTGCTAAACCAATACATCTGCAATTTTGTTGTGTTCTTCCTTGTTCTTGCTTGTGTTCTTCGATTCGCAGGCGAGGATTAGCCTTCTTGGCGAGTCAACGGGCAGCGCCGCGGTTGATAACCTGAGGAGACGTGGTGCTGCGATTGCGGGGTTCGGAACGTGTTGTTCGGAAGCCGGATCGATTTGTGTCGCGCCTCCACCAAATCAAACATATCCAGAACCTGTTGGAAGATCAGGACCCCGTCCCCATCAAGAGCCTTGTTGACCAGGTGGTGGAATGTAGGGTGATCATGGAGTATCAATTGTGCTCTCATTTCTTCATTCATCCCTCCCAACAATCGATCGATTTTCTCATCTTCCTCTGCCACATCCTTAGGAGCATAACGAGTGAGTTGATTGAACTTAGTAAGGTACTCGCTAACCGTCATGTTCCCTTGTTTTAAGGTTCAGAACTCATTCTTCTTCATTCTCATTATTCCCGTAGGCACAAAATTTTGCTGAAACACAGCTTTGAATTCTTCTCATGAAATGATGGTTTTGGATAGACTTGGTCCCTTTTCACTTATTTCTTCTGTTTCTTCTTCACTTCATCCTCAGTATCGATTTGATCTTGTTGACCGGATTGCTGGGAGTCAAAAGCAGGAATTTCTGCCACTTCTTCCTCTTCTTCTTCTTCCTTCTCTGAGGATTTCCTTTCTTGTATGAATTTCAAGAAAATTCTCCCACCAGGCAACGGCAGCGCCCTTTAGCTGATGGGAAGCAAAATCCACCTATTCTTCATCGGAGCATCTTGCTAGGCAAAGCTTCTTTTCGGTGTTCCTTAACCAATCGTCTGCCTCTAGGGGTTCATTAGCTGACGAGAAGGTTTGAGGTCGGGTTCTAAGAAAATCAGCCAACTTTGAACATTTGTTGGATGAACCCGCTTGTTGATTAGCTATCATGGTATGGAGAATCTGCGTCTGTTGAGCCATAATTTGGGTCATCGTAGGAGGCGCAGGAGGTGGAGGTGGTAAGCCTTGGCCACGACTGATAAGGACATCACTTCTACTGATATGAACACTCCTTTTGCTGCTTCCACGAATGATGGGCAAGGAATCATGGAGAGGAGGAGCCACCTCACGGCAAGAGAAGCAACCAAGATAACAATCAAATGGATGTTGGTGCAAACAAGAGAGAGATCAGACCCCCCAGGAAGAACATTCGGACCGAACGTTGTTTTGGGCCGAGGGCCTTATATCATCGCTTAGGCTATTTGGGCCAGTACTTTTCACGTGAACAGTAACAGTGAATAGTACCACCCCCCTTTTAATTAGATAAATGCGGCTATTTGGGTTTTTCTTAAGAGATAATTCTGCTTAGCAGTTTCACCGCACGTCCAGTTGAGGAACCCCAACTTGTGAACTTCATCCTTATTCGCAATACAACTTCAAATTGCATCTTGTACTCTCTTGCTTGTGTTCTCGATTCGCTTGCAAGAGATAGGTTTCTTGGTGAGGTCAACCGCGTTTGGCACGGTTGATAACCAACGGAGCAGTGGTATAGTGATTGTGAGGGTTTCAATCTATTTTGGTTGGAGCCTTTGGATCATCAATATTGAGTTCTCCACAATCGACTTATCAGTACCCTTCGGAAAATCGGGCCAACGTCACATTAGGTGGTACCAAAGCAATAGTTGCCCGTTAGGTAATCGCAATTTTCCTTTTAGATTACTTTTGTTCATCATCCTAAAAACCCTAGAAAAGTAGCCACAAAAATAATTGTTCGTATTGTTCTTCCGCTGTCCCATCACCTCTTGTGCCATTGCAATTTTTCTTTTCAGTTTTTGCTGGTTGAATTTTTGATTGCATCGTCGTTTCTAGTTGCTGATTACTAGTTTAGTTAGAGTCTAGTTTGATCTTAGTATCCTTTTGCGTTGCTTAATCGTTGATATTTTACACCTTTGAAAATCCGCTAGTTGATCTTTCAATTAGCATCCAGAAAAGAAAAGAGTAGATTCAATTTCCTATTTGAACTCTTATTCTTGTTGGCCACAAAAGATCTTTTGCGCATCTTGGAAATATAGTAGATCCAAACACATCTGGACTTCCTTCTCCTTGTTTGATTCGGCCGCTCAAAACCGTCTCGGGAATTCTCGGACTGTCCGACACGCTTGCCCCAGCCGCGCTGTCGGATTCCTATCGGACCGTTCGAAGCCGCCGAGATGTTTGGAACGTCCGACGCGCTCGCCCAACCGCGCCATCAGATTTCGATCGGACTGTCTGAAGCCGCCGAGACGTTCGGACTGTCTGACGCGCTCGTCCTAACCACGCCGTCGGATTTCGATCGGACCGTCCGAAGCCGTCGAGATGTTTGGAACGTCCAACGCGCGCCCTCCAGCCACGCCGTCCAATCTCGATCGAACCGTCCGAAGCCTCGCGAGACGTTCATTTGACGCGATCGCCCTAGCCGCGCCGTCCGATCCTGATCGGACTGTCCAAAGCCGCCCGAGACGTTCGGACCGTCCAAAGCGCTCGCCCACAGCCAAGCCATCTAATTTTGATTGGACCGTCCAAAGCTGCGTGAGATGTTCGGACCGTCCGACGCGCTCTCCCCAGCCGTGTCGTCTGATTCCGATCGGACCGTCCGAAGTCGTGCGAACCGTTCGTCCGACGCGCTTCCCCTAGCCGCACCGTCGGATTCCGATCGGACTGTCCGAAACCGCACAGACATTCAGACAGTCCGACGTGCTCGCCACAGCTGAGCCGTTTGATTCAGATCAAGATTGTGGCTCATATACCTCATTAGACTTAGAAAAAGAATTTGAATCTTTTGAGTTACAAGCAGGATAAAAAAAGGAAAAAAGGGCTGAACTTGGGTGAGAGTTTTATGATATAAATTTAGTTGGAGCATTTAATTTCTTTGAGCAATCTAGTACCCTTCAATTTAGATTATTGCAATTGGCTAGCGTCTCTTCGTGTACTTGGTGCAAAATGATTTTTTTGATTATTTCTTTTAGCTCAGTCCCTTGTTTGCATTAAGTCACATTGATCATTGCATGTGCATGCATACACATCTCTTAGTAGGGTTTCGGTTAGCTAGCTTTGACTAACTAGGATCAACAACTTTGACTAGTACTTTGAATAATTTTTCAACTTGTATTAACTGATCTGATTGTTGCTGATCCTTGCTATCATATTGAAACCTTTCTAAGCTCCACTTACTCTTGGTCAGAACAGGTTCCCTCTTGCAATCGTACCCACGCTTGACACGGTATCACGAACCAGCCACCGGCTGTACCACCTCGTGTTTGCTTTGGTATGGACACTTGTAAAAGTGTGGTAAGATGCTTGAGAGTGTATGATTCCTCCTGTCCATCACCTAGTAGTTGATAGGGATAATACCTTTGTGTTGTCTTCTGCCTCTACTAACCATGACAGGTGAGTCGTCTGGTGAGCAAGAGCATGTTGTAAAAGGAGAGCTCAAGATTCTCTTGGATGAACAACGTACTACCATTAATGAGGACATCGATAGGTAGCTTCAAGCTACGACGGATACATTGCAGCGCTCCATCAGTGAGGGTATTGTAGCACTCAGAACCCGCCTTGAAAGAATGGTGAAGCGACCACTAAACAATGGACGCGAGTATGATCAAGACGCAGAACCAGATCCCGAGGTGGGAGATGATAATGAGAGGCGAAATCGTGATGCTCAAGATGCACGTCTATGACAACGTCTACAACGAAACCGTCACGGTATGGGAGGTAACAATTTGCAGCACCACCATGATCGTGCTAATGATGACCCCTTTGCTAAAGTTAAATTTACCATACCATCTTTTGCGGGTGATTCTGATGCTGAAATTTACCTAGATTGGGAGATGACAGTTGAACAAAAATTTAATGCCCATCTAGTTCCTGAAGTGCATAGAGTCAGACAAGCTACTAGTGAATTTAAAGATTTTGCTATCCTTTAGTGGAGTCAAGTAGTTAATTCAGATTTAGCACCCGATACATGGGATAGATTGAAGATAGCTATGCGTGCTAGATTTTGTTCCTCCTGTTTTTAAACGTGATATGTGTAAGAAATTGCAGCGCTTAGACTAAGGTAATAAATCTGTTGAGGAATATTATCAAGAACTACAAATAGGCATGCTGCGTTGCAATGTTGTAGAGGATGAGGAGGATAAGATGGCTTATTTTTATGGAGGCTTAAGGCGAGAAATCTAGGACATAATTGATTACAAAGAGTATAACGATATCAATAGGTTGTTCTAGCTTGCTTGTTTGGCAGAAAAGGAATTGCATGGTAGGCAATAAAGAACTGGGAGCAACTTTGGAAGTACGCCTACATCAAGATCGACGCTGGGGCAATCCAAGACAACTCCACCTCCTGCTTTTCGGTCTACTGCCCCCTCTAGAAGTAGGGCGCGTTCAGCAACACCACCACCACCATCCCATGCACCCGAGATGAGCAAATCCACTAGTGTGCGAGCGCCAACACAGAGTTCTTCATCGGTTGCATCCACAGGCCGTACTACGAGCATTGTTTGTCACCGTTGTAAAGGGATGGGCCACTTCATGAGAGATTGTCCAAGTCAGCAGGCATACATTGCGACAGAAGACAGTGGTTATGTAAGTGCTAGTGATGTTGAAGATGAATATGCTCTTGCAGTTAACCTTGCAAGCGATGGTGATGATCATGAGGATGTCCATGAGACAGATAGTGATGGTGAGGAAATTTTAGGAGCCTCTGCTACGGTGAATTATAGAACCATAATTGTGCAGTGAGTATTGAGCACTTAGAGAGCAAAAGGAGAAGCTACAACGTCATAATTTATTTCAAATATTCCTCATCGTCAAGGATTGCCATGTTCGTGTCATAATTGATGGCAGGAGTTGTAATAACTTGGTGAGTTTAGATTTGGTCAAGAAGCTTGGCTTGACTACACGTGCACATCTTCATCCATACCACATTCAGTGGTTCAACAATAGCGGTAAGGTAAAGGTAACACAATCTGTGAGAGTGCATTTTTTCATTGGTTCCTATAATGATGTTGCTAATTTCGATGTAGTACCTATGCAAGCCTGCTCACTTTTATTAGGTCGTCCATAGGAATTTGATACCGATGCAACTCATCATAGTAAAAGTAATAAGTACTCTCTTATGCACAAAGGAAAGAAAATAACTTTGCTACCTTTAACACCTACTGAAGTTGTGAATTGTGATAAAGAGCTAGCTAAAAATGAGAAGAAAGAGCTTGAACATGAATATGAAAATCAGCAAATAGTAAAGAATTTTTTCCCTAAGACAGAGAGGTTGGCACCTAGTTCTAGTACTGCGGGAATTAAATTAAAGGGTTGTATCATGCTTGCAACCAAATCTGATCTTGCTAAAATTATCAACAATAATATGCCATGCTATGCTTTCATATGCAAAGACGTTTATTTTTCACTTGATGATGTCTCTAGCTCTTTGCCGTCTGCTGTCACTAACCTTTTGAAGAGGAGGGATAGTATTTTTGTTGTCCTAGATAGATTTTCTAAGATGGCTCACTTTATACTATATCATAAAAGTGATGATGCTACAAACGTTGCTGATTTGTTTCTTAAGGAAATTGTTCACTTGTATGGTATTCCGAATACGATACTTTTTGACCGTAATGCTACATTTCTTAGTCATTTTTGGAGAATTTTGTGGGCTAAATTGGGGACTAAGCTGTTATTTTTCACTACTTGTCATCCCTAAATCGATAGACAAACTGAGGTAATCAATAGAACCTTGTCTACTATGCTTAGGGCTGTACTTAAAAAGAACTTAAAAATGTGGAAAGAATGTTTGCCTCATGTGGAATTTTCTTATAATCGCTCGTTGTATTCTACCACAAAGACGTGCCCTTTTGAGATTGTTTATGGCTTCATCTCTCGTGCACCTATCGACTTGTTGCATCTTCCCACTTCGGAGAAGGTAAATCTTGATGCTTAACAACGTGCTGATTTGATATTTAAGATGCATGAGACAACTAAAGAGAATATTGAGCTTATGAATGCTAAATATAAAGTTGCCGATAATCAGGGACGCAAGCATGTTACTTTTGATCCTGGTGACCTTGTGTGGGTACACTTGCGTAAAAAGCGATTTCCTGAATTGAGAAAGTGTAAACTCATGCCTCGTGCCGATGGTCTATTTAAAATGCTTGAACGTATTAATGATAATGCATATAAGTTAGACTTGCCTACAGATTTTGGGGTTAGCCCCACCTTTAACATTGCAGATCTATAACCATTCTTCGGCGTGGAAGATGATCTTGAGTCGAGGACGACTCCAATTCAAGAAGGGGAGGATGACGAGGACATCGCTTCGACTGATATGAACACTCCTCTTACTACTTCCACGAATGATGGGCAAGGAATCATGGAGAGGAGGAACCACCTCATGGCAAGAGAAGCAACCAAGATAGAAATCAAATGGATGTTGGATCATCAACATCGAGTTCTCCACAATCGACTTATCAGTACCTATCGGAAGATCGGGCCAACGACACATTATGTGGTACAAGAGCAATGGTTGCCCGTTAGGTAATTGCAATTTTTTTAGATTACTTTTGTTCATCGTCCTAAAAACCCTAGAAAAGTAGCCACAAAAATAATTGTTCGTATTGTTCTTCCGCTATCCCATCACCTCTTGTGCCATTGCAATTTTTCTTAGACAAGAAATGCAATAAAAAGCATCGAACTGGCAGACTTAATTTAATACAAAAGAAGTCTCCACATCATTCATAAGGTCATAGCCCTTACACACTGTCTAGTTCATGGACTTTGTACAAAAGGACAAAAGGTAGAACAGAATACTAGAGCAGCTGCTATCCTGACTGGGCCAACTATCCTACCTAGAGATGGTCACCTCCACAGTCGGAACAGCCCCAAGATTGACTATGGCTAGCTCTCTGCAGTGGGCTGGTAGTGCGAGAGCGGGAGCTAGTCGGTGATCGGGAGCGTCGCAAGCCACGACTGGGTCCTCCTACGTTGGTGAGGGTGAAGCTTGGGGGCAGACGTACGCTCTTCCGAGCGGTCAGTCGGATACGAGGACCCCTAGAGCTAGAGGGTGTAGATCCTCTCGCTGTAGGAGCGGGGAGAGGAAGGAGCTGAGTGAAGATCATCGGGGTAGGTACGGGTGCCGGTGATGCTGGTGTCGCTACTGGTGCCACTGGTGCTGCTGGTGCCGCTGGTGTCGTTGGTGCCGCTGGTGCTGCTGATGCTCTGATAGGCGAAGAGGGCGAGGACGGAGTGTAGCCTGCCTGAGATCGAAGCCTCTCCAACTCGGCCTCGGCGGAGATCCGCTTCCTCTCTGCAAAGGTGAGGGCAGCGTCTACTCCGACCAACTGAGGTTGTAGTGCGTCGACTCTCTTGTAATTGAACATCAGGAGGGTACGAAGCTGCCTGATCTCTCACAGTGCCCGACTGTGAGAGTCGACCTGGGCCTGAGTGAGGAACACCTGGTGTGAGAGCCGTGGGTCGTCGATCGGCTCCCTTTGTAGCTCAGGGTCAGTCTCTCCCGTACGAAGGATGGGAAAGAAGCAGAACAGAGACGGGATCAATTCCTCTCCGTGCACCTGCATCAGATGGGCTAATGCGTAGAACGCGACGTCCTGTACTACGTCATGCGGTGACTCCGAGGAAAAGTGGCAGGGGTGACGACGGGGATCATCCCTCCACCTCGGGCATAAATGAAGATGTCCACCAGCTAAGAGTCCTGATCCTGGATCCTCATGCATCGCCCATGAAAAATGGGCTGTCAGTGGTAGCGCAGATACTGCATCAGCTCACGAAGCAGGTCTACGAAATCCCAGGTAGGAGTGGAAGAGCTCGCCATCTACAATTTTTGAAACAGAGTGTTAGATGTAGATGAAAATTTTTTAACTAAACTGATAGAAAAGTAAGGAGCAAGAGAGGTAAGTAAAACATTTATATTTACATATAATTTTTATAAAGCCTTAAGTAATAATTCAAAATAAAATTTTATCCTAGTTGCGGCCATTCTAGCTAAGGCTTCCTACCGTCGTATGCTCTGATATCAGCCCTGTCGGACCCACTTTTTATCCATCTGAATCCCTGTGATTTATATGCACTATTCCCTGGATCAGTAGATAGTGCTCACAGATACATAACTGGATCATTTCATACACGGTACAATCTTACTACAATAATGGAGATTAAAGTAGTTCCATACATTAGGCCGTCAGGCCAAATAGTTTTATTACAATAACGGCAGTGGAAAAACATAAAAAGATAGGAAGACGCATTTCCCTATAGCCAGCGACTAGGGATAGCCCAAGTGAATTCAACCTTTGGTCGATACGACTAAAGTGGGATTCACTTACTATCTATAATGGTCGACTGAACTATGAACGAAGGAAAGCACTAATAACTGATAAGCCTAGTTATCGTCATCGTCTCCTTCATTTCCTTGGTTCAGCTCTTCGAAGTGAGAGTGAGAGTCTGGTGGGGGTTGAGAGCGAGAGTAAGCATTTGCAACTATGCCCCGCAAGCCAACACACATAATGAAATAGTATAGAATGCAAGGCTATTTAATTGATGGATTGGGTCTCTTTTAGTTGTAGAAAGCGATTTGTAACAAATAAGGATATCATAAAAGTCATATAACCTAGCAGATTTTGACAATTCATGAGTATCAATTAAATGTGCAATAATTATATTGCAGACATTTTCATCCACTGATTACATGGTTCCATCCACCAATAATAGTTTTTTATTACTGGGCTACATCCACCCTAATTAGCCTGCACTGGAGTACGTCCCTCCAGGGAAAATAAAGTGAAGTACTTCCCTCCACTTATTTTTGTTCCCACCCTGTAAAGTTTTTGTATACAGAACTAACTTGAGGAAGTTCCCATGTTTGCCTGTAATCGTGGGCACGGCTATTTGAATAGTTTAGACTATGCAGAGTTGTACATTTTTACCCACAAGAGATAACCCAATTGTTATATTTCACATGTTTCCTTAGACATACAGATCAGGATTACCACATGACCTTTACAATGCACCTAGTAAAGGATTATACTCGCTAAGGTTTTGTCTGTAGGTAAGCTCTTGGCCCCAGCCAGACCCCCTCTTGCGCCTGTCTCTATCCAGCGACATGACCACATCCAAGATGATTTTCGTCCAGCGACATGATTTGTGGATCTCACTGAAGTGCTCTCCTTTCCTAGCGATACAAATTAGTTAGTCATGCCTATACTTTACCAGCTTGTGGTTTGTACTATTTTACATGGAGGGGTCAACATAGGATTCGGTCCTTAATTCGTTCAGGCGGTGCTTACCGCAACCACAAGTACTCGTGCTACATCCACACCATCCAATCTTACCATCCGCCCAAACGGGTAAGCAAGTTTTAGGGTTTTAGATAAACATAAGATAAGCTTTTACCAAACTATCAATCATGTACTTCCCATGATTGCCCAAAATGAACCTTGTGTTTTTGAGAAGAGATGATTAGGACACGCTAGTGTCCTGAGACTTACTTATACTCGCTTGGTAGTTAATATAGCTTATCTTGGAAATCCTTTTATTATTAGTACCTAAGGTGACAATGGTAAGGGATAACAACTAGTCAAGGTGGGTGTAGCTAAGTATGGCTATAGTAGCAATGCGGATAATTAACTACTGAAAGAAGGGTAAACTAGTGTACATAAAATAATGTATGCATTGTTAAATAATTTTAAACAACATAAGTGATTAAAATTTAGGAATTCAATATGATCAAAGTGTTGACTTGCCTGGATCTAATGATGGTATGTCCTGTGGATCTGGTGAAGTGTCGAAAGGCTGCTCGAGGTTATCCTCATACTCTATTCGCACGAAAATACCGGAAAAACAATAGGCAAGAAGGCAATAAATACCCAAATAAAATTTAAATAAACTCCAAATCAAGCAAAACTTTAACCAACAGAAAGAGCTTGAATTTAGAAAATTTTAGAAACAAGTTTCACCTTAATCGGAGTTATGGTGAGGAAGAATGGGCACTCCAAAGTTCATTTCCTGCAAAAATCCGAAAAATAAAAAGAGGATAGAGGGTTCTCTCTCTGACATGTGGGTCCCACAAGTTTTATTAATTTTATATAAAATATCAGATTTTTAAATGGGTGAGAGTATGACATGTGGGGCCCACGGATTAATTAAATTTCAGAAATTATGTGGCAGAGACTGACATGTGGGTCCCAGGCGCATTTAGCCGTACGATGGGGTCCACCTGTAAGTGAAACAAAATTTTTGTAATGCCCTGAACGTCGTTTTGGCATCCTGGGGAAAGTTTTAGCGTAATCGCGGAATCTCCAGTTTTGGTAAATTGCGGGAAGGGAAAAAATAAAATTATGGAGTAGTATAAAAAATGAATTAAATAATTAAAAGAGAAATTTTGGACTGTCTGGAGAGGTGGTCCAACCACTTTGGGCTGGCCGGCCCAAAGGGGGCCACACACCCCCCAAACCCTAGCCCCTCCCCCATAAAAGCCTTGTGGCCGCCACCCCCACCCCTTTCCACCACCTTGGCCGCCACCCTACTCCCCTTGTGCCCCCCTCTCTTTCCCCCAAGTGCTGCCATTTGATTCAAGGAGAGATCAAGGAGAAGATAGAGAAGAGAAAGAAGAGGAAGGAAAGGAAGAGAGGAAGAGGAAGAGGAGAAGAGAAAAGGTGTGATCCTAAGAATAGGTAATTTTTCCCCATCCCAAAACTGTAACATCCTGTTTTTCTGAGATTTTTAAAGCCTGGAATTTAAAAATGAATTTTCTGAAATTAATTCAAGCTTCCAATGAATTTTTAGAATTTTCAAAGATTTAATATGAATAAAATAAACATTAACATAAGCTGGAAATAATTTATTTGAATTCTTCAGGTCTCAAGGAATTTTCTGGTATTTTTGATGTTTATTTGCTATTTTCTAGAGCTTTTAGAAGTTTATTTGAATTTCTGGAAAAGAAAAAGAAATAAGAAAAACCCCCGAGCCACCTCAGCCGTCCGATCCCTCCCCGCGCCACGCGTCAAGATCGCGTCGGCCCAGCCGCCGCTCACCCGCCCCCGCCTACCTCGCTTCCGCGCCGTCCGATCGCTGCGCCCACCACGCGTCGCCTCCCCGCGGCCGCCGTACCCTTTCCCGCCCTCGCTTCCCCGCCGCCCGATCAACCCCGCGCCACGCGTCGCGCATCCGCCGCGCCGCGCCCGCGTCCGCTCCCGCAAACCCTAACCCTAATCCCGCCGCCCGCGCGCCCGCATCCCCGCCGCTGATCAAGCCACGTGGCGGCACCAGCATACTCGCGCCCGCCCGCACCCGACGCCGTCGGATCACGCCCCGTGGCTACATCCGAGCCGTTCAAACTAAATCGCTCCGCGCCCGTGACCGTCTCTGGATCAAATTTCCTCGGTTCGTGTGATAAAACCCGTCGCCCTGCCTCGGTTCGCGTGCCCGCTCGTCGCCGCCGCCGAACCCTAGTCCCCGCTCTCCCGCGCCGTCGCCGCCGTTCCCAGGCCACGCCGCCGTCGCCTGTGCCTCCCCGGCCTCCCCCGCGGCCGCCGGAGTTGTCGCCGTCGCCGGAGTCCCGCCGGTGAGCCCCCTCCGTCGTTCTCTTCTCCGCGTCGCCCGTCGCCTCCTCCATCGCCAGACCGCGCCGCTCACCTCGCCTCGGCCGCGCGCTCGCCCGCGCGCCCGCCACGCGTCGCCGATCCGCTCTCCGCGCCGGCCACGCGTCGTCATCGCCTCGCTCCGCCCGCGCCACGCGCGCGCGCCGCGCCACGTGTCGATGATCCGCGCGTCCCGCCCCGCGCCAGCCGTATCGCCGCCGTTCGCCCGATCGAGCCGAGGCTCGATCCGCCGCGTCCCACACCCCCGCCGTCGGATCCCGCCGCCGTCGCGCGCGCGTGCGCGTCAGCCGAGCCACGTCAGCCCTAGCCGACGTGGCATGCCACGTCGGCGCCACGTCGGCCCGAGCCGTCCCGAGCCCGTGGCGAGCCACGCCGGCCGGTGACACGTGGCGGCATATCTTTGCCGCCGCCACGACCCTAAGCGCCGCGTCGACCGCCGCCCCAGCGCGCTTTGTTTCGTGGACCGAGTCCACGGTGGACCCGGTTTCCCGTGCGCCCGGTCCACAGCACAGTAACTTTTCTGATTTTCCCGATTTAATTTAGGTTTAATTTTCCGAGAGCCCGTTCTCCTCCGTCCTAGCTCCGATTGACCCCGTTCTTTTTCTAAATTCATCTAAAATCGAGCTCTAGCTGTTGGTTCTAGTTTTGTGAATTTTGGAGTTCATTTGCTTATCATTTTATGTATTTCTTTGTTTTCGATCGTTTTTTGTCTCGTTAGATTCGGATTCCGGAGGAGCAGGTTTCGCGCCCGAAGACCAGGAGTACCCCGCTGAGCATAACCAAGGCAAGTCGTAACCTTTGATCATGTTGAACCCAGTTTGCAACCTATTATTTATTTATTTTGTTTTTAAATTACATTGCATCGCTATTTTTATTCAACCGTTGTAACTGGTAGTTATCGTCCCATTTGAGTTTATCCCTCCTTGATATTTTGGAATGCCATGATGCCATTGTCACCATAGGTTGGGATATTTACTAGTGATGCTAGATTATTTATCACATGGTTTGGTACGACTAGACTGCTTAGCTGGCTTATGTTTACGATTGATCTCATTAGCACATGTTAATTCTTAATTTGACTTAATGACATATGAAACTGTGGTTGGTGCCACGTGTATTAAAATTTGTGCCACGTCATTGGTGTCACGTTGGCTTGGTTATACAAATTGGTTTTGTACTCGGGCGAGTGATCGTGCAGTAAAGGGGGAGGTGCAGTTGCACTTCGGGGATGTGGTAGCCTCGCCCGGGTAATGTTAAGGACTTAACTTTGTGCGCCATTGATCTGAGCTTAATCATGCAAACCACATGTCTATTATGGGATGGACCTGGCTGATTAATTTGTAATATTTCAATTCAATTCTGCCATTGTGATGGACATGGTTGCTGATTTCCATGTGGCGCAAGGGGGGGTGTGATGCGAAACCCTAGCGGGCAGGATTGTGTTGAGGTAGAGCATTGTAAAGGCCTTGTTGTGATTTCCTGAGATCGAGGCTAATCACATCGTGTGGGTACAGTTGTGCAACCTCTGCAGAGTGTAAAATTATTCGAATAGCCGCGTCCTCGGTCATGGACATTGCTCGGGGATTTCACACGAGGGGTAGCGTTTTCAGTTATAACTTGGTGGTTTATGTTGGAGGTGGACAGGTAGTTCACTGTTGGTTTAGCTTGTGAATTGGTGTTCACAAGTGGTTCATGTTTATTCCTTTGATTATTTATTATTATTGTTTTCGTTTAACTTTCGCTTTAAAGCTATTTATTATATTTTATTGTGAAATGCTTTTATGCAAATTAACCTTTCAGCCTTCCTTTGGTAAGCCTTGCATATTATATTGCATTCATTTGTTACAAATGACTTGCTGAGTACCAATGTACTCACGGCTTTACGCCTATGTTACTCAGTTGAGGGAGAGGAGTACTATCAGCAGGAGGTCTCAGAAGGAGAGTACTATGACGACTTCACGGATTAGGCTTTGTTCTCCACTCGATAGCCTGTGGGCTTGTCGATTGGCCGCTACGCTTTATTTTGGATTTCCGCTACTATTTTGTTAAGCCCTTCCGGCTAGAGATATTGTAAGCTTGGCCATAAGGTCGTACCTTTGATATTTTATCGATATTCGAGTTTTCCTTTATTATTATCGTGTGTATGACTGTGATGACATCTATGTTTGACTGTGTGCACTAGCGTGATCCTGGACTAGTGCAGTTTACACAGAGAGACCGAATTTGCATATTCGGGTCTCGACAAAAACCCTCTGATTTCTACTGTAATTAGGGTTCTTAGCCTAAGAATTGGTGGGGATTAGCAATTAGATTCTCCAATTAGTGATTCTCTGCTGTCTGCTTGTAGATTAATTCGCACAATATTTCTGTTCGCGTAGTTTAGACCCCAAAAATGATTTTTTTTCTGCAGGTCTTCCCAAAAGGAAAAACGTAGTGGACGTCGAGACGCATCTCCTATATTTTTTTTAGATTTTTTGGCCACGAGATCTGGGCGCAGCAAGGTCAGGAACCTTACTGTCTGTCAGGGATGCAGATTGGGTCAGATTGCTGTTTAGGTGTGATTTAGGGGTAGTAGATGAATTATATATTTTTGGTCACAATTGAGAAAAATGTGGGGAATTCAGTATTGTAGCTTCTGTGGTTGGGACGCGTTAGAATCTGGCTGCCCAGATTGCCAAAATAGAAAACGTCCTCTGTTTTGTGTATTGTGTTACACCTTGCTAAGAATAAAATAAAAATATGTAATCTACATGAAAAGTGTAGGTATTTAAGTGAGAAATCCAAAAATATATCTCTCTCTATAAAAGGCTTAGTATTATTAAAGATACAAAAAAATTAAGCAGCGCCACTGCAGTGGGAAGATTGTAGAACTGTTAACGAGGAAGGATGTTGTGAGGTTTTGGGGTTTAGCAATATCTTTTCTTCGAGAGTCCCGTTTTCATGATTGTAATGTGTGCTGAGAAGTACCTTTTTGGATAGGCGGTTTTGCTTCTGAACGCGCGTGATTTCGTCGATTCGCCGATAGAGGTAAGTAAACGTAGCAGACGTGCTACCGTTTAACCCGTTATTCTTACTACTTGCAATATGCTTGATTTTCATAATATTAAATGATATGCCTTGGTTACATGTTTTATAAGTAAGAATGTGATAGAAAGATATTAATCAATTGATATGTATGGATGAGTTTTGGTAGTATTGTGGTAATTTGCTTAATGAGTCAATTGTGGTATATGAAAGTAAATATATGGTGGATATGATGATACTTCCTGGTTGTTAAATGCATGAGGATCATATTGATGCCCTTGAAGTTGGTATTCTTGTGGTTTATGATTATTATATTATTCATAATATGTCATGACATTGCATTGTGTATGTCGCCGCTTATAGCCGCGACCGTACCAGTACAGCATCGTGCATTGCCGTAGCACGATGCACACTTTTACCTTGTTGGATAAACGTACAGTGGAGCATAGCATGCATATGCATTGCATTGTGAAAATATCATTTGCATACTTATGCAATATATTGTGGTGAAGTTATTTTACAAATAACTGCAACTTCATAGTTGTAATGTGGAATTGGCTCATGAGAGTCACTTGTGGTATGAGGAAAGTGGCTGTGGTCGTGGATTAGGGTTCATCCCTTGTGGTATGGTAGGGGTTGTGATTGTGGCATAAGATTCTTTTTTCTTGTGGTAATTATTGATAGCAGTTTGTGGATGTGAGAAATAATAAAGTTAGTGAGGTAAAATATGTTAATACTTTATTGTCATTGGTAGTGGTAGTGGTGGATAATATGAAGTAGTTAATCAAGATTTATTTGCTAATGTTTTATTATTGTTGTTAGTAAATGTGGTTAAGGCTATAATTGTGGTCATTATGAAAAATAAATATTGATGCTTAACATCACTGTAGTTTAATTAGCTTGTTAATGAATGTAGATACACATTGTGGATGTGGACATATGGTTATATTAATGATGTTGTATATTTGTTTGTAGTTTGAATAGCCTGTTAAACAATTTGCTTGCTGAGATTTTTATCTCACCCTTGTTTCCCCCCTACAGGTGATTCTTGAGCACTCATGGGATGGGTAGAGCGGCACCACAATAATGCACTTGATTCATCAATTCATGATGTAATAAAGTCGATGGAATTCTAGCCAAATGCTTAGCTATTCGTGGATAATTATTTTATTTAATAATGATGAACTTGTGAACTATTCTTTGATTAATCTGCTAGAGGTTGTTTTAATTATTGAACTTATTACCGTTATCTTTGTTTTCTTAGTTGTTTATGCTTCCGCTTAATACTTCATGTCTAGAAATTTTTGCCGAAATAAATTATCTTGAAATTTTTGGCTAGCTGTAGAGTGGTTTAGTGGTATTCTAGGGTAATGTGGGTCCTAGGGTGTTACAATTTTAAATCCGATTTAACATTTTAATTAATGGGGGTGGGGCCCAGATGTCAGCCACACATAACGGTTAAACCGTTACGGGCCCACCCGACAGTGAAACATTATATTTAACTAACCCTAATCATTAGCCGTTAATGAGGATTCGGTTAATTAAGATGTCGGAAATAGGGGCGGCATGGTTGGCATGACGGCACAGCCTGCCGGCGGCGAGGGAGAGAGCTGAGGCACGGGAGCATTCCGAGAATAGTCCCACAAGGCCCATGTGCATTCCTTGGTGAAGTGGTGCGGCCTCTAGTGGCCTGGATTCTTGTCGGCGACGACCTTGGCAGCGGTGGAATCAGGGCAGAAGGGGCGACGGCGAGAGCAGCAATGATAGCTCAATTAGAGGTTAGGGGAGCATCCTGGGAATGGTAGAAGCTCACCAGAGGGGGTAGTTGAAATCGGGACGGCCTGGAGTGGGCTAGCGATGGCGACCGTTGACGGTGAGGAGGGAAGCTCGGTGACGAGGGAGAGGGGCTGTCGAACCTCCAAATCGACGTCAGGGTTGGCTTCGTCAGATCTTGGTGGAGCTGCTGGCGGGCGCAATTAGCCTGAGGTTACCGGATTCGTCGGTGAGTCAAAGTGGCTGGATTTGGGGAAGAAAGGTGGGCTGGCAAGATGCACGGCAATAGGGACCAATTAGACTTCACTTGAGCATCAACAGGGTCCAAGAAGTGGATTAAGAGGGTCGAGGGGGCTTGCGGAAGTTCGGAGGTGTCTGGCGACGGCGACGGCGTGGAATGGCGAGAATGCGCGTCAAAGGAGTGAAGTGCACACTGGATGAGCCAAATTGAGTGTCTTGCTGCGGATTTATAGCAGACTACGCAAGTAGGGAGCATTGGCTTGAAATTAAGGCGAAGGCGCGATGGTGGCAGTGCTCGAGTGCCTCTATGGCGGCTTGGCGAGGGAGGGGTGGGGGAAGAAGCGTAGCGCGACGTCACGGGCTATCAAGGTGCCACAGTGGAGCATAGGAGAATCGCTGGTGCTGAGGCCACGAGCAAGGGTACGGCGGCGCGGCGGCATCGCCACAGGGCCAAGCTATGGGCAACAAGGGGCACAAGGCTGGTGCGGAGGAGCAGTGGCGGGAAAATTCCAAGACCCTATCTCGAGCACTGCAGCATAGGCGTGATGGCAAGTCTCGAGGGGCGGAGCGGTGATGCGTGACAGCGGTACGGTAGAGCGATCGGGCGACGAGACTAGGGAGGGAGGAGCATCTAGCTCAGCGAGGAGGGGTGTATAGGGTTGCCGCGATGGCGCCACTAAGAAGGGCTCGCTCGGGGTAGGGGAAGGAAGAGGCAGTGAGGATGACGGAGGTGGAGTCAGCAGAGGACACGCGCGGTGGAGAAACCGAGGGCGCGACACAAGTGGTCTACCGACAGAGAGAGGAAGCGAGGGAGAAGGGAAAGGGGAATCAGGCCGGCCGGCTGGGCCGATCGGGCCTGGCTGGGCCGCTCGAAGGGGAGGGGTTTTCTTTTTATTTATTTTCCATTTCTTTTTCATTTTCTTTTCTTTTCCTTTTTGGATTTTTGCAAAGAGAGGAAAAATAGATTTTAGATAAGCACAAAATCTTTCAAATAAAATTATGAAAATACCAAAATTTTCATAGCTTAAAACTTTAAATTGAACAAGATTGAGAAAATTAAGATAAAGCCAAAACAAGAAAAACGAGATGCTACACTTGGAGTGGCCTGGTGTGGGCTGGCGGTGGTGACCTCGGACGGCAGAGATGGGCACTCAGTACTAGAGAAGAGGGATAGGTGGATCTCCAAATTGGTGCCATACTTTTCTTCGCCCGACCGGGAGAAGGCTACCGACATATGGAATTGGCCGACTGTGGTCTTACTCGTTGGTGAGGCGGGGTTGCTAGAGTTGGGGAACAAGGTTTGGCCGGCGAGCTGCAGAACTCAGAGGGCTGCAAGAAACTCAGAGGAAGGGACAAGGTGGCTTGCTATGCTCCCGGGACGGTTGGCGACGGAAATTGATGTGGATACATATGTTGATGTTGATGTGACCACGTCATAAACACATATGACCATAACTCCCAAGAATAAATAAAATGTGAATTTGTTTCTTCAGTTTCAATTTGTCTTAAATGAGAATATGATGCTATCTAATGATGAGGACATTCTAGCTACTTTCACATCTAGTGTGCATGAGAATGTTCACGAAGCCGAACCTACGATACAAGGACTAATGACTCGAGTACGAGCGCGTCAACTTAACTATTAGGTGAATGCGTTCCTAACTTTGCATACAAATGTTCCAAATAATGGAATACTTTTTAATCCTTATGATGATTTAATTGTCCTTAGGAACCATGGAAAAGGACCATGCGAGCCCAAGTATACAAGTGAAATCATCAAGCGCAAACCAAGTCCTATTCACGTTTGACTCAGATTCAGCCTCCTGACAGCGTCTACTTCAAATGGCCATAACGTTTTATCCAGGAGGAGTCTCGAGGTCCATAAGTACTTGCTGGAAAGCTTTTGAAGTCTACAGTCAGATGGATCTGGACCCACCTCCAAATTCTTTCTATGTGCACCGCAATTACCAAAACAATCCAACACTAACTCAGCCTGATAGACCACCTTTGAGAATTAATCCACTATTGTTTGTGCTTGGGTTATTCCTTTGCTACCGAAGTCCCGTGAGGAATTAGGGAGTTTCTTCAATCAATATCGTTCAGCCTTTCCGCTAAAAATTGGGTGCACAAAAGATCTTCGCTTGGTGGTTAACGAAATCGACGTGAGTGTGTTTTGGCGGATTAAAGAGTGTTGGTCTCTTGTACTGGCATTGGAGGATCATTGCGATTCTTCAAGACTCCCGTGAGTATCCAATCCTACGTCGAGAAGATCGGGCAACCCTGTATCATCTTGGTATCAGAGCGTGGTTTACTCGGTAAGATCTTATCACTTTACTTTTCAGTTTATTACTTCTTGTCCTATAGTTTATAGAGCCAAAAATTGCCTCACAAAAAAATCCAAACCGTAGTTTCACATCTGTTATTTTCGTTAGTTTTATTAAGTCTTCATCCATTAGAAATTTTGTTTACGTGTTGATCATCGTGTTTTTTGTGTAGCTTAATCATTGTATCTTTAATTCTTGAAAATCCGCTAGTTGATCTTTCAATTAGCATCCAAAAAAAAGTAGATTGAATTTACTCTTTGAATTCTTGTTCTTCCTATCCACATAAGGTTTTTGTGCATCTTGAACAAATATCATATCCGAACATATCTAGGTTTTCTTTTTCTTCTTTGATTCAGTCGCAAGAAACCCTACCCACCAGAAAGTTGTGTGCTGCAAAGAATCCTAGTCGAACACATTCGGACCATCCGAAGTTTATTGTGGGTCGAATTCTGAGCGTCTGTTGATGTTTTCATTTAAATCCTTTGACTCTTGAGACTAGCTTTTGATAATTGTTTTAGGGCTATTCTAGAATTATCTACACATTGCTGAACAACTTTAGATTTGCGTAGAATCAAGAAACAATTAAACCTAGTTCGGCCTTTGAGTCAAAAAAAAGAAGGCAGCCGATTGAAAAAAAAGAGAAGCCACAGCTTGAGAAAAAGAAACAAAGAAAGAAAATAAAGCATTGGCCGAATTTGGGTGAGTTAACCTTAGTCAGTAAATTCAGATTATGTATTTAATTTCTCTAAGCAATCTTGTGTCCTTATATTCTTATTTTTGCAATTGTCTAGCATCTCTCCTAGTACTTGATGCGAAATGAGCTAACATTTCTCGATTATTTCTTTTAGCTCATTTCTATGTTTACATTGAGTAACATTGATCATTGCGTGTGCGTTCATACACTTCACTTATGTCTATTGGATCAGCACATAGGCAATACTTTCTAACTTGAATTATTACGTAATTCAACAACATCGTGAAATTCAGATTATGTAGGATAAATACTTCCTAACCAAGCTTCACTAAATATCCTTTGTTGTGCAATTATGAGTCACGTTTAAATCCGCTTGATCATCGCTTGCTATTGTAGCCACCACCAAGTGTAGATTTCTTTTGGTCTCAATTCACTTTGGAAAGGTAAGAATTTTACTTAGGAGAGGAAAAAGTGAGATAGAGTGAACTCCACATATCGTATATATGTTGTGGTATTTGTGTGTTCTTTGTATCACTAACCATGATAAGTGGAGACAATAACATGGGAGAGGAGTATACTCTAGCGAATCGTTTTCAATTCCAAGCTTTGAGGGGGTCTTTTCGCAATGAGTTTGTCACCACTTCTTCAACCTTAAAAGAACAACTCAAGATGGAGATCAACAATTCCACGCAAGTATACGTATTGAAATGAACCAATAAATGAATATGCTATATACAAACATTATGAACGACATTGTACGTACACTTCGGCCACAACAAGAAGAAGATAGCTTTATTCCTTTTTATGGAAGTGAAGATCCAGAAGAGTACCTTGAGTGGGAATGACGTATGGAGAAAATGTTTAGATTTCCTAAAGACCAAGAGGTTATGTGTGCCACTAGAAAATTTGAAGATTATGCTTATAGTTGGTGGCAACAATGATTTGAAAAAGAATTCATTAAATCTTAGCCAGATTTGAAGGCACTCATAAGGAGGGAATTTGTGCCATCCTATTATGCGTAGGGATTGTTTCGCTATTTGGAGAGTATCACACAAGGGAGTAATACTGTTCAAGAATATTATTTTGAGTTACAAGATGCAATACGTCGTGTCGGTGTCACCAATGCATTAAAAGAGAAGGCATATTTTAAAGGAAGATTGAATTCTAAGATCGCCGCTACACTTCAACATAGATATTTTGGTAGTATGCAAGATCTTATGAATTATACTATTAAAGAGGAGAAGAGACTTATGGAGAGATGTACACCACAGTTTTCTCCATGTCCATACCTCAGTTCTTCTACTCCTACTAGTGTGACACATGAGAAGATGACCGAGCATGGGACTTCTTCTTTGGTCAAAGAGACATACAGTGATATTTCAAAGCTACATATAGCTTCTGAGATACACCACAACCTATGTGAGGATGAGTGCCACATAGCCAATTGAGTGAGAGTGATAAAAAGAGTGAGCTGTGTGATTCCACCATATGTGTGGTTGAGAGTATCAAAATTGAGAGTGTGAGAGAGACACAAAAAGAAAAAGAGAGAAGTAGAAGATAAAAAAAGTGAGGATGAATCTAAAACTAATATATTAATATCTATTTCTAGTGTTTTTTCTCATATTGTGCAGGTTGACATTAAAGATGAAGAATTGAATGTTCAACAACCGGCACCTTTGAAGGCAAATGTGGAGAAGGTAACCACGGGAGGGGGATGAAGTACTTGCTGCCCCGTGGGTACATCCTAACAATTTTAAACCGTCAGCACCTACATCATCTGGGGAGAACAACAAAGGTAATAATATTAGTGCTGAATTTAATTGTGAAAATGTGAGTAATTGTGAAAACTCATGTGATCAACCAAAAATTCCATGTTTTAAAATTTCTTTACTCAATTTCCATAATATGGAATTGATTACTCATAATGTTCTTATTAGGATATCTCCAAATGATTCTTTATGCTATTTCTTATTTGATGATTATAGAGAGCTATCTAGTGTGATTGATAATATTGCTAAAATTTTATGTTCAAAATCACTAGTTAGTACCTATACCTACACATATAAGTTCAATTTCATTGAAGATTATCGTGTAGATGACAAATTTTATATTCATAGAATTTGCATTACATGTGACAAGCTTGCTGAATTGAAATCATATATTGTGGATAAACAATCTTTTGTGTCATATTATGATAACAATGAGATGAATGTTAATAATGTTTGCCGTTTAAAAAGATTTCTTATGCCTACTTGTTTACCCTTAAGTGTGCAATCATGTAAAAATACTTAGTGATGAGGACATCACGTCGTCTACTGATATGAACACTCCTCTTACTGCTTCCATGAATGATGGGCAAGGTCCAATCACTCGGGCACGTGCTCGTCAACTCAACTATCAGGTAAACTCGTTTTTAGGAGTCAATAATATTTCTGCTGGGCATTCGATACTTCCTAAGACTTGTGATTTTCTTGTCCTTAGGAACCATAGAGAAGAACCATGCAAGCTCAAGTGTAGAAGTGGAACCTTAAAGCGCAATCCAACTTATATTCGCGAGTTCGACTCAGATTCGGACTGCTAGACAACGTTTACTTCAAACGACCATAACTTTTGATCTAGAAGGTTTCTCGGGGCCCGCGAGTACTCGTTGGAAAGATCTTGGAGTCTACTTCCAGATGAATCTAGTCTCACCTCCAAATTCTATCTGAGCCGATCGGAAACTACAAAACAAGTGACATCACTTCTCCTGTCCGAGTCAAAGTGGACCTTGGGCCTTGTAATCACACTTAGACTATTTGGGCCAGCACTAATCATGGGTGTACTGTTCACATGAACAGTACCTATGAATAGTACCGCACCCCCTTTTGTTAAAGAAGTGGGGCCTCCCCCACTCCTATTTAAGGAGGTCGCACCCCTTTAGTTTTCCTTGGATTTTTCATAAGAGTTTATTCTGCTTAGCAGTCTCACCGTACGTCTGGTTGAGGAACCCTAACTTGTGAATTTAATCTTTATTTGCAATACAATTTCAGATTGCATCTTTTACTCTCTTGCTTGCAGCAGATAGCCTTCTTGGTGAGGTCAACCGTGTTCGGCACGGTTGATAACCATCGGAGCAGTGGTGTAGTGATTGCGAGGGGATCGATCTGTTTTGGTTGGAGCCTTTGGATCATCAACGTCGAGTTCTCCACAATCGACTTATCAGTACTTCTCGGAAGATCGGGCCATCGTCACATTAGGTGGTATCAGAGCAACGGTTGCCCGTGAGGTAATTCGTTTCTTTTAGATTAGTTTATGTTCATCATCCTAAAAACTTGAGAAAAATAGCCAAAAAAATTCTGTATTGTTCTTCCGCTGTCCCAACACCCCTTGTGCCATTGCAATTTTTCTTTTCTGTATTGCTCATTGAAATTTTGGTTACATCATCGTGTTCAAGTTGCTGATTGCTAGTTTAGTCAGAGTCTAGTTCGAGATTGTCTAGTTGCATCTCGTGTTTCCTTTGCGTAGCTTCGTCGTTGTGTTTTTCTTTTTCCTTCCTTGCCGCGCCTTCCATCCTTGTCGCGACCTTCCATCCTTGCCGCGGGCTCCCATCTGCTGCCACCCCATTCGCCGCTAACCCTAAACCCATCCGCCGCCATCCTCTGTGACAAAAAAAATTAGGGTTTCGAACCCAGAGAGAAAAAAAAGAAAAAAAAGAGAAAAGAAAAGAAAAGAGAGAGATTGATTTTGGTTTGAAAAAAAACAGAGAAAAAAGGGAGAGAGAGAGAGAGCCACGGGATAGTGAAAATTTGGAAAGTGCCTTTTTCCGCTGCCATCCTATCTGCCCTTTTCCGAAATTTGGAAAGTGCATCAAACCTTCGCCAAAAATAGTGAAAATTGGTGGATCAGTCCTTCATACATCCAAAAGGCTCCAAAAAATTTTTGAGCAAGTTCGGCTGTGGGACCAAAAGTTATAGCAGTTTAAACGAAGTCGAGTCCGTTTCCGACACACCTTCAGTAAAACGGGCATAACTTTTGCATACGGACTCGCATTTCGACATTCTTATACTCGTTGGAAAGCTATCGATGGGGCACATCTGAAAATCCAATAGTGAAGCACTTGTCGCCCTCCAAGACCCCCAAAATCGGCCATCTTTGGCCTTGAAATTGCATCGTAAAATTAAGGCTTCTGTTTTTGCTGGTTTGTTCAATCTTCCCTTCGGAATTTGGATTTCATTTCAGCTGCAAAGTTGTAGATCTCATCAAAACCTTTCAAATGAGTATATATAAGCTATATAAAACTCTGCCTTTTCATCGTTTGAGACTAGCTACTGTTTCTGCTCAATCTAGAGGGTTGTTTGCATTGCACCGATACCGATTGTATTGTCTTTTGTGCTCTACGTCGAACAAACAATCTTGTACCCTACAAAGAAGTTTGAGTAGATTGGTTAGCGTCTCTCCTAGCACTTATTGTGAGGTTCTCCATTGCTTACATCAAGTCACATTGATCGTTGCGTGTGCGTGCATACATTTCCTTGTATAGGGCTTGATTGGCTTGCTGTGATTAGGCTAGGATCGGCAACTTTGACGAGTATTTTGAATAATCTTTTAACTTGCATTTACTGAACTGATTATTGCTGATACTTTTGCTACCATATTGTGCCTTCTCAGCTCCACCTACTCTTGATCAGAACAGGTTCCCTCTTGCGATCGTACCCACGCTTGACACGGTATCACGAACCAGCCACCAGTTGAACCTCCTACTGTTTGCGTTGGTAAGAACACTTGTAAGAGTGTGGTAAGATGCTTGAGAGTGTGTAATTCCACCTTCCATCACTGGTAGTTGATAGGGATAATTTCTTTGTGTTGTCTTCTGTTTCCTACTAACCATGGCAGGTGAGTCGTCCGAGGCACAAGACTGTGTTGCAAAGGGAGAGCTCATGACTCTCTTGGATGAACAACGTACTACCATTAATGAGGACATCGATAGGAAGCTTCAAGCTACGATAGATATATTGCAGCGCTCCATCAATGACAGTATTGCAGCACTCACTACACGCCTTGAGAGAATGGTGAATCGGCCACCAAACAACGAACGCGAGAATGAACATGATGCATCCCAAGATCTTGAGGTGGGAGATGATAATGGGAGGTGAAATCGTGATGATACACATCTACGACACCGCCTACAACGCAACCGTCACAGTATGGGAGGTAATGATTTTTAGCACCACAATGCTCGTGCTAATGATGACCCGTTTGCTAAAGTTAAATTTACCATACCATCTTTTGTGGGTATTTATGATGCTGAAATTTATCTAGATTGGGAGATGACCGTTGAGCAAAAATTTAATACCCATCTAGTTCCTGAAGTGCATAGAGTCAGGCAAGCTATTAGTGAATTTAAAGATTTTGCTCTCCTTTGATGGAGTCAAGTAGTTAATTCTGGTTTAGCACCTGATACATGGGATAGATTGAAGGTAGCTATGCGTGCTAGATTTATTCCTCCTGCTTTTAAATGTGATATGCGTAAGAAATTGCAGCACTTAGACCAAGGTAATAAATCTGTTGAGGGATATTATCAAGAACTACAAATAGGCATGCTGCGTTGTAATGTGGTAGAGGATGAGGAGGATAAGATGGCTCATTTTTATGGGGGCTTAAGGCGCGAAATTCATGACATAATTGATTACAAGGAGTTTAATGATATCAATATATTGTTCCAACTTGCTTGTTTGGTAGAAAAAGAATTGCAAGGTAGGCAACAAAGGACAAGGAGTAACTTTGGAGGTACGTCTACATCGAGATCGACGCCTGGGTAAGCCAAGACAGCCCCACCTCCTGTTTTTCGAGCTGCTGCACCCTCTGTGAGTAGGACGCGTTCAGCAGCACCACCGCCACCATCACGTGCACCCGAGACGAGCAAATCTACTAGTGTGCAAGCACCAGCACAAAGCTCTTCATCGGTTGCTCTCACGGGCCGTACGACGGGCATTGTGTGCCACCGTTGTAAAGGGGTGGACCACGTCATGAGATATTGCCTAAGTCAGCGGGCGTACATTGCGACAGAAGATGGTGGATATGTAAGTGCTAGTGATATTGAGGATGAATATGCTCTTACAGCTAACCTTGCAGATAATAAGGATGATCCAGAGGAACATAGCGAAGATGAGGAAATTTTAGGTACCGCTGATACGGAGAATTATAGGACCATAACTGTGCAGCGAGTGTTGAGCACTCAAAAGGAGTAAGTGGAGAAGCTACAGCGCCATAATTTGTTCAGATGTTCCTCATCGTCAAAGATTGCCGTGTTCGTGTCATAATTGATGGCGGGAGTTGTAATAACTTAGTGAGTTTAGATTTGGTCAAGAAGCTTGGTTTGAACACACGTGCACATCCTCATCCATACCACATTCAGTGGTTCAACAACAGCGGTAAGGTGAAGGTAACACAATCTGCAAGAGTGTATTTTTCCATTGGTTTCTATTATGATGTAGCTGATTTCGACGTAGTACCTATGCAAGCTTGCTCACTTTTATTAGTTCGTCCATGGGAATTTGATACCGATGTAACTCAGCATGGTAGAAATAATAAGTACTCTCTTATGCACAAAGGAAAGAAAATAATTTTGCTACCTTTGACACCTGCTGAAAATGTGCATTGTGAAAAAGAGATAGCTGCAAATGAGAGGAAAGAAAATGAACATGAATCTGAAAATCAGCAAGTAGTGAAGGACATTTTCCCACCTAAGAAAGAGAAATTGGCATCTAGTTCTAGAACTGAGGAAATTAAATTAAAGGGTTGTGTCATGCTTGCAACAAAATCTGATCTTGCCAAAATTATCGACAATGATATGCCATGCTATGTTTTGATATGCAAAGATGCTTTATTTTCACTTGATGATATATCTAGCTCTTTGCCGTCTGCTGTCACTAATCTTTTGCAGGAATATCAGGATGTGTTTCCAGCTGAACTACCCCTGGGACTGTCACCTATTAGAGGGATTGAACACCAAATTGATTTAATTCTAAGAGCGACTTTGCTAAACCGTGCGGCGTATAGAACCAATCCGAAGGAGACTAAGGAAATTCAACGACAAGTCCAAGATTTTTTGGACCGAGGGTATGTACAAGAAAGCCTGAGTTCTTGTGTTGTTCCTATTCTTTTGGTTCCTAAGAAAGATGGTAGTTGGCGTATGTGTATTGATTGTAGGGCTATTAATAATATCACAATACGGTATCGTCATACTATTCCTAGGTTGGACGACATGCTAGATGAGTTGAGTATTTCTATTATTTTCACAAAGATTGACTTGCGTAGCGGGTACCACCAGATTAGAATGAAATTAGGAGATGAATGAAAAACGGCATTTAAAACTAAATTCGGGCTATATGAGTGGTTGGTGATGTCTTTTGGTTTAATTAATGCACCAAGCACTTTCATGCGTTTGATGAACAAAGTTTTACGTGCCTTCATTGGAAAATTTGTAATGGTTTATTTTGATGATATTTTGATATATAGCAAGTCATATGAAGAACACCTAAATCATTTATGTGCTGTTTTTAATGCTTTGCGAGATGCACGTTTGTTTAGTAACCTTGAGAAGTGCACCTTTTGCACCGATCGAGTATCGTTTCTTGGCTATGTTGTTATTCCACAAGGCATTGAAGTTGATCAGGCCAAGATCGTCGCTATCCAGAGTTGGCCGCCTCCTAAAACGGTCACACAAGTGCGGAGTTTTCTCGGGCTCACTGGCTTCTATCGGCGTTTTGTTCGGGATTTCAGCACCATCGCTGCACCGCTGAATGAGCTTACAAATAAAGGTGTTCCTTTTACTTGGGGCACCATGCAACAACATGCTTTCGACGTTCTCAAAGATAAGTTGACACATGCCCCTTTGCTTCAACTCCCTGATTTTTGCAAGACTTTTGAATTAGAATGTGATGCTAGTGGCATAAGTCTTGGTGGCGTGTTAATTCAAGAAGGAAAACCTGTTGCTTACTTTAGTGAAAAATTGAGTGGGCCTAGTTTGAGCTATTCTACCTATGATAAAGAATTATATGCTCTAGTTCGAACTTTAGAAATATGGCAACATTATTTATGGCCCAAAGAGTTCATAATACATTCTGATCATAAATCTTTGAAGCATATTCGAAGTCAAACCAATCTGAACCGTAGACATGCTAAGTGGGTTGAGTTTATTGAGTCCTTCCCTTATGTCATGAAACATAAAAAGGGTAAGAAAAATGTAATAGCTGATACATTGTCTAGGAGATATACCATGCTTTCACAACTTGACTTCAAAATCTTTGGATTAGAGACAATAAAGGAGTAATATGTGCATGATGCCAATTTTAAAGATGTGTTGCTCAATTGTAAGGAGGGAAAGGGTTGGAATAAATTTGTGGTGCATGATGGTTTCTTGTACCGTGCTAACAAGCTATGCATTCCAGCTAGCTTCGTTTGTCTTTTGTTATTACAGGAGGCGCATGGAGGAGGATTAATGGGTCACTTCGGCGTGATGAAGACTGAGAATATTATGACCAACCACTTTTATTGGCCAAAGATGAGGCGCGACGTCAAACGTTTCATTGCCCGCTGCACCACGTGCAAAAAAGCTAAGTCACGACTTAATCCTCATGGTTTATACATGCCTCTCCCTGTGCCAAGCACACCTTGGGAAGATATTTCTATGGACTTTGTTTTAGGTCTGCCTAGGACAAAGAAGGGGAGGGATAGTATTTTTGTTGTCGTGGATAGATTTTTTAAGATGGCTCATTTTATACCATGTTATAAAAGTGATGATGCTACAAATATTGTTGATTTATTCTTTAAGGAAATTGTTCGCTTGCATGGTATTCCGAATATGATAGCTTCAGACCGTGATGCTAAATTTCTTAGTCATTTTTGGAGAACCTTGTGGGCTAAATTGGGGACTAAGCTGTTATTTTCTACTACTTATCATCCTCAAACCGATTGATAAACTGAGATAGTCAATAGAACATTATCTACTATGCTTAGGGCTATGCTTAAAAAGAACTTAAAACAGTGGGAGGAATGTTTGCCTCATATGGAATTTGCTTATAATCGTTATCGGTACATTCTCTCACAAAGAAATACCCTTTTGAGATTGTTTATGGTTTCATCCCTCGTGCACCTATTGACTTGTTGCCCCTTCCCGCTTCGAAGAAGGTAAATCTTGATGCTCAACAATGTGCTGATTTGATACTTAAGATGCATGAGACAACTAAAGAGAACATTGAGTTCATGAATGCTAAATATAAAGTTGCTGGTAGCCAGGGACGCAAGCATATTACTTTTAAGCCGGGTGATCTTGTATGGTTACACTTGCGTAAAGAGCGATTCTCTGAATTGAGAAAGTCTAAACTCATGTCTCGTCTAGATGGCCCTCTTAAAATGCTTGAACGTATTAATGATAATTCATATAAGTTAGATTTGCCTGCAGATTTTGGGGTTAGCCCCACCTTTAACATTGTAGATCTACGGCCATTCTTCGGTGTAGAAGATGAGCTTGAGTCGAGGACGACTCCAATTCAAGAAGGGGAGGATGATGAGGACATCACATCGTCTACTGATATGAACACTCCTCTTACTGCTTCCATGAATGATGGGCAAAGTCCAATCACTCGGGCACGTGCTCGTCAACTCAACTATCAGGTAAACTCGTTTTTAGGAGTCAATAATATTTCTGCTGGGCATTCGATACTTCTTAAGACTTGTGATTTTCTTGTCCTTAGGAACCATGGAGAAGAATCACGCGAGCTCAAGTGTAGAAGTGGAACCGTCAAGCGCAATCCAACTCATATTCGCGAGTTCGACTCAGATTCGGACTGCTGGACAGCGCCTACTTCAAACGACCATAACTTTCGATCTAGAAGGTTTCTCGGGACCCGTGAGTACTCGTTGGAAAGATGTTGGAGTCTACTTTCAGATGAATCTGGTCTCACCTCGAAATTCCATCTGAGCTGATCAGAAACTGCAAAATAAGTGACATCACTTTTCCAGTCTGAGTCAAAGTGGGCCTTGGGCCTTGTAATCACACTTGGACCGGCACTAATCATGGACGTACTGTTCACATGAACAGTACCTATGAATAGTACCATACCCTTTTTTTAAATAAGTGTGGCCTCCCCCACTCCTATTTAAGGAGGTCGCACCCCTTTAGTTTTCTTTGGATTTTTCTTAAGAGTTTATTCTATTTAGCAGTCTCACTACACGTCCGGTTGAGGAACCCCAACTTGTGAAATTAATCTTTATTCGCAATATAATTTCAGATTACATCTTTTACTCTCTTGCTTGTGTTCTCAGTTCGCTTGCAGGAGATAGCCTTCATGGCGAGGTCAACCGCGTTCAGCACGGTTGATAACGAGGGGATCGATCTGTTTTGGTCGGAGCCTCTGGATCATCAACGTCAAGTTCTCCACAATCGACTTATCAGTACCTTTCGGAAGATCGGGCCATCGTCATATTACTTAGAGCAACGCAGTTGAAGCCAGGAAAACACTCAAAATTTTCTTCCCCATATCTGAACAACTAAATCTGATTTTTACCATTAATGAAATATTTCTGACCTTAGAAAATTCGAGGATGACTTTCTCTTGCGGGAGAGGAAATGATATGATAAATAATATTGCAATGTAATCTTTTGGTCGCTACTATATTCATCAGTTTGTGTAAGATAATGGAAATGACACAACAATTGATACATATATATACCATACATATGTGTTGTTATTTTCGTTTACTACACCTTTAGAAGTTCTTGATGAGATAAGCCGAATAAATATTGATGACAAATATGTATACCATGCATACACGTTATATTTGTTGAACAACTATTGTCCACTGTTCGTGCTACATTAGAGCAAAACATTATGAAAAGTAATTCTGATATGCACATATTTCAAGTAGAGAATTCAGACTACATTGATTTAAGTGTTGAGAATGAGTTGCATGCTTGTTCCTTGCATAAATCTTTGATGCAACCAAAAGTTAAACCTGATTCTTCTGTTTTAATTCCCAATCTATCTGCTGAAATAAATGCATTTGATTCTATCTATGTGCAATTGATACATGCTAGAGATGAGCCAAATCAAATTTCTTCTTCGAACAATTTAGGTTATATTGAGATTGATCATCCATGTGATCTGAGTTGTTTAGAGAAGAAGTTATTTGAGATTCCCAATTCACTTTCATTGTTTTGTTATAAATTTTATCTGAAAGGCGAGTATGATGAAAAGGGAAATTATATGGTTCATAGAATTTGGATAAACTCTGAACTGAACGGTTCAACTTTTGAGAAGAGACATTGTCACGTAGAAGAAATAACCAATGACACTAACCTTGTTATTTCTAGTTTGTCTAGTGTTGTGTGTGAGCTACAGGAAACCTTTCAAGAAGGGGAGCATTGTGGGCTGCTTCCATACACTACAACCAATTCTCCATTTGCGCCGAAAAAGAATTTGCCTCTCATTAAGATCATCAATATGAAGTCAGAGTCCAATACAACCTTTTCTAAAGAATGGGAACAAGATGAAGCACATAAACCATTCAGTGATAATAGTACCAATCAGGTACAATCGTTCCTAAGAGATTTTACTTTGTTTGATAAAGAACTTATGATATTACATAGTACGAATTTGTTGCGTTCTTTGTCATGTACCGAGATTTATGATCAAGATCATGCAATACGTGAGACCACACATCTATTAAAACTGAGGACGGTTTTCTGTCAAGAAGGGGAGGATGATATGACCACGCCACATACTCATACAACCAAAGCTCCCAAGAATAAACAAATGGTGAATTCGTTTCTTCGGTTTCAATTTATTTTAATTGAGAATATGGTGCTACCTAAAGATGAAAATGTATTTTTTGTCTAGCTGTATAAGGAGGATTGCATCAACGCTATGCGCTCGTGGTTGGGGTCCACCTAAAGGGAAGCCGATCAATATATCAAGACCAAGTCAACACCTTTCCCAACTCTTGTTCAAGGTCACCACGTCACTTTTGGATCAATTCAAGCAAGAGTTCAAGTGGGACAAATTTTGGAATTCAATTCGGCCTCCGGATCAATTCGGAGTCAGCTTGACAGGCCGGACTTCAAATGTGCATAACTTTTGCATAAAAACTCCATTTGATGTGTGCAAGTACAGCAAAGAAAGAAGAGCCCATCCACTTTCCAATGGATTTGGCCCCACCTCCAAATTCGTTCTGTGCGCATTGGAATTATCAAAACAAGGCGACGCTGACTCAGCCTGACAGGTCCGAATTTAAATGCTCATAGATTTCGCATCAAGAGTCCAATTGGAATGTGTGAGTACAGCATGGAAAGCTTATTCCGTCCTCTTTCGAATGGATCTGGCCTAATCCCAAAATTCTTTTTGTGCGTGACGCAATCAAGAAAACAATCTTCGGTTTTGGAAACAGAAATAGAGTCTGCTATTATTTGATTACTTTCCATATGTTAAGAACATTCCATAAGTAAGGACCTGCGTGACCCTATAAATAGAGGCTCATTTGGCCATATAACTCAGGCTTGTTTAGATTAGTTTTCCACCGTGAAACTTCATCGTATGTTCTTGTGTCGACTAGACCAACAACTGCGATTGTAGGCCTCAACCCCTTTGTATTCTTCATTCATATATGCAATATTCAGATTGCTCTTTATCTTGTTCTTGCTTGTTCTTCGATTGCTTGCAGGAATTGAACCTCGTGTTCAGGTCAATCGTGTTCTTGGCACGATTGATAGCGACTAGGGTGTGGTTGTCGGGACCTGGAGCAACAACTCCGAAGTCCCTCTGTGTAAATCGCACTAGTTCAGGATCAAGCTAGTGCACACAGTGGATAACAAAGATTCATATCACGCACAATGACATTTATTCATTAACTAAATATGGGCCTGATGGCCAAATGTTACATCAATGGTTCATAAACCAAAAATAAATATAAACAGCGGAAGAAAACCAATGAAGCAGCAGTCCATCCTGCCTGCCCACAGGCGAATGACTGTAAGGCGCGGCCTAGTCGTCACCATCCTCACCGAAGTTGTTCACGTCATCCTCTGGCAACAGATTTTAGCAAGGTGAGCACATAAAGTACTCCCAAGGTAAGCACATAAAGTACTTACGCAAGTTACACCAGGAGTTTTAACAGAGTGAATGCATGCATAGGGATAACAAAGGAAGGCTTATAAGTTTATTTGTGCGAAAAGCAGTATTAAGGTAAATACATTAAATAGATTCAAAAGCTGAATTTGATACAGTAGATAGAAATAATGACTTAACAAAATAATATCGTTAGTGCAGGCTCCAACCAAACACTAACCTAGTCACAGGTATCCCACTGGTCCATCTTTTCAAAAGGTTTCATATAGATTCCATCTATCCATATGCTTTTCAAAATCTCTTATGGATTCATTTTGTTAGTGTAGGCTCCGACCAAACACCAACTTATTCACAGGTATCCCACCTGGTCATGGATTCCATCCATCCATCCATAAGCTTTTTCATAAACCATTTTAAAAACCAAAGTCTAATCTGTGACAACTCTACTCAGCATGTCCATGACCGTGGACACGGCTATCCAGGATAGATTTAAACTCTGCAGAGGTGTACAGCTTTACCCACAAGACACGATCATCCCATATTGCCACCGGATAAACACACTTCCTTTGGTGTGCGGCGAGGAGATCATGACAAGGCTGTTACAAAGATCCATAGCCAAAATAGTCACACCGCCACTAAGGTTTCACCACAACTCGAATCCACGAGTTGGAGCCCCCTCTGGTGCCATGTGAGACTTCCCACAGCCTACGCCGCACTCACATTCAGCCTATAGCGAGACTATAATTGGAACTTCACAAATTACTTAGCCAGGTCCGTCCCATACCGGACTTGTGGTAGTACGAAGTGACTTTGTAAAATGAATCACAGAAACGGTCCTTAATCCAACTTAGGCTCAACCACATACCCCCGTGCACGACAATCAACCAGGTGTCACCAAACACGAGGCATGCCGGCACCCACCACCTAACCATTAGCCTAAGTCCAAAACATAAGTTTCCATTTTCATTTTTAAACCATTTTCATAAACCATCCTTGACTCACCGAAGTCAAGATATCAATTTTCAAAGTCTGTCATTTCATGTGAAAGATTGATCCCATCTAAAATTATACTAAGCCAGGCTAAGCATTTCTATAAAATTTTCTAGTCAATACTATGGTACTAACTAGTTTTCAGCTAGGGTGACAAGGTATACGAATTCAGGATTTCAAATGGGCTATAATCAAAGGATCATGGGTATATCTAACATTTAAACTGAATTTAAATTAATTTTGGATAGAAGTACGCATGCATATACAGTAAAACAACATAAATAAATTTAAAATATTAGGTTCAACATGGTCAAAGGTGTAACTTGCCTTGCTTCGAAGTTTGCTGAGGTTCGTTGAAGTTATACTCTCCGGATTAGTCGTAGTCTACACGTGAAAAACCAGAACAAACTAAACTCAAATAAAATCCAAATAAAATCCAAGTTTTATAAAATATTATCTGAGAGATATGACTTTAGATGATTTTAAGATTTTGAATGGATCCAAACGGAGTTAGGACAAAGGAGAATGACTTACGGAAGTTTGAATTCCAAAGAAATGAATAAAAGGAATTCTTGGAATTCTTTTCTTTGTGAAGGAAAAGTGGTTGGAAGCTAAATTATTTGTGTATGATTGAAACCCTTATCGAAGGCATAGTCGAAGCCATGGTTGAAACCATAGTCGAAACAACGGTTGAAGATGCGGAGGTCTAAGTAGAAGACAAAGACTCCAAGTACGGGTACAGTCGAAGTCGAAGATTCGGTCGAAGACCTGGTCGGAATTGTACAGTGGTTGGAAGAATTGGATTTATGCAGAGTATTGAAAGAATCGAACAGTTGGAGAGGTCGGACGGCTTCGAGTGGGCAGAGAGATCGAAGGGTTCAGAGAGGTCGGAGGGTACGGAGGTTAAAACGGTCAAACAACCATGGTCAGTTTGAAGGCGGAGGTTGAAGTCGAAGGTTCCGAGATTGAAGATCGAAGTCTAAGTCTTCGAGGTTGAAGGTCAAAGGCTAGAGTCAAAGTCTCCGAAGGTCAAAATCTCTGGGGTTGAAGGTCGAAGGCTGGAGTCGAAGTCTCCGAAGGTCGAAGTCGAAGGCTCCGAGCGGTCGGAGTCTAAGAAGCCTCCGAACAGCGGAGTCTAAAGAGCCTCCGGATGGTGAAGTCTAAAGAGCCTCGAGATAGCGGAGTCTTATGGGTCTTCGGGCGTCGGAGTCTAAGAATCGGATGGCTGGGAGAAGTCGGACGACTTCACGTGACAAGATCCGAGCGATCCAACGGCGGCGAAGACCAGTGAGATGTACAAAAGAGGGAAAAGAGTATGAGTCCGGTATTTCCTTTGTGCAAGGTTCAGGCTACACAGAGTTGGCTGGCGGTGAGGGTGTAGCGGAGGTGGGTACGATTATCGGTGGCATCGGCGGGGCGCAAGAAGGTTCGAGGCAATTACTCGTCGGAGCTCCTCAGACGAAGAAGGTAGAAGTTGCTCGGTGCGACAGGTTTACGAGTGAACCAGGACAATTGGGTGAGGGGAAGAGTGGAACCGAGCCCATGGACGGTGGTGCGGTGCACAAAGCCCGTGGGCTCGCTAGCGGTGCGGGGCACGGCGGGGTTGGTGAGGGGCACAAAAAGAGAGTGGGGGCTACGAGGAGTGCTCTGGTGCTCTTGTGTAACACCACAAGTGGTTGGAAGGTGGTCGGTGGCGAGTTGGAGCGATGGCGTAACTCGGGCGGCGGTGGCGGCAATGTTCCGGCGGTAAAGAGACTCAACCAAGGGTGGTCGAGAAAATCCAAAAATTATGAAATATATACTAAAAGGTAGATTATGAATTTAGATGAATTTAGAAACTTGAATCACCTGATTCGGAGTTCGGACGAAGGAGAACGCGCGATTGGAAAATTATCGGATTAGAAAATCCTGAAAAAAGAAAAATCAGGAATATTCCAAAGGAATATTCCTGCGCAGAGAACAGCCCTTCCACTGTTTTGATCGCGGCGCCGGTGAGAAAAGGCACGGGGGTGAAGCCAACTAGCAAAATGGTTTGCTAGGGACCCGAGGCACATGTAGGAAGTGACGGCACGTCAAACGGAGCACGGTGACGATGTGTACAGCGACAACGACATAGGGCGTGGAGAGAAGAATAATTTTCGGGAATGGGATAAGGAGAAGGAAGGTGAGTATGGCCTAGAACGTGGTGAGGCGAGTCTAGAAAAAATATCGGCAAAGCCGAACACTCACCGGTGGCGACGCAATCGTCGTTTGAACGACGTCGGTACAGAAACACTAAAATTTCAATATCTTCGCGCTCAGTCAGGCAAATCCAAAACCATCTGAAACGTAGCCACCTGGGATGGTTTGGCACGTTTTGACGCGGACGGATCGTTGAAATTGTTCCCGGACAGGCAGGGACGCGCAGTGCCATTAGTGGCAATGGCGAGGTGTCGAGCGCAAATAGTTGTGGATAGTTTTTGGACAAACGGAGGGGAGCACGGCGTAGAACGTGTTGAGACGAACTCAACGCCGCAGACGGCAGCCAGCGGACAAGCGAAACACGATGGACAAGAATTTATACGGCCTCTGGTGACATCGGCGTTCGGGCAAGCGGAGAGGAATTAACATGCGAGTTGCGGCGAATCGAAGAGTAGGCGTGGGGATCATGATGCTCACCTTGGTTTTGGTCGGGCATGCACGGTCGGCGGTGGCGGCGTGAAGAACGGCGACCGTTTTGGCCCACGGTGGCGGCGGTGCTCGGCGAAGTTCCGGCGAAGGCGGGGTGAGCACCACGTAGAACGCGACGAGGCGAAGTCAACGGTGTGGTCAAACGCGGCGGCGCTCCACCGGACGAGGCACAAAAGGCCGAAGAACGACGCTTGGTACACAAAAATAAAACTCCGATTGCGACCAAACGAGAGGGAGTTGGGACTTGAGATTTTCGGGGTTGAGTGAGGATGAGGAGAGGCTCACGGGGCTCCCTTTTATAGGGGTTGAGGAGGTCCGAGGAGGGAGATCAACCATTCATGTCTTTGAATGGCATGGGTTAAATCCCGCGAAACGGCTCATCAATTTGAGGTGAAACGGTAGGGAATTGAAAGAGCTTGATGAGGGGAGTTGAATGCAATTTATTTCGTTGAAAACTGTTGAGAAAATCAAGAGTTATGGAGGTTTGAAAGAGCTCAAGAGAAACGCCATGGCTGCTGGCCAGTACGCGCACGGGACGTCCACTGGTTGAAGAAGAAAGGAAAAAGGAGGAGAGAGAAGAGAGAAAAGAAAAAAAAGAAAAAGGAAAAAAATTCAGAAAAATTCCAGAAAAAATATTTTTAGAATCCTTCGGACCTGAAAAGAATAAAAAAAATATTTTCGGAATTTTTTTGACGTTTATTTTAATTTTTACAAATATTTTCCTTTTTCTAGCTTTAAATAATACAATAAATAACAAATAAAGCTTACAAATCTTAGAAAATTTCATAGAAGTTTCTAAAGCCATTTTAAACTTATAAAAATATTTCCAACTAAAATTTAGGTATTTTCCTTTATAAAATATTTTTTTATTTAACAGAAAGGCTATTTTCTTCTTTTCTTTAAAGTAGAAAATTATGTTAGCTAAAAATTTTAAAATTCAAGAAACCCAATAACTTTATTTTTTTATTTTAAACTAACTTATTTAATATTTATTTTATTTTTACTTTTTATTGTTTTTATTTACTTAAATTACTTTTCATAAAAATGACCTTTTTTTTAAGTTGAAAATCAGGCAATTAAATTTAAACAACAAAAAGTAAATATTTTATTTTAAATTAAATTAAATATTTTTTTAAATAAACAGCTGGGCTGTTACAGTGGTGTAGCGATTGCAGGACAGACTTGGTTGTCTCGGTCAAGTAGCCTCTTCGTCAACGTCATATCAAATCGAACTTATCCGTCTCATCGGAAGATCGGGCCACCCCCTCATCAGTTGGTATCAAAGCACAGATTGCCTTGTGAGATTTTAGTTTTAGATTTGTTTTTTATACCAATAACCAAATAATTGCCCTACAAAAAGAGTTAATTTCCGCTGTCCAAACCCCGTTGTGCCTTTCAATTTGTTAGTTTCGGTTTGCTAAATTGAATTTGTGTCCGTTTTAGCTTTGTCTTATTGCTGGTCATATTCTTGGTCCCATAAAACTCCAAAAACAAAAATCCCCACGTCCAAAACCACCGAGAACACATCAAACCCTATTTCCAATTTTCCGCCAGAAGACTCCCTCTTGTGCAGCCACCACCAAAAATAGCATAACTTTTGATTAATTGATCCTTTTTTAGTGTGACCACTTCCATTAGACTCCCAACTTCATTCTCCGTCTGCTTACAAAATTTCGCTTCATTCCAATACTGCAAGTAAAAGATACATGCGGTGAAAGTTGACCCAAATTTCTGTTTCGAATCTGCAACAGTCTGGACTTGTGATTTTTGTGCGAATGTTTCTGTTGGTTTTCAGAAATTGGCCCCAAAAGAAAAGTTGTAGAAAAAGCCATCAGTAAACCAGAAAAAAAAAGAATCATCAAAAAAGAGGTAACTGACAAAAAGTTACGGTCAAAATACCGACAACTGGTCCAGTGGACAGAAATCCGACATTCTAATATTTTGGGTCAATAGTTGTGGTTTCCACTTCCAATTGCATTCAATTGAATTATCTTGTGTCTACCACTCCTATACTTTGATATCCACTTGTTTTAGCCTTCATGTATCCTTCTTTGATCAGCAACATAAGGCTAAGTGCTAGATACGAACTATAATTCAATTCCATGCAATTTCTGAAATTAACTGATTGTTCTCCATTGCTACATATCTAGAGCCTTCCAAGCTACACCTACGACTAACCGTTACAGGCCTTAACGTACCGGTAATCGCTATACTCATCACTCAAGTCAAGACTATCACGAACCAGCCACCGGTTGCACCACCTGTTTGTATTGGTAAGAACTTGTAAGAGCTTGGTAAGAGTTTGAGAAATGTGTGACTTATCAAGCTCCACTTCCTAGTAGTTTATAGGGACTTACATAATTCTTGTGTATTTCCTTATTTTCTACTAACCATGACAGATTCAAGATCACATAATAGGAATTTTCGTGAGACCAACAACGTGTTGGATCGGCTTAATAAGACCCTCACTACCATCAACAATAGAGTTGAGAACCTTGATAAACGTTCTTCCCCAGCTACTCGACGTGCACTGTTTCCTCCGAACCCTTCGTCGAATGAGGATGATGATGCATTAACTAAAGTCAGGTATGATTTTCCATTCTTTGCTGGTAAATTTGATCCTGATGCCTATATTGACTGGGAGATAGCATTAGAGAAAGAATTTGAATATTATGATTGGTCGGATAGGCAAAAGATTAGAGCTGCCACTAGTGTTTTCATTGATAATGCAATAATTTGGTGGAAATATCTTGGTAGATATGGTAGAGTGCCTCAAACTTGGAATGCATTGAAGAAACTTTTGAGAGATGAATTTGTTCCTAAAAATCATGCTGATTATTTGCTAGCTAGATTGCAACATTTAAGACAAGGTAGTAGAACTGTAAGAGAATACTATCATGAATTGAAAACATATTTATTGCGCTGTGGTTTGGAAGAACGTGCTGAAACTACAGAGAATAGATTCTTAAGTGGGCTTAATCAGAAATTTCAGAACCTTCTTGTTCACAAAGAATATAATTCTCTCTCTCATTTGTTTATACTTGCTTGTAAGATTGAGAGTCAAATTGAGAAAGAATTGAGAATACTTAATAATAAGACGCACGAGAGCAAACTTGTGGTTGTGCCTTTTTCTGTGACTAACAACTTGCAGCAAATTAAGAACCATGCTGAAGAGAAGAATGAGTCACTTGAGCTACCGACTCCATTACTTGAGAAAGAAGATGAGATAATGGATGCCCCTACATCATGTGAGGAGAGTCAGAAAGGTAAATATAATGGTGCTATCATCACTCAAGGTGAGTATGCCTGTGAAAAATAACTATTGTCCACTGTTCGTGCTACATTAGAGCAAAACATTATGAAAAGTAATTCTGATTTGCACATATTTCAAGTAGAGAATTCAGACTACATTGATTTAAGTGTTGAGAATGAGTTGCATGTTTGTTCCTTGCATAAATCTTTGATGCAACCAAAAGTTAAACCTGATTCTTCTGTTTTAATTCCCAATCTATCTGCTGAAATAAATGCATTTGATTCTATCTATGTGCAATTGATACATGCTAGAGATGAGCCAAATCAAATTTCTTCTTCGAACAATTTAGGTTATATTGAGATTGATCATCCATGTGATCTGAGTTGTTTAGAGAAGAAGTTATTTGAGATTCCCAATTCGCTTTCATTGTTTTGTTATAAATTTTATCTGAAAGGCGAGTATGATGAAAAGGGAAATTATATGGTTCATAGAATTTGGATAAACTCTAAACTGAACGGTTCAACTTTTGAGAAGAGACATTGTCACGTAGAAGAAATAACCAATGACACTAACCCTGTTATTTCTAGTTTGTCTAGTGTTGTGTGTGAGCTACAGGAAACTTTCAAGAAGGGGAGCATTGTGGGCTGCTTCCATACACTACAACCAATTCTCCATTTGCGCCGAAAAAGAATTTGCCTCTCATTAAGATCATCAATATGAAGTCAGAGTCCAATACAACCTTTTCTAAAGAATGGGAACAAGATGAAGCACATAAACCATTCAGTGATAATAGTACCAATCAGGTACAATCGTTCCTAAGAGATTTTACTTTGTTTGATAAAGAACTTATAATATTACATAATACGAATTTGTTGCGTTCTTTGTCATGTACCAAGATTTATGATCAAGATCATGCAATACGTGAGACCACACATCTATTAAAACCGAGGACGGTTTTCTGTCAAGAAGGGGAGGATGATGTGACCACGCCACATACTCATACAACCAAAGCTCCCAAGAATAAACAAATGGTGAATTAGTTTCTTCGGTTTCAATTTATTTTAATTGAGAATATGGTGCTACCTAAAGATAAAAATGTATTTTTTGTCTAGCTGTATAAGGAGGATTGCATCAACGCTATGCGCTCGTGGTTGGGGTCCACCTAAAGGGAAGCCGATCAATATATCAAAACCAAGTCAACACTTTTACCAACTCTTGTTCAAGGTCACCACGTCCCTTCTGGATCAATTCAAGCAAGAGTTCAAGTGGGACAAATTTTGGAATTCAATTCGGCCTCCGGATCAATTCGGAGTCAGCCTGACAGGTCGGACTTCAAATGTGCATAACTTTTGCATAAAAACTCCATTTGATGTGTGCAAGTACAGCAAAGAAAGAAGAGCTCGTCCACTTTCCAATGGATTTGGCCCCACCTCCAAATTCGTTCTGTGCGCATTGGAATTATCAAAACAAGGCGACGCTGACTCAGCCTGACAGGTCCGAATTTAAATGCTCATAGATTTCGCATCAAGAGTCCAATTGGAATGTGTGAGTACAGCATGAAAAGCTTATTCCATCCTCTTTCAAACGGATCTGGTCTAATCCCAAAATTCCTTTTGTGCGTGACGCAATCAACAAAACAATCTTTGGTTTTGGAAACAAGATAGAGTCCGCTATTATTTGATTACTTTCCATATGTTAAGAACATTCCATAAGCAAGGGCATGCGTGCCCCTATAAATAGAGGCTCATTTGGCCATGTAACTCAGGCTTGTTTAGATTAGTTTTCCACCGTGAAACTTCGTCGTGTGTTCTTGTGTCGACTAGACCAACAACTGCGATTGCAAACCTCAACCCCTTTGTGTTCTTCATTCATATATGCAATATTCAGATTGCTCTTTATCTTGTTCTTGCTTGTTCTTCGATTGCTTGCAGGAATTGAACCTCGTGTTCAGGTCAACCGCGTTCTTGGTACGGTTGATAGCGACTAGGGTGTGGTGTAGCAATTGCAGGACGGACTTGGTCGTCTCGGTCAAGTAGCCTCTTTGTCAACGTAATATCAAATCGAACTTATCGGTCTCATCGGAAGATCGGGCCACCCCCTCATCAATGCTGAGGACATCCCAGCTACTTCCACATCTAGTGTGCATAAGAATATTCACGAAGCCGAACCTACGATACAAGGACTAATGACTCGAGCGCGAGCACGTCAACTTAACTATCAGGTGAATGCGTTCCTAACTTTGCGTACAAATATATCAAAGAATAGAATACTATTTAATCCTTATTATGATTTAATTATCTTTAGGAACCATAGAGAAGGACCACACGAGCCCAAGTATACAAGTAAAACCGTCAAGCGCAAACCAAGTCCTGTTCACGTTCGACTCAGATTCGGCCTCCTGACAGTGTCTACTTCAAATAGCCATAACTTTTTATCCAGGAGGAATCTCAAGGTCCATGAGTACTTATTGGAAAGCTTTTGAAGTGTACTTTCAAATGGATCTGGCCCCATCTCCAAATTCTTTCTGTGCGCACCACAATTACCAAAATAATCCGACGATGACTCAGCCTGACATACCGCCTTTGAGAATTAATATTCCATTGTTCGTGCTTTATTTATTCCTTTGGTACTGAAGTCCCGTGAGGAATTAAGGAGTTTCTTCAATCAAGATTATTCAGCCTTTCCTTTGGGAATTGGGTGCACGATAGATCTTCGCTTGGCGGTCGGTGAAATCGACGCAAGTGTGTTTTGGCGGATTAAAGAGTGTTCGTCCCTTGCACTGGCATTGGAGTATCATTGCAACTCATCAAGACTCCCATGAGTATCTAATCCTACGTCGAAAAGATCGGGCGACCCTGTATCAGAAATGGCCGAAGAGTGCGGAGGCGTGGCCGTCGTGCCGAGTCTTGCCGAGAGAGGAATGAGTTGGAACGGGGGTTTAACCGTGAATTTATATCGAAATTCCTGAGTGGGGAGCGTTGCCACGAGTTAACATGGGTGATGACGAGGGCGGCACATGCTCGAGTCCAAAATAATTTTTTTAAATTTTTGCAAAATAACAATCCATAACAAAATTCAAAATTCGGGATGTTACACCAGGTCTTTTATAAATGTGCAAATCACTCTCTAGCAATTGCCCCCATTGAACTGAATAATTCACTGGTAAATGATAATATTCAAAACCAAATAATCATAATTAAGTACTCTCATGACCCGTTAAAAGAAGAGAGATATATATGTTTTAGTAAAAATAAAGTGACTTGGTCTGCCAAATGGCGCATCAAAAGTCACATGATTTTCATGTAAAAATACGCGAATACACGCGTGCATGTGATTGGCCAAAACTATCCTCATATCATACTATCTGTAATTTAAGGAGTGGCATATGCTACACCTTACAAATTAATCTCTACTACCTTACCTTAGCAATATAATACTAAACTATGAATATTTTGGAATTTAAAAAATAGAACTCCTGGGTCTATTTCTAACAGAATCCCACCACACGCACGAGACTCAAAACTCGACTGGCGCTTCCTTTGGTTGGGCAGGAACGGCGAGGAGATGGCGTATCGAATGGTGAGGAGATGACGGGGTGGATGGAGACCGCACTGCGTACAGTGAGGAGACGGCGCGGAGGATGGTGCCAATGTGCCATACTGAGAGAAGGAGATCGCGCAGCGCACAGAGAAAGAGGCGTGGCATGCCTGTACCGCGTGCGCTGTGCTGTGGCGGTGCTGAACTACAACTGAGACTAGGATTAATGGCAATTTGATACGGATCAACGTCTAGTTGACGCGCCGATGACCCTATCTTTCATGGTATAACGACAATCTTTTATCTCCCTTCGGTCACACTAACCAAACGCCGGCAAGACGGACTACACCGCCGCCCAAGCTCCCCTCACCGGCCGCACCCCCCTCCCCCCGGCGCCGGCCGCCCCCCTGCCGTCCCGGACCCCGGTGGATGATTTTCGGGTGTAGAGATATACTAGCGGCCCAAGCCCAAGCAACATCCAGTAAAGACAGGGACACGGCCCAACAAAGCAAATGAGATACTCATATACCAGTAGCGGAGGAAGCACACGCACGGGCCAACGCCAAACAGTTCACAAGTCCAAGAAAAGAGAGCCGGCGGCGGCACTAACCTAGATCTGGATCCGGGATCCCGGCTTCCCAGGCGGCAGTCCGGCAGAGGCGGAGGAGTTGCGGCGCCCAGCCCTAGGCGGAGGAGTCGGAGCCTCGGAGGACGGCGCGGTGCGGCGGCGCCCAGGCGGCTAGGGGAGGGCAGGGAGCGTGGCGGCAAGGGAGGCCGGGAGGCGGTGGCTGGGGAACAGGGGAGCCGGGAGCCCGGGAGCGATTTCCGATTTGGGGGAGAGGCGGAGAGCGGCAGGGGACTGAGGGGAGGTCGGAGGCGGATTAGATATTTGGGGGAGTCGGGGAGAGCGGCCGAGAGCCAGAGCCAGAGGTGATTTTATATGTGTAAACTAGTTTTAGTTTGTTTGTTTGTGTAGAATTTTATATATGTAAACTAGTTGTAGTTTATAACTTTATATATGTAAACTAGTTTTAGTTTGTGTAGAATTTTATATATTGCATAATTTTATATATGTAGAATTTGAGGAGCGGATTTTATATATTGCACAATTTTATATATGTAGAATTTTATATATGTAGAATTTGAGGAGCGGATTTTATATATTGCACAATTTTATATATGTAGAATTTGAGGAGCGGATTTTATATATTGCACAATTTTATGTAGAATATAGTGTAGCGAAAGATGCGGACTATTGCTTTTATTGCTTCCTTTTCAAGCACGAACCTTTACATAAACAATTTGGTCATGATGTCTTCACCAAAATAGGGTATAACAATTGGAAGAATCAATACAAATCAAAGCACTTGATCGTGAAAAAAATCAAGAAACGATTTCAAGACATGAAAACTCGAAGAATGAAAATACCTCGTTCTCCTAGACATACTTAGTTATTTACTGGTATATTTTTGTCTTCTTTTTTATTACATCTTTTATATTCTATTATTAAATTGTGACACTAGTAATTTATCTATCTTTCACAATTGACAGGCTGTTTCTTTTACAACTCATCTACAATTGTGGATTAAGCTTCATTAGTGAGGTATTTTTCATTGTCCTTCCGTTATCTACATATGTTAACATGCTAATTGTAGTTGATGTTTATATTGTTGTATGGTGTAGCTAGGTAGTCTATACACATAATAAAGGCAAGCATGCATTTGTATTTGAAATAAAAATATTGCATTTGAAAATTAGGTTCAACATAATCAATATAAGAACTTGCCTCTCTTTTCAATAACTTATGTCTTTCCTTGTAGGCTCTAGGCTTGCTTTTGCTTGGGCAGCTTCTCAGACCCTGGTCCGGATGTTGTTTGTGCTACATGGTATGCCCGGCAAGATTATTTGAGGATTGCTTTTAACCTTCCTAGGCTCACCTTTTTTTCCTGGCTAGGAGGATGTTTTCACGTCGTTGGAGATGTAACCCAGTACCATGCATTCGCGAATCGTGCATCCCGTGCCGCACAACCAGGAACTCATCCAGGCCAGTCCATGTTCAAGGCTATTACATGGAGGAACTGAGGCCGTTGCAGGCTTGTAGCTCCTCATGCGCCTCGATCTGGGCAAGCATCGATGCCCGCTGCGCTAAAGCCTCTGTGGGCGCCGAATGGCATGACACGTGCATCTTCTCGTGATTTTCCCTCTAACAAACTTGAGTTAACGCTTAGTTTGGCGTTAGCTTAATAGTTTTTTTACTATAGCTGGCTTATTTTTTTACTGTAACTGAATTGACTTATTTAACATAATTAAATTTAAAAAAGTAAAAATAAAAAACATGTTAGCCCATTATGGACAATGCAAAAGAATACAGGGAAAAAAGGCAAAAAAAAACCCCCCAAAATAACTAAAAAATAGAAAAAAACAAAATAGTAAAAAAAACAGAAACCAGAAGCAGAATATGGCATTAAACTAAAATAAGCACAACCTAAGTCAGATGTGCGCACGACGCATAGAAATAAATTTAGATCACGTTCTTTTTGATCTATGGTTCTTGTTAAATAAATAAATAAATAGAACAATTTTTATAACCATTTTGAAATAATTTATTGAGTTATTATTTTAAAATAGCTTCCCAATTTTTAATTTATTGATACAAATATTCATAGTATGGTTAAAAACTATAAATCACATCTATAAATTACAGCAGAAACAAACCTACCTTTTCTTTGTGATGATGAAAGCGTTGGATGGATGTGATAGGAGGCATGGTCGATCCAGCAAGAGATTCACGCGCCGGTGAAGGCGACAAAGTGATCAGCGAGAGAGATATCTCTCAAAACGTTTGAGTCTGATTGACATGCTTTGCTCGCTTACGTGGGGAGTGACAGATTGACATGCTTTGCAGCTCGAGAAAAGGCCCTTAAAAAATGGTTAAAAAAGGCCACTTACACTTTTACATCGATGTAGTACTACTGTGCTATACTGTACTAGTACGTCTCACAGTGTAGATTATAGGAGTATCGAAGCATGCGGTAGTCTGTTCACTTGTGCCTGCTCGGTATATTTCAAGGGCCGATACCAAGGCCATGTTGATTCAGCGTCGCTTAGTGCGTATGACTCTGTACGGATCAAAATTATATGTAATTATCTTTCTATTTATAATTTTTTGTGTGAGTAATTAGAATTTAAAAAAACTATAAGCTATGGACTATAACAGAAAAACCACTAGTATACAATCATGTGATCGTAAGCGATCATGCATACACGGATGGGTATACGCGACTGCGCAGCGTCATGGATCACCACACACTTTTTAAGTTGAAGCATCAATCATTGCATGCGAACGGACAGCCCCCTAAGAAGTGGATCTGGCTGGCCAGGTGTAAGGGAGATAGTGGCCGAGCAATTCTAGGAGCATGCATTGTTCGTTCTCTCACCTTTGGACCCGGGCCAGCCTTTGAACTGTCATGCATTGTTCGTTCTCTCACCTTTTGCCTGCATGCCACCTCAATTATCTTCACGCCTACACAAGCACGGCAACACCGGCGTCCTCTCTGTTCACTCCTTCCTCGCTTCCTACCCTCGGCTTCCATTTCCTCAAAAAGCTTGTATAGAGAGCAGCCCCCCTCAGCCTCTCGCAGACAATATCGATCGATTGGCTAGAATAAGTGGCAGGAGGAGAGGATGGCGACCATGAAGTTAGGTTCCAAGCCGGAGATGTTCATCCTCGAAGGCCTCACATGGTTATCTTGACTCCTTGCTTCTTTCAGATGTGTTGATCGATGATATACTTCAGTTTTCTTAAGACACTTGCGTGTCTGAAGATTCAAATTTTGTTAGTCTAAAAATATATAGGTTTAGCGACACAAAAGCTGTGCCATTTTTGCGAAAGTACTTTTTGTGATCATAATTCTGTAGTTGTTTTTTTCGATGAAATAACTTTGTGGCGGTTAAGAATATATCGTAAAACAGATTAATGATCAATATTTAGTTTGGAGACCGTGCCAGGTCAAATCATACCTTATAAAAATGGATGATCGAATGTTATATTTGTGCTTTGTTTTGTGATAGACAGTAGACCGACGATTCTATTCTCACCTGAGTCCATTCTCTGGAAAACAAAATTCTAAGATTTCTGGCTCTAAATTCTAAAAAAAAATATCTCTTAGGCACAATGGATTCCATTCTTATCAAATTTGCATCCCTAACTCCAATGATCTTGGCTTATTTTAAATAGTATTGTTTATTCACTTTCGTGCACCACTTATGCAACCGTAAGGTTTTATTTGTAATGGTGGCCCCGTTCATTTGGGTTTGAGCTTCTGACTTCTGGCTTATTTTTTTTTCCTGTATTCATTTGTATTATACGTGATGGGCTAATATGTTTTTTCTATTTTTATATTTTTTTAAAAAATTAATTATACCAAATAAGCCAATGTCAGCTATAGTGTAATTTTAACTAGTTACAATGCAATTTCAGCTATAAATCATTAAATTTTAGTTCAATCGAGCGGCCTCATAGTAGGTTCTGAAACAATCCTTTTTCGTGTCTAGACTTGATTGGACTGAGAATGCGGATGGTGCATGCTATCTAACATAGGAATGGAAGAAGAAATTTTTCTCAAAAAAAGGAATGGAAGAAATTCTCGCTTGTTACAACATTGTTAGTGTGCCATGTGCTACGTTCTATAGTCACCACGTGGGTTTATTTAATTCACTTCAACCGTTTCCATCTAGCTATCTTTGTACTTATTATTCGTTGGTTCGAAGTCACGAGTATGCATGGTTCAGATGTTGACATGATTCATCTCATCTTTTTCCCAGGAGGTGCATGACTGAGCTTGAGAGTGATGTTGTTGTCGAAGTAGGAGAGATGTCCTTTTACCTCCACAAGGTTAGCAGTGTCTTTACTCTAAATCACCGTTAATCATTATTACATTGCACCGGCCTTACTAAACTAACCTAGGGCATCTTCAATAGTAACCAACCAAGTCGACTCTTACCTCTACATCACCCAAAATTCTAGTTAGAAGAGAAAGATATAAAGAGAGATCATCTCTTATAAAAAAAAGATAACTTAAATCCGTAAAACATCACAAATAGTGAGGAAGTATGAGTAGGAAAATTATAGTCAAAATAATAAACAAATAGTTAGATGAATAATTTTAAAGATAAATTATTAAAGATGTTGTCCCTAGTGATATTTTTAGGTGAGTTAAAGGCTGTACTTATTTGAGCTTCAGTTTTTAGGTTCTTAATTTCATCTTTTTTCTAGTTTTTTTAGATTTTTTATCTTTTTTTATTTTTGTATTATCCATGATAATGTAACTTACGTTTAATTTAATTATAAAAAGCTAATCGTGGCTACAGTGAAAAAAAAAGCTTTCAACGATGCAAAAAAGCCAAAAGATAAAGGGCATGTTCTTTCTAGCTATAACTTTTAGTTTTTAGTTGAAATTTTTGAATTTTGATTATTCACAACAACAGAGATTACTAAAAGAGATAGTCGCATATGATTTTAAATAATAGATTTTTAACATGTATAATAATTAACTTTTAAATATTATAACAAATGTTAAAAGCCGCAGCACAAGGCCGAAACCCAGATGAGACAATATTAAGAAATTGACTATTCGCGCTGATGGGACTGATGGTGCATCATTATTGTTCTTGTCGGGCCAGTTCCCGCTGCTGAGCCGGAGCGGCGTGCTGGAGCAGATGATCAGCGAGTACCAGCCACAGGCCGACGGCGGCGACATGTGCACGCTGCAGCTGGACGACATCCCGGGCGGCGCCAAGGCGTTCGAGCTGGCGGCCAGGTTCTGCTACGACGTCAAGATCGAGCTCAACGCGCTCAACGTGGTGTGCCTCCGCTGCGCCGCCGAGTACCTCCGCATGACGGACGACTACGCCGAGGGCAACCTCATCACGCAGGCCGAGTCCTTCCTCGCTGACGTGCTCGCCAACTGGAAGGACTCCATCAAGGCGCTCGAGACCTGCGAGGGCGTCCTCCCCACCACCGAGGACCTCCACATCATCTCCCGTTGCATCACCGCGCTCGCCTCCAAGGCTTGTGCCTCCGACGCCGCTTGGCCGCAGGCAGCCGCGCCGGCCAGGAACGCCAGCCTCGACAGGGACACGCTGTGGAATGGCATCGGCTCGTGGGACACGCCGCGTGGCGCCGCCACGGTGGCGGCGTCCGGGATGGACTGGTGGTACGAGGACGTGTCGTTCCTGAGCCTGCCCATGTTTAAGCGGCTTATCCAGGTGATGGAGGGAAAGGGCATGCGCGCCGAGAGCATCGCCGGCGCCATCATGTTCTACGCGGGGCGGTTCCTCCCGGGCCTGAAGCGCAACACCAGCTTCAACAACGCCAGCTTCGCCGCCGACTTCGGTGGCACCGGCGCCGGCAGCCTTAGCGTCACCCCGCGTGCCGCCAACGTCTCTGCGCCGTCCGAGAGCGACCAGAGGTACTTCCTGGAGGAGATCGTGGCGCTGCTGCCAACCAAGAAGGGCGTCGCCTCCACCAAGTTCCTGCTCGGGATGCTCCGCACGGCGATACTCCTCCACGCCAGCTCTCTATGCCGGGAGAACCTGGAGCGGCGGATTGGTGCGCAGCTCGAGGACGCATCGCTGGACGACCTGCTCGTGCCCAACCTTGGGTACACCGTCGAGACGCTGTACGACATCGACTGTGTGCAGAGGATACTGGACTACTTCATGTCGTCAACGGACGGGCTCGGGATGGGGTACACATCGCCGGCGGTGCCAGAGGAGGGCAGCCTAGGGGTGCCCCAGGCCCGGACGCCGACCGCACAGTCGCCGATCACCATGGTGGCCAAGCTCATGGACGGGTACCTCGCGGAGGTGGCGCCGGACACCAACCTGAAGCTACCTAAGTTCCAGGCACTCGCCGCCGTGGTACCCGACTACGCACGGCCCGTCGACGACGGCATCTACCGCGCCATCGATATATACCTCAAGGTGACAGACACATCGCTGCATACGCATTTCATTCTGTGATCTTTTCGATGGCACGTAATGACGTATATGATACGTCCATGCATGCACGGGTATCCTTGCGTGCAGTCGCACCCGTGGCTGTCGGAGTCGGAGCGGGAGCAGCTGTGCCGGCTGATGAACTGCCAGAAGCTGTCGCTGGAGGCATGCACGCACGCGGCGCAGAATGAGCGCCTGCCGCTGCGGGTGGTGGTGCAGGTGCTCTTCTTCGAGCAGCTCCGCCTCCGCACGTCCATCGCCGGGTGGTTCTTCGTGTCCGACAACGCGGCGGCCGATGGCGTGCACCCACACCCAGGCAGCGGCGCCATCGTCCCCAAGGGCGCCGCCGCCGGCCAGGCGGTAGCCGATGCTGACAACGATGCCGACGTGCCCGAGGGGAAGGGCTGCGAGGCCATAACCGACGTGAAGGAGCAGGTGTCGGAGCTGGAGAAGGAGTGCCTGAGCATGAAGCAGGAGATCCGGCGGCTCGGGAAGCCCAAGAGGTCGTGGAGCATCCTCACCAGGAAGTGCGGGTTCGGCGCCAAGGTGCAGCAAGCGCAGCCTGCCACAAGCGGCAAATAGAGGCGCTACGAAATCTCAGCATAAGTTCGAGCCAGAATTTTCTCCCGATCCACTTGTTTTTAAGTGGTAGACTTCCTTCAGTTCTTAAATTTTTGTTAGTCTTTTGCGCTTTGGCTACGCTGGGCTAGTTAGTGTAACGCAATAAGGTGCTTCTGATTTCCATGGGATAATAAATTAGTTCTAGTAGAGTCCCTCAATATGTTTTTTGTTGTTTCTGGTTATCTTCAGGAAATTTTTTCTTTATATTACATTAACCATACGGCAAGGAAATAGTGATTAGGTTAAACCAAGTGATTTCCCTCGGCGCTGTTGGAATAAACCACGCTTCCGAGTTCTACGCGTGGGCGTTGAGTGCGCGTGTGTGGCACCAGCTTGAGGCGTGTTTGTAGGCGTTAGTTGCGGAAGTACTTGAATGGCTCGCGGATAGCTCGGAGATGACCGAGGGGCTCGTGCGGACGTGCGCGCGAGGGCCGCAGGAGGTTGTTGCTCAGGTATTCAAACTATAAAACACCTTGTAAGCTGCGTGTTTGAGTGAGTCAAAAATACAGAAAACCTTGGCGTTCCGTCGCCGTTGCGGGCGTGGTTGTCGCCCGGCAAAATCCTTGTGTTTACGTAGTTGATCTTGGGCTAATTCCCTCATTTGGTATCAGAGCCGGTGAAGTTCGACAACAAGATGATGGCCGGTGACGAGCGTACGCCGCCATCGTTTCCGAAAGGCGTCGACGACCCGAAGTCCGGCGGTAGCAGCACACGACGTGAGGTCATGGTGGAACGCGTCATCAAGGAATCCAGCGGGTCGGTGGAGTTCCCGGTGTTGACGCGGGCCAATTACCACGAGTGGGCGTTGGTGATGCAGGTGAACTTGGAGGCGCTCGGGCTCTGGCGTGCCGTGGAGACGAGCGACGTCGAGCGTCGCGAGGATCGGTTGGCGTTGGCTGCCATCCTGCGCGCGGTGCCGACGGAGATGCGCTCGGGTCTCGCCGTGAAGAAAAGCGCCAAGGAGGCATGGGCGGCTGTGAAGACGATGCGGATGGGCGACAAGCGCGTGCAGGAGGCGAACGCGCAGAAGCTCCTCAAACAATTCGAGAATGTGGCATTCAACGGTGGTGAGTCCATCGACGAATTCGCCATGCGTCTCGGCTCCCTCGTTGCGGAACTGCGCGAGCTGGGGGAGAACATCGAGGAGGTGCGCGTCGTCAAGAAACTGCTTCGCGTGGTGCCGGCGAAGTACAATCAAGTCGCCGTATCCATCGAGATGCTCATGGACTTGAATACGATGTCGCTCGAGGAGTTGGTTGGACGACTCCGAGTGGCTGAAGATCGGTGCGGCGCCGAGGCGATTGCGGACGGCGTCGGGCAGTTGCTGCTCACTGAGGAGCAGTGGGAGGCGCGCCGGCGTCAGGGCAACGGGAGGCAGCGAGCGCGCATGGACTTCGTCAAGAACAGCGGCCGTGCAAAGGGCGGCGACCGGAGCGACGACGACGACGACGACGCGAGCAGCATGAACTCGGGGACAAGTAGATGTTCGCGCCACGCCAGGCGAGGAAGGTGCTACAACTGTGGCGTACGCGGCCACCTCTCCAGGGATTGCCGTGAGCCGAGGAAGGAGAAAGCACTGCTCGCTGAAGCCGACGACGAGCTAGCCCTCATGTAAATCGGGCGCATGGGGTGTCGTGGTTTAGGGGGGTGATTGTTGGAATAAACCACGCTTCCGAGTTCTACGCGTGGGCGTTGAGTGCGCGTGTGTGGCACCAGCTTGAGGCGTGTTTGTAGGCGTTAGTTGCGGAAGTACCTGAATGGCTCACGGATAGCTTGGAGATGACCGAGGGGCTCGTGCGGACGTGCGCGCGAGGGCCGCAGGAGGTTGTTGCTCAGGTATTCAAACTATAAAACACCTTGTAAGCTGCGTGTTTGGGTGAGTCGAAAAAATACAGAAAACCTTGGTGTTCCGTCGCCGTTGCGGGCGTGGTTGTCGCCCGGCAAAATCCTTGTGTTTACTTAGTTGATCTTGGGCTAATTCCCTCAGGCGCGAAGAATCAGTTGAGCTCCAAAGAACAATAATGATCTTGCAAGTTGTTAAAAGAATACATATCAGGCAGGCAGAATTCCCCAAAAAAAAAAAATCAGTTACCTGTAAGCACATCTGAACCTAGGTAAGAAATGAAGCACGGAAAACGCTTTCAGATACCATCCATACAAGGCTCTGAGACGCACAACATATGTATATATTACAGGAAGTCAAGAAGATCTTTAGCTATAGGTATTCTCAGAGACGCACAACATATGTATAGGGATGTACAAGAAGCCACCACCGATCGGTGCATCCTATTCTCTTATGTTCAGCAAGGCCGCTCTATCAAAAGGCTGATCTCATAGCACCACGCGCTGCCTCACGTTTCATCTCTACAGCGCTTTCCCACTCCCACGGAAGTACATATATACTTGCTGCATTCCAAACCACCAAGTTCAGAATGACAATCTCTCCGAGCGGGAAAAAAACAGAATGGCAAAAGAAATTTTATCGCAAAAAGATGAAAATCTGAATGAGATTAACAAACTGTAGTGCAAACGTGACATCCTTGATAAAAAAGAATATCTATTCTGAAGGCACCATATGATGCATGACTTTGTGTCTTGCTTGAGTTCATAGCATCTCATCTGTTATCTATGACCGTTCTGGGCCTTGGTTCTCCTAACCAAGTCTCAGTGCTCCTTGCCGTTAATCATAGTTGATTTGAAACTATCTGTAGAAAAGTAGACCAAGCAACCATTTTTTTAATACAAGTTATTTGCAACTTGACTCACATTAGTCCTGATGAGGCTAGAATAATCCTTAAATTATGACATCATTATATACTTTAAATATATCCCTTATGAGTAAGAGAAAATTCAAAGAGTGATCGTAAGCTCTTTTGTGACCGTCACGTAGTCGTAAAACTATCCTATAACTACTTAGTCTTAATCATTTTACAACTATTTCATAGTCGTAAGTTCTTATGCGACCATAAGTTAGTCGTAAACGGTTCTACAACCACGTTATGGCTGTAGACCTTTCTATGACCAAAGTATCTTTAACCAGCCTGTCTACGACGATATAGCACACTGTGGGTTTGTCTCACATGGCAGTTAGAACGTGCGTTTATGCCCAATAACCGCCCATGATCTCTCTCTAACAATAACCATCGAACAGTGAATGGCTAGTTACGTCCCTCTAACAAAAATTTTTGATGCGGATATTCACGTGTTTTGTACTTTTCAGTTAAATATATTATTTAACTAAAAGGAATTATTGAGCCGTTTGAAACATTGCCAGGTAAACTCATTCCAAACTAAATATAATGTTGTTATTCATAAGAATGGAATACTACCTCATATTACCAAATGGTGCATTCTTAGGTTTGTCAACGGCAAAGCAATGGTGAGGTAAAAGGAAGAGGATAACCACATTAGGTGCCAAAGACATGAAGGAAGAAAGCCAATGCAGTAGGAGAGCAAAAGAGAGAAGCCCAAGAATTTAAACTACAAGTTTTGGAATAGATTTTCAAGCCCAATTCGTACCTCCCACAAGGCCAATTGGATTCAAACTCGGATTCAACTCAGAATTCAATTCGGATTCGGTTCGAGACAGCCTGACAGGCGAATACTAAAAAGGTCATAACTTTCACAAACGGAGTCCGATTTGGGTGTTCTTGTACTCCTTGGAAAGATAATTTCAAGAGCTACGTAATGGATCTAATCCCAGCATCAAATTGGTCATGGATCAAAAGTTATGGCTAAAATAATATGACGGCTGTAAAATCTAGTTTTCTTTTTGTGAGAGTTCGTATCTAAAATCATATAGGGTTGAGTTGTACTAGGTTTGTGCACTCTATGGACGTCCCAAGGTCCTATATAAGCCATGTATTGGCAGCCTAAGGGCTCGGACCACCTTTGAGAATAATCAATCTACTAAAATTTGTTTGAGTTTATCATTACTTCCGAAATTCCGTGAGGGAATTAGGAGTGTTCTTCAATCAAGATCGTCCAGCCTTTTCGCTGGGAATTGGGTGCACGATAGATCTTCGCTTGGTGGTCGGCGAAATCGACGCGAGTGTGTTTTGACGGATTAAAGAGTGTTCGTCCCTTGCATTGGCATTGGAGGATAGCTACGATTCATCAAGACTCCCGCGAGTATCCATCCTACGTCGAGAAGATCGGGTGACCCCGTATCAATTTCCCTCTGGCGATTATATCCTGAAGTGTTACGACGTCTCTTAGCACAGGAAAATGGTCGTCGTTTTATAAGCTATATAAGGGTTGACGTCGGAGGAAGAAGAGATCAGATACAATAGATTCAGGAAATACCATAAGTCCTTTTCGCATTACTCTATTGGAATCGTCTTATTTCAGCAATAGTGATATAGAACGTAGGGTTGTTATTCTTGAGGAGAAGGTCCAAACCTATATGAAAATTTTCATGTCTTCTGTGTACTCGTAGCCTGTCTCTTAAGAGAGTTTCCCTCAAATCTATTCAGATCATACATAAAATCGATATTAAAACATCGACAAGTCCAATCGTGCAACATGTAACATATATGCACCAAACCCAAGCTCCTAGGACAATTGCCAAATCAATCCTCAATATTTCAACACAAACTACTCACAAGTCGATATGACCGTCATGGAGAGGCATATTGATGGAGACGGGGTGCCCGATCTTTCGATGAAATTGATAACTATCGATTTGGTGGAGGTGACTCTCGCGATCCGACTACAACCGTACGACGTCGCTTGCGCCTTAGCAATCGCTGAACCAACTCCGAGATGTTATTGATCTTGCTGGAAGCACGATCAACCTGAACACGAAGTTCAATCCCTGCAAGCAATCGAAGAACTAGCAAGAATAAGACGAAAAGCAATCTGATATTGCAAATAACAAAGTTGGTATTGAAAAACAAAGGTGGGATCCCGAAGGTAGTCTTGACAGGTGGTCGTCTGACACAACTGAAGAACCAAAGTTTGCGCAAAGGCTAAACCTAAACTCAACGAAATCCAAATCCTAGCAGGGGGCAGTGGCTCCTATTTATAGAGAAATGACCAGGGGGGACGCCCTAGGGTTACAAGGCCCATGGGCCGAAGTGGTGGTGGCGCAGCACCCTTTTTGGATTTGGACTTAGAAATCAATATGGATTGTTTTGATGATTGCGGCCAGCTCGGATGGAATTTGAAGATGAGGTTGGATCCGTTGGAAAGTAGACTTCATAAGCTTTCCATGAAGTACAAGAACGCCCCAAACGGAGTCCGTATGAAGAAGTTATGCCCATTTGAATGTGGTACCAACGTAGCAGTCCGAATCCGATTCCAGAACGTGTCCAACTCGGATTCTTGCTTGACTTGATCCCAAAGTGACATGGTGACCTCCATGATTCCGTCCTTGCACGTCCATGACTCCATGTCCCTTTCCTTCATCCTTTCCTAGGTTCCTAACCACGATTAAATCACTTGCATTAGGTAGCGGTCTATTCTCAGTAATATATGAACCTAGGAATGAATTCACCTGGTAATTAAGTTGATGAGCACGAGCTCGAGTAAGTGGTCCTAGTTGTGGATGAGTTGTATCCATGGAAGGGATGTCCTCATCACATATCATACCACCTAAGACTCAGGGGAGCGGTCTGACCGCAACTCACCCCTTAGCTTGAAGCCTTATGGTAATTTAGAACTCTTGTCGAGACCCAGAACAACAACTCCAAGTCCATCTGTGTAAATCGCACTATCCTAGGAAAAGCTAGTGCACACAAGTTTAACAGCGATACATATCATGCAAAAGTAACCACCAAAATATTATTAAGCAAAGGTAAGGCCTTATAGCCAAGTCTTATAATAAAAAGGCTCAAGGCCAACTGAAAATAAAGATAGCAAAAAAGTAAACCGTAGAAGCATAGCCTATCCAACCTCCCACAGGTGAATGACTATAAGACGCGGCCTACTCATCGAAATCCTCACCGTAGTCGTCGGAGTCGTACTCTGGCAACAGATTTAAGCAAGGTGAGCACTATAAAGTACTCCACAAGTTACACCAGGAAATATAACAGAATTGATGCATACATAATGGATTTCAAAGGAAGGCTTAATAGGGTAGTTGTGCGGAAAAGCAATACTGAATTTTAAACACAATAATGTAAGTATGAAAAGCTGAATTTTAATACATCATATGAAACCATAGTTTAACAAGTAATATCACTAGCGTAGGCCACAACCTACAGTAACCTAACCACGGGCATCCCACCCAGACCATTTTCAAAATCACTGTTGTTTGTTCAAACCAAGTTTTATAAAACCAAGTCTAATATATGAAAACTTTACTCAGCATATCCATGACCGTGGACACGGCTATCCAGAATAGATTAAAACTCTGCAGAGGGGTACAACTTTACTCCACAAGATGTGTCCTTCCGCTTGAGCCACGTGATTAACACACTTCCATAGGTGTGCGGCGGGGAGTTCATCATGACAAGGCTGTTACAATGATCCATAGCCAAAACAGTCACACCGCCACCAAGGTTTCACCACAACTCGAATCCACGAGTTGGAGCCCCCTCTTGTGCCATGTGAAACTTCTCGCGGCCTACGCCACACTCACATTCAGCCTATAGCGAAACTATATTTGGAATTTCATAAATTACATAGCTAGGTCCGTCCTATACCGGACTTGTGGTAGTACGAAGATGACTTTGTAAAATGATTCATAGAAACAGTTCTTAATTGACTTAGGCTCAATCCACAATCTCCTGTGGTAGTCAAGAATTCATTAAAGGAAATTGTCATTCCATGTGAAATAATTGATCCCACCTAAATCATTCTAAGCTAGGCTAAGCAATTTACTAAAAGTTCGCTAGTTAATACTATTGTACCAACTAGTTTTCAGCTAAGGTGATAAGGCATGTGAAATCGAGATCAAATTAGTTATATTCAAGGATCATGGATATAATTAAAGTTTAAAACATTGGCAAATTACTTTTGAGTAAAGATATGCATGCATTTACAGTAAAATAATATAAACAAATTTGAAATATTATGATCAACATGGTCAAAGGTGTAACTTGCCTTACTCGAAGTCCAGCTACGAATTGTCGAACTCGAACTCTCCCGAATCGTCAAAATCTACTACAAAGAATCAAATACAAACAAAACAAAATTCAAATAAAATTGAAAAATTCAAAATCGGTGCAGAAATGAAAAGTTCATGATTTTAGAAACATTTAGAAATTTGAACGGGTCAATTTGGAGTTAAAATGAAGAAGTTATGGCCTTCTAAAAATTAAATACAAGAAAAAGAAAAAGATTCATTTTCTGGAATTATTTTTATACTAAAAAAGAAATTATGACATCAGCAAGCATTTAATTGATTTATTTTTGTAAAAAAACATGAATTATGATGTCAGTAATTAATACAGATTTAATTTAATAAAACAAATGCTGACGTGGCAGAGGGGTGCCGATGTGCCATGTGACGTGGCTACCACTTGGCACCACGTGGCTGCCACGTCACGGCATTATGCTGACGTGGCCAAGCTCGCGCGAGGTGGCGATGGGGCGCCTGCGTGGCCGGGCATGGCACCCGACTAGCTGCCACGCAGCCACCACAGGGGCTCGGCCGCTAACGTGGCAGGGCCGGCCGGCTGGTGGTGCACGAGAACGAGGGGAAAGAGGGGAGTTCGGGGGTACCTTGCGCGGTTCCCGAGGGTGGCCGGAGAGGGCTGGCGACGGAGAGGGGCGGTGGTCGGAGAGGGTTCACGGTGGCGAGGATGATCCGATGGCGGAGAAGCTCGGGGAAGCAGTGGCTGAGATGCGCCTTGCCTCCCTGAAGCTTGGAGTGGTGTCGGTGAGGAGTGAGGAGGCCCGAGGCTACCAGAATCGCTCGCCGAAGTCGATGGAGGCCGGCGGAGGGGAAACGGGCATGGGGAAGGTTTTGGGGCTCAAGCTCTCGAATTGAGGAGTGAGGGGGAGGCGGTGTGAAGAGAGGGCTCTCGGGGTGGATTTTATAAGCTGAGGAGGAGGGTAACGGCCGCGCGCATTCACCCATGAGCAATTCTACTCTTGGGCACAAAGTCCCTGCTGTCATTTCTGCCCTAGGGAAATGAACTATCATAGAGTTGCTAAGGGTAACCATGCCCAACCCATGCTTATCCATAAAAGCTTTTGACATAAAAGAATGCGAAGCTCGGAATAAAAAAAACTGATGTTGGTACTGAGTTTACAAGGAACATACCCAGCATGACTGTCGGCACCCGGAGCAATAACTCCAAGTCCCTCTGTGTAAATCGCACTATCCTAGAAAAAGCTAGTGCACACAGTGTAAATAGTGATGTATATCACGCAAAATCATCACAATTATATTAAGCAAATTTGTGGCCATATGGCCAAGTCTTACAATAAAATGGCACAAGGCCAACTGACAATAAAAGCAGCGAAAAAACAATAAAGGTAGTAGTTCAGCCCATCCAATGTAACATCCTGTTTTTCTGAGATTTTTAAAGCCTGGATTTCAAAAATGAATTTTCTGGAATTTTCTGAAATTAATTGAAGCTTCAAATGAATTTTCAAAGTTTTAAACGATTTAATGTGATTAAAATAAACATTAACATAAGTGGGAAATATTTTATTTGAGTTCCTTGTGTCACAAGGAATTTTCAGTATTTTGGTGAATTTTCGGATTTATTTGCTATTTTCTAGAGCTTTTAGAAGTTTATTTGAATTTCTGGAAAAAGAAAAGAAAGGAATATTTCCCGCCGCCGATCTCCCTCTCTCCACGCGTCAACCATCCGCCGCCAGCGCCGCCATGCGTACCCTTTCCGCGCACCCGCTCGCCCGCCCCGATCCGCGCGCCACGCGTCGCGCATCATGTGACCCGGCAGCGGCGGCACCCAGCGCCCGCCCCGCCTCGCCTCGGCGCCCGATCGCGCGCGCGCGATCCCGACCGTTCGCCCGCGCGCGCGAACCTAACCTAACCTTTTTGGCCGTCCGATCTCGCGCGTGGCCCAATCCTAGCCGTCTAACCTAATCGCGTCCGCCCGAGCGTAACGATCGGGATTTCCTCGGTTCGCGTGTTAAAACCGCGTTCATCCCTCGGTTCGCGTGCGTCGCCGAGCTCGTCGCCGCCGCCCTCGCCTTCGCCCTCGCGCGCGCCGCGTCGCCGGGCGCTCGCCGTCGCTTGCCGCGCCGTGCACCCCTCCGTGCGCCGAGCTCGTCGCCGTTGCCGGGGCGTCGCGGTGAGCCTCGCCGCCCCTCCTCGCCGTCGCCGCGTCGCCGCTCGTCGCCCTCGCGCACCCGCTCCGCCCCTCGGTCCCGAGCCGCGCGCGCGCGCGCACACCGCGCGCGCGCGCGCGCGCGCGCGCGCCTCGCGCATACGCCGCCGCCACGCGTCGCGCGCTCGTCGCCGCCGCCCGCGCCGCTCCATCCGCGCCGTCCGCGCGCGGCGCTCGCTGCGTCGGCGCCGCCACGCGTCGGCCATCCGCGCACCACCGACACCGCCGCCGATCCCGCCGCGGATCGGTCTGGATCCACGGCGCGATCGCGCCGCGTGGCCAACCCTCGGCCGTCGGATCCCGCCGCGTCGCGCCGGGCCACGTCAGCCCTAGGCGGCGTGGCATCTTCGTGGCATGCCACGTCGGCGCCACGTCGGCCCTAGCCGTCCTCCCGAGCCACGTGGCGGCCACGTCGGTTGCCACGTCGGCCGCGCGCCGCGTGGCGGCATATCTTTGCTTTGCCACGTCGTAGCGTCCCGCCGCGTCGACCCGCGCCCCGTGCAGCTTTATTACGTGGACCGGGTCCACGGTGAACTTCGAATTTGGTGCACGGGTTCACGGCCTGATAACCTTTTCAATTTTCCCGAATTAAGTTTGAATTAATTTTCCGGGAGCCCGTTCTCCTCCGTCCTAGCTCCGATTGACCCCGTTCTTTTTCCTAAATTCATCTAAAATCGAGCTCTAGCTGTTGGTTCTGTTTTTGGGAATTTTTGAGTTCCTTTGCTTGTCATTTTATGTGTTTCTTTGTTTCCGGTCGCTTTCTCTCTCGTTAGATTCGGATTCGGAGGAGCGGGTTTCGCGCGAAGACCGGGAGTACCCGTGAGCATAACGAAGGCAAGTCGTGTCCCTTGATCATGTTGAACCCAATTTTACAAACTATTATTTAATTATTTTTGCTTCAAATTACATTGCATTGCTATTTTTATTCAAACCGTTGCACAAGTAGTTATTGTCCCAATTGCAATTACACCTCCTTGACACTTTGAAATACCATGATGCCTTTGTCACCATAGGTTGGGAAATTTGATAGTGATGCTAGTTTATTTATCACATGGGTTGATGCGATTAGATTGCTTAGCGATTTATATTTACGTTTGGTCTCATCGCAAATATTAAACTATTAATCGACTTAATGAAATATGGAACGTGGTTGGTGCCACGTGTATTAAAATTTGTGCCACGGCATTGGTGTGGCGTTGGCTTGGTTATACAAATTGGTTTTGCACTCGGGCGAGTGATCGTGCGATAAAGGGAAATCTGGTTGTACTTTGGGGATGTGGTAGTCTCGCCGGGTAATGCTAAGGACTTAACTTTGTGCGCCATTGATCCGAGCTTAATCGTGCAAACCACATGTCTATTATGGGATGGACTGGCTGATTAATTTGTAATATTTCAATTCGATTACGCCATTGTGATGGACATGGTTCTTGATTTCCATGTGGCGCAAGGGGGTGTGATCACGAAACCCTAGCGGGCGGGATTGTGTTGAGGTAGAGCATTGTAAAGGCCTTGTTGTGATTTCCTTAGGCCTAGGCTAATCACATCGTGTGGGTACAGATTGTGCAACCTCTGCGAGTGTAAAACTATTCGAATAGCCGCGTCCTCGGTCATGGGCGGTGCTCGGGGATTTCACACGAGGTTAGTGTTTCATTTATAACTTGGTGGTTTACGTTGGGAGTGGGCGGGTAGTTCATTTGTTGGTTTAACTTGTGAATTGGTGTTCACAAGTGGTTCATGTTTACCTTTGATTATCTATTATTCTTGTTTTTGATTAACTTTAGCTTTCAAGTTATTTAATGTATTTCATCAATAAATGCCTTTATGCAAATTAACCTTTCAGCCTTCCTTGGTAAGCCTTGCATATTATATTGCATTAAATTGTTACAAGCGACTTCTTGAGTACCAATGTACTCACGGCTTTGCGCCTATGTTGCTCGATTGAGGAGAGGAGTACTATCGGCGGGAGGTGCGGAAGGGAGTACTACGATGACTTCACGGATTAGGCCGTTCTCCACTCGATAGCTTTGTGGCTTGTCGATTGGTCGCTACGCTTTATTTTGGATTTCCGCTGCTATTTTGTTAAGCCCTTCCGGCTAGAGATATTGTAAGCTTGGCCATAAGGTCGTACCTTTGCTATTTTATCGATATTCGAGTTTACCTTTATTATTATCGTGTGTATGACTATGATGGCATCTATGTTTGTTGTGTGCACTAGCGTGATCTGGACTAGTGCGGTTTACAGAGAGACCGAATTTGCATATTCGGGTCTCGACAGAGATGGTATCAGAGCCATATCGACTGTAGGACGAAGCCCTAAGTTAAATTGGTCGTAGCCCAAAAATTTATTTTCTAAATGAAACCAACTAAACTTGATATTTAGTAATATCTCTATCTTCTTACCTCATTCTTAAGGATTCTTGTCTCTACCCCAACTCTTGCAAAATTTGTTTTCCTAAAGTTATAAGCTGATCTTTCCCTTATAAATGCATTAGATGTCCCAAGCTTCTTACAGCCCGACAGGAGGATGGAGGTCACTTCTACGCGTTTTGTTGCGGTGCCTCGGATTTAAGAGACTGCCCGTCTACCTCACTAAGGATGAGAAGCAAAAAGGTCAACGCATCGGGAGCATCTCGGGCTATACTTCACTACCCGAGTTGGCAGCGGTGCTACATCACGATTTCAAGAACACGGTGCGGTGGAGAGATGTCGGCTGAGGAGTTGCGCACAAAGCCATCCGTCGACTTTGCAAGCTATACAAGATCAACATGGCGGACTTCGTTCGGAAGTTCAAGGAAGCGATGCGGAGCCACCGAGACTACGAGCGATGCAGGAGGAGCCCGGCGCGATCGCGATACCTCTACCGTCGCCTACGCCGAGTCGGAGGAGAGCGTCGTATCACCGGAGATCGTCGCGCCTACCTCGGCAGTTCACCCAGCCCGATCGAGAGAGCGATCGCGCCGATCCGCCTTTCGTGGATTGTCTGATGATTACGAGGGCGATAGCGATGTACCCTATTTGTCGGGACCGGTGGGAGCCTTACGAGTAGATAGTGCGAGTAGACACGTTGGATTTTATTTGCGATTGTGTGTGATGTGAGCTGCAAATATTGCCTTAAAAGCATTATATTGTGATCATGTCAAATCTTTTATTGGAGTTTATTTTTGTTCGATTTCTCTGTTAGCCTTACGGCTAAGTGTTTGTTTAGGTTAGGTCTCCATTAAGCAAAACCCCCTTAGGCGCATTACCTCTTATCTATGCTTTTCCCTCTCGTCTTTCACCTTTGGTCGATCGCGATTGTTTTCTTTTGAGCAAGATGGTTGACACGGGAACTCCTCGGCCGCAACCGGGGAACCAGGACCAGAAAACGATGCGCGCGGCGGTGCCACTGTCTTGGACCACCCCTCGGTCGATTCTTGATGGCGAACCACGGATGATGCAGACCATGATGCGGGTATGCGAACTATGATCGGCGGCAGCACGAGAGCGATACCACCGCGGCACCGTCGTCGCGGACCAGGCTCGCGAGTTTATGAGGACAAGACCGCTGTTTTCTCCAGTTCATGAGCCTTTGGAGGCGGCGGTGAGGTCCGTTCGATGGAGAAGAAACGAACTTGGCTCGGTGCAAGACAGGAGAAGGTCTTTGTATGCGGCACATCGGCTTGAGGACCAGCGGCGAGTGGTGGGAGAACTCTTGTGCGCCCATGAGGACCAGCATAACATCACTGGAAGGAATTCGCCAGGCTTTCCACACGCTCATGTCATGGAGGGAGTGGTTGAGATGAAGAAGGATGAGTTTGGGAGTTCCAGCGAGAGGAACACATCGGTGAGTGAATATCTCAACAAATTCACTCGGTTGGCTCGCTCTGGCGCGAGGATGTGGCGGCAGATGCAGCTTCGCGAGAAGAGGTTCAAGAAAGGCTTGAACCCAGCTTTGAAGGTGCAAGTCGTGAAACAGCGACTATGCGATTTCAGCGATTGGTGGATAAGGCCATACTTATCGAGGAGAGTCGCGCGAGCTCGAGAGTCTCGCAAGAGGAGGTTGATCAGCGAGGATCACGATCTCACCGATCTCGAGGCCTCGTTTTGGTACCTATCGGCTGCACGAGCGCCCACGGCGGCGGCGGCGGCAGCGATCTTGAGATTTGGACCCGGCTCGAGACTCCACGCCGATTTGATCGGGACGGCGTCCTAGTAGTTCCAGTGGACAGCGGCGGCAGCAGAAGAGTAATAATCCAGCGGCGTCCATCACTTGCTTCAAGTGTCATGAAGTGGGACACTATGCTAGCAAGTGCCCTCGAGCGAGCCCGACACGATTCGCTTTGACTTGGGAGCCACACCGGTCGTACCCCTACCGGGAGCGGGGCGAGAGCACCCGGCCTCGGGCGAGCGGCGGGGCGCCGGTGGTGAGAGGTCGGTGAACCACGTCACCGAGAGGATGCCGAGCAGCGCGAGCGTTGTGATCGATGCGTTTCGTACATTCGATTCCTGCCACCGTTTTATTTGATTACGAGCTTCGCGTTCGTTTGTTTCTCGGAGTTTTGCTTTAAAGCAACAATTGAAAATCTGTTGCTCTTGGATCTGTTCTTTTAATCCAATCCCGGATCGAGTTGAGGTCCAACCTAGGTTGTCGAGTTAGGATAACCATTCGGGAGTTGAGTTCGGGCCGACGATTTTGTTGGATATCGGTCCCTAGATGTAATCTTGGGAATGGATTAACCGAAGCGGCGGCGATGTTAGGCGTAGGAGCGAGCGATGACCTTAACCAATTCGGATGGAGTTAAGGTGCGATTCGCGGCCGATGAGTGCCACCGAGCGATCATGATTTGCGAGTAAGGTAATCCAGTTGGAGGGTGTACGGTTGTCGGAGAGTACCCGGCGTGTTTCGAATGATCTTCGGTATGCCACGAGAGGAGGTTGAGTTTACGATTGAGCTTGTGCGGTACGCTCCGATTTCCAAGAGACCCTACGGATGCGGCCAATGATTTAGCGAGTTGAAGAAGCAAATTCGGGAGCTTTTGGATAAGGGTTATATCGGACCGAGTTCGTCCCGTGGGAGCGCCGGTGTTGTTCGTCAAGAAAAGGATGGTAGTCGGCGCATGTGTGTGGACTCTGAGCACTTAATGAGTCACTTTGTCAAAAATAAGTACCCTCTGCCCGGGATTGATGACTGTTTGACCAGCTTAAGGGAGCGGGAGTATTCTCCAAGATTGATTTGAGATCGGGATATCATCGGATGAGGATACGTAAGGAGGACATACCCAAGACGACCTTCTCGACTCGTTATGGTCTATCTGAGTTCACGGTGATGTCATTTGGTTTGACTAATGCTCCAGCATATTTCATGTATTTGATGAATAAGGTGTTTATGGAATATTTGGACAAGTTTGTCGTTGTGTTCATTGTGATATTTTGATATATTCCAAGGATGAGGAGGAACATCGGGAGCACTTGAGGTTAGCATTGCGAGAAATTGAGAGATAATCAGTTGTATGCAAAGTTCAGCAAATGTGAGTTTTGGATGAAGAAAGTCGCCTTTCTAGGGCATGTGTTGACAGCGAAGGAGTCGCGATTGACCGGGGAAAGTAAGTGATGTTTTGGATTGGCGATCACCCACTTGATTACCAGTCGGGAGTTTTACTGGTATGGCGAGGATACTACCGTCGCTTTATTGAGGATTTTCGGTGTGGCGGACCCTCACGCGGTTGCTCAAAAGGAAAAGAAATTCACTTGGGCGCCAGAGTGCGAGAAGAGTTTTGAAACTTAAGGAGAGTTTGACCACAGCCCGGTGCTTGTGTTGCCTGATATTAACAAGGATTTTGAGATATTTTGCGATGCTTGGCGCAAAGGTTTAGGTTGTGTCTTGATGCAAGACAAGAGAGTGGTAGCCTATGCCTCACGCCGATTGAGACCGCATGAGAGAACTACCCTACCCATGATTTGGAGTTAGCGGCCGTAGTGCATGCTTTAAAGATTTGGCGTCATTATCGATGGGTAACGGATGTGAGGTTTACGGATCATAAGAGTCTGAAATACATCTTTACCCAGTCGAGCTTAACCTCGAGCGAGAGGAGGTGGTTAGAGCTGATAAAGGATTATAATGTGGGCATACATTATCATCACGGGAAAGCTAATGTGGTTGCGATGCCTTGGCGAGAAGGTATCTGCAATTCGGTGATAGTTCGAGAGAGTCGACCCGACTTTGCATGAGGAATTTCAAAGCTTAACCTTGAGTTGGTTGAGCGAGGATTTTTGGCGGCTATGGAGATCACCTACTTTGGATGGTCGGTTCGCGGGCTCGGTCGGATGATGAGGCATTTCAATGGATCGAAAGAATTTGAGTGAAGGTAAAGAGTCAAGATTTTGGTGGGCGACCGGGAACCTTGTGGTTCAAGCGGCGTTTGTGTGTGCCCAACAAGCAAGAACTAAAGGATGTGTTATTAAAAGAGGCTCATGAGTCACTATTTTCGATTCATCGAGCGATACCAAGATGTACCAAGACATTAAGGATAAGTATTGGTGGCCAAACATGAAGCGTGAGATTCTGAGTATGTAGCCCTTTGTGATGTTTGTCGAGAGTAAAGCGAGCACCGAGACCTGCGGGTTTGCTACAACCATTAAAAGTCCACGAGTGGAAGTGGGAAGAAATTGGTATGGACTTTATAGTCGGTTTGCCTAAAACCAAAGAGGACATGATTCGATTTGGGTCATTGTGGACCGTTTGACCAAGGTTGCTCATTTCATTCGATTAAGGCGACTTACAGTGGTGACAGATTGGCGAGCTATATATGTCGGAGATAGTCGGTTTGCATGGTGTGCCCAAGAAGATTGTGTCGGATCGTGGATCGCGATTCACCTCGCGGTTTTGGGGTAGTTTCCATAAGGCTATGGGAACTCACGAATTCGATCTGACATATCACCCCGACGGATGGTCGACAGAGGCGAGTTAATCAGTTACGGAGGACATGTTGAGAGCTTGTGTGCTTGATCATGGGTCTAAGTGGGACGATTGTTTACCTTTTGCGAGTTCTCATACAACAACGATTATCGGGCCGGTTTGCGAGATGTCACCGTTTGAGGCATTGTATGGCAGGAAATGCAGGACCCCTCTCAATTGGAAAGAGACGGGGGAAGGTCAGGTTTTTGGCCCAGATTGTTTGAAAGAAGCTGAGGATAAGGTCCGCTTGATTCAGGAAAGGTTGAAAACTGCCAGGCAGACAAAAAGCTATCACGAGATACGGGCGTCGAGAGCCGAGTTTTGAGCGGATGATTTTGTATATCGAGGATCACACCATTCAAAGGTGTGAAGAGATTTCAGCTAAAAGGGAAGCTTGCACCAAGATATGTGGGTCCGTTCAGGATCCTGAAACGCAGGGGAGAGGTTGCTTATCAGTTGGAGCTACCTGCGTCCTTCAGTGGGGTACATGACGTCTTTCATGTGTCCCAACTGAAGAAGTGCCTGCGCGTACCAGAGGAGGTTGTGCCAGTTGAGGCCGTTGACCTACGGGAGGATCTGTCATACAAAGAGCACCAGTCAAAATCTTGGAAGTGTCGAGCGAGTCACCGGAATAAAGCGGTCCGTTTTGCAAAGTTCGGTGGAGCAACCATTCCGAGGAGGAAGCCACAGGGGCGCGAGGAGGATCTCGAGCGGAGTTCGAACCTATTCTCTTAGTTGGCCCGGATCTCGGGTGAGATCTCGTTTAAGGGGTAAGGTTTGTAACATCCTGTTTTTAAGAGATTTTTAAAGCACGGATTTCAAAAATGAATTTTCTGGAATTTTCTGAAATTAATTGAAGCTTCAAATGAATTTTCAAAGTTTTAAACGATTTAATGTGATTAAAATAAACATTAACATAAGTGGAAAATATTTTATTTGAGTTCCTTGTGTCACAAGGAATTTTACAGTATTTTGGTGAATTTTCGGATTTATTTGCTATTTTCTAGAGCTTTTAGAAGTTTATTTGAATTTACGGAAAAAGAAAAGAAAAGGAATATTTCCCGCGCCCGATCTCCCTCTCTCCGCCACGCGTCAACCATCCGCGCCGCGCGCCATGCCGTACCCTTTCGCGCACCCGCTCGCCGCGCCCGATCCGCGCGCCACGCGTCGCGCATCATGCCGCCGCGCGCGGCACCAGCAACGCCCGCCCCGCCTCGCCTCGGCGCCGATCGCGCGCGCGCGTCCCACCGTTCGCCCGCGCCGCGCGAACCTAACCTAACCTTTTTCACCGTCCGATCTCGCGCGTGGCCCAATCCTAGCCGTCTAACCTAATCCGCGTCCGCCCGAGCGTAATCGATCGGGATTTCCTCGGTTCGCGTGTTAAAACCAGCGTTCATCCCTCGGTTCGCGTGCGTCGCCCGAGCTCGTCGCCGCCCTCGCCGCCCTCGCGCGCGCGCGTCGCGGGCCGCTCCGCCGTCGCGCTGCCGCGCCGTGCACCTCTCCGTGCGCGAGAGCTCGTCGCCGTTGCCGGGCGTCGCCGGTGAGCCTCGCCGCCCCTCCTCGCCGTCGCCGCGTCGCCGCTCGTCGCCCTCGCCGCACCCGCTCCGCCCCTCGGTCCCGAGCGCGCGCGCCGCGCACCCACAGCGCCAGCGCCGCGCGCGCGCGCGCCTCGCGCCGCGCCCGCCAGCGTCGCGCATCGTCGCCGCCGCCCGCGCCGCTCCATCCGCGCCGTCCGCGGCGGCGCTCGCGCGTCCGAGCCGCCACGCGCGTCGGCCATCCGCGCACCACCGAAACACCGCGCCCGATCCCGACCGCGGATCGGTCTGGATCCACGGCGCGATCGCGCCGCGTGGCCAACCCTCGGCCGTCGGATCCCGCCATCGCGTCGCGCGCGCGCGCGTCGGCCACCACGTCAGCCTAGGCGGCGTGGCATCTTCGTGGCATGCCACGTCGGCGCCACGTCGGCCCTAGCCGTCCTCCCGAGCCACGTGGCGGCCGCGTCGGTGCCACGTCGGCCGCGCCCGCGTGGCGGCATATCTTTGCGCCGCGTCGGCCGCGTCCCGCCGCGTCGACCCGCGCCCCGTGCAGCTTTATTCGTGGACCGGGTCCACGGTGAACTCGGAATTTGGTGCACCGGGTTCACAGCACAGTAACCTTTTTCAATTTTCCCGAATTAAGTTTGAATTAATTTTCCGGGAGCCCGTTCTCCTCCGTCCTAGCTCCGATTGACCCCGTTCTTTTTTCTAAATTCATCTAAAATCGAGCTCTAGCTGTTGGTTCTGTTTTTGGGAATTTTTGAGTTCTTTTGCTTGTCATTTTATGTGTTTCTTTGTTTCCGGTCGCTTTCTCTCTCGTTAGATTCGGATTCCGGAGGAGCAGGTTTCGCGCCAGAAGACCAGGAGTACCCCGCTGAGCATAACGAAGGCAAGTCGTGTCCCTTGATCATGTTGAACCCAATTTTACAAACTATTATTTAATTATTTTGCTTCAAATTACATTGCATTGCTATTTTTATTCAAACCGTTGCACAGGTAGTTATTGTCCCAATTGCAATTACACCTCCTTGACACTTTGAAATACCATGATGCCTTTGTCACCATAGGTTGGGAAATTTGATAGTGATGCTAGTTTATTTATCACATGGGTTGGTACGATTAGATTGCTTAGCCAGTTTATATTTACGTTTGGTCTCATCGCAAATATTAAACTATTAATCTGACTTAATGAAATATGGAACTGTGGTTGGTGCCACGTGTATTAAAATTTGTGCCACGGCATTGGTGTGACGTTGGCTTGGTTATACAAATTGGTTTTGCACTCGGGCGAGTGATCGTGCGATAAAGGGAAATCTGCATTGTACTTTGGGGGATGTGGTAGTCTCGCCCGGGTAATGCTAAGGACTTAACTTTGTGCGCCATTGATCTGAGCTTAATCGTGCAAACCACATGTCTATTATGGGATGGACCTGGCTGATTAATTTGTAATATTTCAATTCGATTACGCCATTGTGATGGACATGGTTCTTGATTTCCATGTGGCGCAAGGGGTGTGATCACGAAACCTAGCGGGCGGGATTGTGTTGAGGTAGAGCATTGTAAAGGCCTTGTTGTGATTTCCTTAGGCCTAGGCTAATCACATCGTGTGGGTGCAGTTGTGCAACCTCTGCGAGTGTAAAACTATTCGAATAGCGCGTCCTCGGTCATGGGCGGTGCTCGGGATTTCACCACGAGGTTAGTGTTTCATTTATAACTTGGTGGTTTACGTTGGGAGTGGGCGGGTAGTTCATTTGTTGGTTTAACTTGTGAATTGGTGTTCACAAGTGGTTCATGTTTACCCTTTGATTATCTATTATTCTTGTTTTGATTAACTTTAGCTTTCAAGTTATTTCTTGTATTTCATCAATAAATGCCTTTATGCAAATTAACCTTTCAGCCTTCCTTGGTAAGCCTTGCATATTATATTGCATTAAATTGTTACAAACGACTTGCTGAGTACCAATGTACTCACGGCTTTGCGCCTATGTTGCTCGGTTGAGGAGAGGAGTACTATCGGCGGGAGGTGCGGAAGGGAGTACTACGATGACTTCACGGATTAGGCCGTTCTCCACTCGATAGCTTTGTGGCTTGTCGATTGGTCGCTACGCTTTATTTTGGATTTCCTCTGCTATTTTGTTAAGCCCTTCCGGCTAGAGATATTGTAAGCTTGGCCATAAGGTCGTACCTTTGCTATTTTATCGATATTCGAGTTTACCTTTATTATTATCGTGTGTATGACTATGATGGCATCTATGTTTGTCTGTGTGCACTAGCGTGATCCTGGACTAGTGCAGTTTACACAGAGAGACCGAATTTGCATATTCGGGTCTCGACATCCAACCTCCCACGGGCGAATGACTGTAAGACACAGCCTACTTGTCGAAGTCCTCACCGTAGTCGTCAGAGTCATACTCTAGCAATAGATTTAAGTAAGGTGGGCACTTTAAAGTACTCCACAAGTTACACCGGGAATATAACAGATTGAATGCATGCATAATAGATTTCAAGGGAAGGCTTAATGGGGTAAATTGCGGAAAAGCAATACTTGAATTTAAATACAATAATGTAAGTATGAAAAGCTGAATTTTTAATACATCATAAGAACATTATTTAACAAAGTAATAACGTTAGTGTAGGCTCCGACCTACACTAACCTATCCACGGGCATCCCACCCGGACCATTTCCAAAACACTGCTATTTGCCAAACCCAAGTTTTATAAAAATCAAGTCTAATCAGTGAAGACTCTACTCAGCATGTCCAGGATATCCAGGATAGATTATCACTCTGCAGAGGTGTACAACTTCACCCACAAGACGTGTCCTCCCGCTTGAACCATGCGATTAACACACTGTCTTAGGTGTGCGGTGGGGAATTCACGACAAGGTTATTGTGATGATCCATAACCAAAATAATCACACCGCCACTAAGGTTTCACCACAACTCGAATCCACGAGTTGGCGCCCCCTCTTATGCCATGTGAGACTTCTCGCGGCCTACGCCACGCTCACATTCAGCCTATAGTGAGACTATATTTGGAATTTTACAAATTACTTAGCCAGGTCCGTCCCATACTGGACTTGTGGTAGTACGAAGTAACTTTGTAAAATAGTTCACAGAAACGATCCTTAATTGATTTAGGCTCAATCCACATACCCACATGCACGACAATCAACCATGTGTCTCTAAACACGAGGCATGCCGGCACCCACCACCTAACCATTAGCCTAAGTCCAAACCAATTTTCTATTTTTAATTTTTAAATTATTTTATAAACTTTCTTAACTCACTGAAGTTAAGAATTCATTTAAAAAGACTGTCATTTCATGTGAAATAGTTGATCGCACATAAAATTATACTAAGCCAGGCTAAGTAATTCTATAAAATTTTTAGTTAATACTAAGATACTAACTAGTTTTCAGCTAGGGTGACAGGTGTATGAATTCGAGATTCAAATTGGCTATAATTAAAGGATCATGGGCGTAACTAAAATTTAAAACAAATTTAAATTACGTTTGAATAAAGTACGCATGCTTATATAGTAAAACAATATAAATAAATTTGAAATAATAGGGTCAACATGGTCAAAGGTGTAACTTGCCTTGCTCGAAGTCCTGCTGTGAATCGTCGAAGTCGTAATCTCCCAAATCGTCAAAATATAACGTAAAGAACCAATCCAAAAGAAATTCAAAAACAAAATTCAAATAAATTCAAAAATTTAAAAGGAGACCAGAAATGGAAAGTTCATGATTTTAGAAAAATGTAGAAATTTGAACGGGTCAATTTGGAGTTAAAATGAAGAAGTTATGGCTTTCCAAAGTTTTAATACAATTAAAAAGAAAATACTCAATTTTTGTATTTATTTCTATACCGACAAACATTTATGACGTCAGCAAGAATTATTTTTCTAAAGGAAATAAAAGATTATGACGTCAGCACAGTAATAAATTTCGACCGAATTACTTTTAAACAGAAAATCAGGACTTATGACGTCATCATGACGTTAGCCCTGGAATTATTTTATTTGGTCGAGAGAGTGACAGGTGGGACCGGCTCTCGGGAGTGAGGCTGACAGGTGGGGCTGGTCGGCTAACGTGGCATGTGCCCGGTCAGAATGCCAAGGTGGCAAGGGTGAAGGGCGCTGGCACACACGTGGCTGCTACTGGGCTGTCACCCAAGCGCCACGTGTGCGGCGGAGCTGACGTGGCCGGGGCGGTCGGCGGTGGCGCACGGGGCCCGATGGCCACTAGTGCTCCACTAACCGACGGCGTTGGCCGAGGTGGGGGAAAGATAGAGGGGAGTCCATCGGTACCTGGCGCGGATCCTAAGGACGCCCGGAGAGTACTAGCGGCGGAGAGGGCAGCGGTCGGAGGAGGTTTCACGACGGTGGGGTCTTCCAACGGCGGGGAAGCTCGGGGTAGTGGTGGCCGAGGTGCGCCTCGCTGTTTTGGTGCTCGAGCGGTGTCGGCAGGGAGCAAGGAACTCCGGGGTGGCCGGAATTGCTCACCGAAGTTGGAGGTGGCCGGCGGAGAGGAACACGAGCACAGGGGGCTTTCGGGGCTCAATTGCTCGATTTGAGTAGAGAGGGAGAGGCGGTGTGACGAGAGAGAGCTCGGGGAGGGTTTATATAGGCCGGGGGGAAAGAGGTAGCGACCGCGTGCATTCACTCCGGGGTGAAACGGACAGAAGCTCAATGCGACGGCGCATAGGGCATAATTGGGGGTAATTAAACCTAATCGGGTGCGGGGAATTGAGCATTTGAATTTGCATTCATGCGGGAGGAAAAATCAGGAAGGAAACCGAAGCTTTAAAAGCTTTGGTTTTGGCATCAATGGCGGCAGTGGGGCAGTTATCGCGCGGGGAAGAAAGGAAAGGGGGCGGGGACGACGGATCTGACAGGCGAGGCCCACTGGTCAGCGAGAGAAAAAGAAAGGAAAGGGCGAGGGCGGTAGTTGGATCTGCGACAAGTGGCGGGAGGGCGAAGGCGGGGCCGTTCGATCCGGGATGAAGCGGTAAGTGAACGCAGGCGGGTGTGATTCAATCCGGCAACAGGGGTTGAATCAGGGCCGTTCGGGCGAGGCCAGGGTTTAAGTGGTCACGAGTGGACAAGATTTGGTACGGCGATGGGGAACGGTGCGGATCATGCCACCTATTGATCGGAGGGAAGGGAGGAGTGGGCGAAGCAGTAAGTGGCTGCGGGCGGACGGGATTAAGTTGGGCGGGGAGGAGGCCGGTCCGATGCTCGACACGCGTCGGCCAGAGGGAAAGGGAAGGCGGGGAAGGGTTTTTAAGTGACAGCAGATGGCTTGGACTGAATCCGGCAGTGGAGATCGGCCCGATGAGTGACACTTGTCAGCCCGGGAGGGTTTTGGGTTTAATTTTTCTTTTTGTTTTCTAGAAATGATTTGGAGGCTTTAAAAAGCTTAGAAAAATACCAAATAAAATTTGAAAATTCCAGAAAAATTCAGAGAATCATCTGGAACTAATTTAGACTTAATAAAAATATTTTCAACCTAATTTGATATTTAGATTTTCCAAAAACACAATTTGACTGTAAAAGGAGAGTTTTAAATCCTTATAAAATTCTGAAAATTATCATAATTACAGATTTGACTTTATTTTGACCTATGAACAATGAAATAACTTTATTTTGGCTTTTATAAAATGAAAATTTTAACTTTTCTTATTGCAAGGCTTGAAATAAAATCCAGGAAAATCCAATGAATTCCAGAAAGCACTTTAAAAAGGACAACAAAATTTTGAGATGTTACAATTCTACCCCCCTTAAAAGAAATCTCGCCCTCGAAATTTGCACTGTCTAGCAAAAGAGATGGGGATGGTTGGACTTCAGATCCTCTTCTTGCTCCCAGGTGGCTTCGTCTTCGGTGTGATTGCTCCACTGAACCTTACAGAATATGATGGTCTTCCTTCTGGTCTGACGCTCATCAGTTTCGAGGATCTTGATCGGCTGCTCTTGATATGTGAGATCATCTTCAAGATCCAAGGTTTCCGATGTAGCTTGCTCTGTGGAAACTCGGAGGCACTTCTTCAGCTGAGAGATGTGAAAGATGTTGTGTACTCTTGACATACTCGGTGGCAACTTCAACTGATATGCGACTTCACCTCTTCGGTTCAGAATTTTGAAGAGTCCCACATATCTTGGTGCCAGTTTTCCTCTGACTTGAAACCTCTTGACTCCTCTGAGTGGGGATACCCTGAGATAGACGTAGTCCCCGACCTCAAAGGTCAAGTCTCGACGACGGTTGTCCGCATAGCTCTTCTGTCGAGATTGGGTTATCTTCACTCTGTTCTTGATCTTTCTTACTTTATCTTCGGCGTCTTGAAGTAGATTTGGACTAGCCTCTTGAGGTTCTCCTTGCTGTTCCCATAGCAAGGGTGTCCTGCACTTTCTGCCGTACAAGGTTTCGAAAGGTGCCATCTGTAGACTGGCCTGGTAGTTATTATTGTACGAGAACTCTGCATACGGCAATGAACGGTCTCAACTGCTTCCAATATCCAGAGTGCAAGCTCTTAACATATCCTCGAGCACTTGATTTACTCGTTCTGTTTGACCATCCATTTGAGGATGGTAAGCTGTACTGAAACTGAACTTACTCCCTAACTCTTCATGCAGTTTTTGCCAAAACCGAGAAGTGAACTGGCTACCTTAATCTGACACTATCTTCTTGGGAACTCCATGCATACACACAATTCGAGACATGTAAAGCTTAGCCAACTTACTTCCGGAGTAAGTGGTCTTGACTGGGATAAATTGAGCCACTTTCGTCAATCGGTCGATGATTACCCAAATCGAATCATAACCCGATTAAATCCTCGGAAGTCCGGTTATGAAATCCATACCGATCTCTTCCCACTTCCAATCTGGGATTGGCAAAGGCTGCAAAAGTCCAGCGGGTCTCTGATGCTCTGCTTTAACCCGTTGACAGGTGTCACAGGCTTCAATAAACTCTGCTATTTCTCTTTTCATACTAACCTACCAGTATCTTTTCCTTAGGTCTTGGTACATCTTGGTACGACCTGGGTGAATGGAGTATGGGGTGTCATGAGCTTCTTTGAGAATCAGGTTTTCGATTTCATGATTATTCGGCACACAGATGTGGTTCTCGAACCAGACAGTGCCATGCTCATCTTCACTGAATCCGGGTGCTTTGGCTCTTCTCATGTTCTTTCTTATTTCCTGAATATCCTCGTTTACCTTCTGAGCCTCTTTGATCTGATCAGGCAAGGCAGGATGAATTTCCAAGGTGGCGAGAACGCTTGGATTCATCGGATTTAGACTAAGACGGGCGACTCCCTCCTGAAGTCAGGTTTGGTCCTCCTTCGATAAAACCATATTTGCATAAGATTTCCTGCTCTAGGCATCGACCACAATATTAGCTTTTCCAGGATGATAATGTATCCCAATATCATAGTCTTTCATCAACTCTAACCATTTTTGCTGCCTAAGGTTGAGTTCTACTTGAGTGAAGATATACTTCAGGCTCTTATGGTCTGTGTATACTTCCCAACGGTTACCGATAAGATAGTGGTGCCAGATCTTCAGAGCATGCACTACGGCTGCTAATTCTAAGTCATGAGTAGGATAATTGTACTCATGAGGCTTTAGTTGGCGCGACGTATAGGCTACCACTTTGCCTTCTTGCATCAAGACACAGTCTAAGCCAAGACGAGAGGCATCGTATAAAACCTCAAAGTCCCTATGCAGATCCGGCAGAACAAGTACGGGTGCTAAGACTAGCCTTTTCATGAGGGTCTGAAAACTCTGTTCACAAGCTTTCATCCACTCGAACTTCTTTTCCTTCTTTAACAACTGTGTCATTAGCTTGGCTAATTCGGAGAATCCTGCTATGAACCGACAGTAATAACCCGCAAGTCCAAGGAAGCTCCTGATTTCTGTCACTGACTTTGGTTGCTTCCATTCTAATACTGCTTCTATCTTGGAAGGATCCACCGCAATTCCTTCAGCTGTCACGATGTATCCGAGGAACGCAACCTCCTTATGCCAAAATTCATATTTACTTAATTTGGCAAAGAGCTGATATTCTCGAAGCTTTTCCAAAGTTATTCTGAGATGCTGCTCATGCTCTTCTTCATTCTTGGAGTAGATGAGAATGTCATCGATGAATATCACCACAAACTTGTCCAAGTATTTCATGAATATACTGTTCATCATACTTATGAAATAGGCAGGTGCATTGGTCAGTCCAAACGACATGACAGTGAATTCGTAATGTCCATATTGGGTGGAGAATGCAGTCTTGGGGATGTCCTCTTCACGGATCTTCAACCGGTGATATCCTGACCGCAGGTCAATCTTGGAGAAGATATCGGCTCCTTTTAACTAATCGAACAGGTCGTCGATCCTGGGCAGAGGGTACTTATTTTTTGATTGTGACATCATTGAGAGCTATATAATCCACACATAGCCTCAAACTTTCATCTTTTTTCTTGACAAACAGCACATGTGCTCCCCAAGGCGACGAACTTGGTCGGATGTATCCCTTATCTTCCAACTCCTGAAGCTGCTTCTTCAACTCTGCTAACTCGTTAGCAGGCATTCGATATGATCTCTTGGATATTGAAGCGGTGCTTGGGACTAGCTCAATTACAAACTCGATCTCCCTATCCGACAACATCCCAGGTAACTCTTCGAGAAATACATCTGGGTATTCCCGCACTACTAGCACTTCTTCTGAGGCTTGAAGGTGATAGAGGGCACATTCTTTTTCTTCCGGAATTTGAGAGAAGATTACTTCTATGTCTTAGTCATTGGTGAGGGTAATGGACCTGGTAGCACAATTGATCTGGCCTTGATTCTTGGCTAACCAATTCATTCCAAGAATGACATCCAACCCTTACGATTCCAAAACCAAAAGGTCGGCTAGGAATAGGGTTCTATCTATGAGCAATTCTACTCTTGGGCACAAGGTCCCTGCTCTCATTTCTGCTCCATGGGAGTGAACTATCATAGGGTTGCTAAGGGTCACCATGCCCAACCCATACTTATCTACAAAAGCTTTTGACACAAAAGAATGCGAAGCTCCAGAATCGAAAAGAACTGATGCTGGTACTGAGTTAACAAATAACATACCCAGCACGACGTCCGGTGCGGCCTGGGCTTCTTCCGCAGTCACATGGTTCACTCTCCCCTTGATGAAGTTCTGCAGCTTCTGCTGTCACTGGTTCTGGCTTCCTAATGCTCCTGGATTGGCTGCTGCTTGCATCTTCTTGGGGCATACCTTGGCATAGTGTTCTGTTTCCTTGTAGTAGAAATAGGTCACTCCGTCCGAAGGGGGACTGCTCTTCTGGACTTGGCCACCGGCAGTTGGAGTGCGGGTGGTCTGGAATTGCTGGCGGTTGGCTTGGAACGACAGCGGTGGGAGATGGCCTAAACTTGCCCGACTGGGTCTTGAAGCTGCTGCCTTGTGGCCTGAACTTGTTCGGGTGCGGGGGAGTACTGCGAGCCTTGTGAGAACCTCCAGAGTTACCTCTTTGATCAGCCATCCTCCTCTTTCGGTTCTCCATCTCCACGTGCTTGCCCTCCTAGCGGATGGCCTTGCTGACTAGCTGGTGGAAGTCAGCGTATTCACCCGATATCAGCTGTACCGATATGTTGTCATTTAGGCCTTCCATGAACCTTTCCTGCTTGGCTTCATCGGAGGCCACATCTTCTGGGACATAGCGAGCCAGCTGGTTGAACTTCTGCACGTACTCATTGACTGTACGGCTTCCTTGGCGAAGGGCTCGAAACTCCTTCTTCTTCAAAGTCATGGTACCAATGGAGATGTGAGCTTTGCGGAAACTCTACACAAACTCATTCCATGTCACGACCTGAGGGTTGGCATGCGAGACCGTGAAGATGTCCCACCATTCAGACACGGGTCCGTTCAACTGATGAGAAGCGAACAGGACTCGTTGTCACATGATGTCACAGGATCAGTGCACTGCAGAATGTCCAGTTTCTTGCCAATCGACCTTAACCAGTCGTCGGTGTCCATGGGCTCCGAGCTGCCTGCGAAGGTCAGAGGCTTAATCCTCAGGAACTCCGACAATCTGTTGGGCGGAGCTTGAGCAGGCTGGTGATGGACTTGGTGAGCGGGGTTATTGATGGTCTGAGCTAACAGTTGGATTAACTGATTTTGTTTGGCCATCAACTGATTCCAATCCGGTCCTGCTGCTGGTGGAGGCGAAGAATGGGAGCAGACTGGCTTCCTTGAGCTCTAGGGTTGGCATTGTCGTTGAGATTCCTCCTTGTGTTCACCATCTGCTGAAACTTCCAAATTTAATGGAAAGAGAGATAACTAAAGGAGAAGTTTCTTGTAAAAATCCCACAAATAAGAACACACAAAAGCAATGAAGACACTGTGAATAAGAGCCAATAAAAACTTCCTTTATTTTATTATAATAGTCTTACGGCTGTTAACAAAGGACTACAGCTCGCATATAGCATTTTAAGACTAAGACTCGGGGCTCCCTAAACACTGGTGCTACGCTTAAGTCTCTTCGGGGATGGCTCTGAGGTAGCGGAGTCCTCATCCCCAGCACGATAATTGGCCAGCTCTTCCTCTACGGCATGGAGTCTCTATGCCGTGGAGTGCAGTTCGTCCAGGGCGGCCTAGTACACAGAGTCCATGGCCTTGGTGAGTTCTACCTGCTGGATGAGACGAGGGTTGCTCTCGTACTCTATGGACGCGAACTCACTGGCGAAGTTGACTGGGATTCTGATGGGGTAGTAGCGGAAATTGGTGCGTTGCAGCTCCAGTACGTAGAGGTTCCTCAGCTGGCGGATAGCTTCACGAGCTGCATCCAGAACACCGGCGAGGAAGGTCTCCCGGGGATAGGGGGCGTCGAAGGTGTGGGTGGCGGCGTGGTCTCCAAAGTTGGCAAAGATCCTGACTTCGACTCTCCAGCGTGTTTGATCTCCATATAGGTCCAAGTAACCCTGGTAAAGGGGACAGGGTCGAAAACCCAACTCTCGCATAAGGCTGTAGAGGCTCCGTGGGTGACGCGGTTGGGTTGTTCTATCTATAATTTTGAAATGGGGAAAGAAATTAGTAAATAGTTTTGACACGAGACAGGGCAAAGGAGGAAATGATTTTTAAAAATATTTTTTTCTTATCAAAATATATTCCTAAGCCTGGTCTCTATCTAGGGTCACGTCTTAGGGTCATTATTGCTCTGATACCATCTCTGTCGAGACCCGAAACAACAACTCCAAGTCTCTCTGTGTAAATTGCACTATCCTAGGAAAAGCTAGTGCACACAGGGTAAACAGTGATGTATATCACGCAAAATCACCACAATTATATTAAGCAAATTTGTGGCCATATGGCCAAGTCTTACAATAAAATGGCACAAGGCCAACTGACATAAAAGCAGTGGAAAAACAATAAAGGTAGTAGTTCAGCCCATCCAGCCTCCCACAGGCGAATGACTGTAAGACACGGCCTACTCATCGAAATCCTCACCGTAGTCGTCGGAGTCATACTCTGGCAACAGATTTAAGCAAGGTGAGCACTATAAAGTACTCCACAAGTTACACCAAGAAATATAACAGAATTGATGCATGCATAATGGATTTCAAAGGAAGGCTTAATAGGGTAGTTGTGCAGAAAAGCAATACTGAATTTTAAACACAATAATGTAAGTATGAAAAGCTAAATTTTAATACATCATATGAAACCATAGTTTAACAAGTAATATCGCTATGTAGGCTACAACCTACACAAACCTAACCACGAGCATCTCACCCGGACCATTTTCAAAATCACTGTTGTTTGTTCAAACCAAGTTTTATAAAAACCAAGTCTAATCTGTGAAAACTTTACTCAGCATGTCCATGACCGTGGACACGGCTATCCAGAATAGATTAAAACTCTACATAGGGGTACAACTTTACCCACAAGACGTGTCCTCTGGCTGGAGCCACGCGATTAACACACTGCCATAGGTGAGCGGCGGGGAGTTCATGACAAGGCTGTTACAATGATCCATAGCCAAAATAGTCACGCCGCCACTAAGGTTTCACCACAACTCGAATCCACGAGTTGGAGCCCCCTCTTGTGCCATGTGAGACTTCTCGCGGCCTACGCCACGCTCACATTCAGCCTATAGCGAAACTATATTTAGAATTTCACAAATTACTTAGCCAGGTCCGTCTCATACCAGACTTGTGGTAGTACGAGGGTGACTTTGTAAAATGATTTACAGAAACAGTCCTTAATTGACTTAGGCTCAATCCACAATCTCCTGTGCTCGACAATCAATCACGTGTCACCAAACACGAGGCATGCCAGCACCTCACCACCTAACCAATAGCCTAAGTCCAAATCATAGTTTTCTATTTTCATTTTTAAACCATTTCATAAATTTTCTTGACTCACCGAAGTCAAGAATTCATTAAAGGAAATTGTCATTCCATATGAGATAATTGATCCCACCTAAATCATTCTAAGCTAGGCTAAGTAATTTACTAAAAATTCGCTAGTTAATACTACTGTACCAACTAGTTTTTAGCTAAGGTGACAAGGCATGTGAGATCGAGATCAAATTGGCTATATTCAAGGATCATGTGTATAACTAAAGTTTAAAACATCGGTATATTACTTTTGAGTAAAGATACGCATGCATATACAGTAAAACAACATAAACAAATCTAAAATATTAGGATCAACATGGTCAAAGGTGTAACTTGCCTTGCTCGAAGTCATGCTGCGAATCGTCGAACTCGAACTTTCTTGAATCATCAAAATCTACCGCGAAGAATCAAATACAAACAAAATAAAATTCAAAAATTCAAAATTAGTGCAGAAATAGAAAGTTCATGATTTTAAAAAAATTAGAAATTTGAACGGGTCAATTTGGAGTTAAAATGAAGAAATTATGGCCTTCTAAAGATTAAATACAAGAAAACGAAAAAGATTCATTTTCTGGAATTATTTTTATACTGAAAAAGAAATTATGACATCAACAAGCATTTAATTGATTTATTTTTGTAAAGAAAAATATGAATTATGACATCAGCAATTAATACGGATTTAATTTAATAAAACAAATGCTGGCGCGGCAAAGGGGTGCCAACGTGGCATGTGACGTGGCTGCCATCCAAAAAATAAACTTATTTTTGACTTTTATGAAATAAAATAATATAATTTTTTCTCAACCAGGCTTGAAATAATATCCAAAAAATCCAATTAAATTCCAGAAAAACACCTAAAAAGAAAAAGGAAATTTTGGGATGTTACAACTCTATCTCCTCGTGGCTCTAATTTCCATTCGCAAATGCAAATACGAACAAACACATACTCAAACATAAATACTTAAGTGTTTGGTGTCCATTTCTAAAAACATCCAAAATCTTAACACCATCGGTCTGACTACCATACAATAGCCAGTTAGACCACCTAGGCCAAGCAGTTTGACTACCTATGTAAGTCGATTAGACCAGCTCCTGACTGATGACAGCTCTAAAATTACAATCACCTAAAAAACAAACTCATAAAGTTCCAATAACACATACAGACCACAATTAATTACTCATCACAAATCACGAATTGACCTCGACGTAGTCTCAAACCCTGGTCTGGATGTCGTTTTTGCTACATGGTATGCCCGGCAAGATTATTTGAGGATTGCTTTTAACCTTCCCAGGCTCACCTTTTTTTCCTGACTAGGAGGATGTTTTCACGTCGTTGGAAATGTAACCCAGTACCAGGCATTTGCAAATCATGCATCCCGTGTCGCACCACCAGGAACTCATCCAGGCCCGTCGATGTTCAGGGCTATGACATGGAGGAACTGAGGCCGTTGCAGGCTTGCAGCTCCTCATGCACCTCGATCTGGGCAAGCATGGAAGCCTATGTTACAAAACCTAGGGTTTCAGTTATGGGCAAATACCCAAACTACCCCTCTCCTTGTCTTCTATATATATAGGGGCTTTGTGCCATGTAATGAGATGAGACAAGATCAATAAAGACTACAATTGTGATACTCTATCCCCTGTGTCTTGTGTGATTATTGGTGAAGATTGTATTGCGAATTGCATCGCCGTTCGTTGATTTGCAACGATTCTTAACACGTTATCAGCACAAGTCTCTACAACGGTGTATGGTATGCAATTTCTCAAATCAATCTCATGGCAATTATTTCTAGTCATAGATCAATTTGCAATTTATGGCTCAGATCTAGAATACAGTAGATCGATTACATACTGTCCTTATAACAATCTCGTATGGATCAACAACCAATCAATCTGTTATGTGGGTCGCCATATAACAGATCTACTGTCTACATACAGATCTACAGAACAATTTCTATACATTGTGATTACATTCTATGTGTTTTTGTTTTCTATGAATAATCATATCAACTCTAGATCGACATATCATCCCAGAATAGAAAACAAATTTAAAGTCTCAACTGAAACTAGTACCAAATCGCTGCCGTGAAGACCACCGGATGTTGAAATCCTACCATGGCACCAAGCGCCGCCACGGCAGCACATGGTCTACCGCCCCCCACTCCGTAGTGCCCGAAGCACAGCTGCGCCAAGCCGGGCTACCGATGCACCGCCGTTGCACTGCACCGCCTCACGTCCGACCACCGCCGCTGCCAGCGCTGCCGTAGCACTGCGCCCTGCACACGGCCGTAGCCGCCGCGCTGCACCGCTACCGGTGCCTAGCGACCGCTGGTTGCGCTACTCAGCGCCTCCGCACCCGACCAGCATCGAACCGCCACTGCATCGGTCCTGGTCCACAGCCGCTGCACCGTTTCCTTGCCCGGCCTACCACCGGTGCGACCGCCCCCCCTCCCCGCGCTGGGCCGCCCCTGAGCGCCACCTCCGCTATGCAGGGCCGTCGCCTCCGTCGCGTAGGGCCTCTCCTCCTGAGCCCGGTCTGCGCCCGCTGCGCTTGAAGCGTCGGAGCCCAGCTGCTCTCCCGCATGCAAGATCTAGATTAGGGGGAGGAGGAACGGCGGTTGCAGACAAGGGAGAGGCGGGGCAGAAGTTGCGGCCTAGGGAGGAGTGGATCTTGCGGCCGGCGGGGGAGGCGCGTGGGGGAGAAATGCGCCCGGATAAGGAGGAGGTAGGTGGCGAAAAAGTGGCCGATGAAAGCTTTTGGGATAGAGGAGGATAGGGCTGGCACTCTTGCAGAAAGGCCTCTTGGAGTTTGAGGATTTACAGTTTTTGCGATGGCAAAATTTCAGTTGGCCCTCGGACATTGATTAAATGAAAGGGGCATAGTAAAACTGAAAACCGAATTATGAATATATCCCTGCTGTTGGTCATCATTATAATTTTGTCCAGCAAACTGATTTATTTCATATATTTCATTTTCTAGATTATTTTAAATTCATTATAATCTAGATGACATGTGGCATTATTTTTCTATTTTCTTGAATAATATATTTAGCTTCTGGTATTATTGTGATATGTTTTCTAGATTTATTTCTGTTGTAGGGGTGGCCCCCACCTAAATCCAGCTAGCCTGTTGAGAAGGTTATAAACCATATACAAGGACGTAGTTGCCCTCGGTCGGAAGCTCAGTGTAAGGTTATGATTGTAAAGACTCTCCTTACGAGGGAACACATATGTATATATCATACAGAGCCCTTGGGAAAGACCAAGAGGATATTGCTCACCTAACTCTCCACTACCATACACCTCTCTCTCTGTTTGGTCTGTAGCCAGAACAATTTCCTTCGGCATGTTATTTTCTGGTTTATAGTAATTCTGAAAATTACTTATTGGCAGAAAATTATCAAAATTGCCAGAAAATTCCAAAAACCCTAGAAAATTCCAAAAAACTCCTAGAAACTTGGTTTTTAGGTATATGGGCTTTCGTAAATTTGTGAAACCTTAGACTTAATACACCTTGGAAGTATCATATCTCTTTTATGGTTTATTTCCTAGCATTGTATGTTTGGAGATTTATTTAATGGGTTAGTAATTCTGAAAATTGCTTATATGCCCTGATAATAGTCAAGAAATCCCAAGAGATCGCTAGGAAAATCTGGGAAATTGATACTTTATCTACTGAATAGATAAAAGTAAATTGTTACTCTTTTGCACTCATTTCATGTACTTCAGATTACCTACCAGAAGTAAGTACGTATAAAACTACACGAATATTGTATGACATTGGGCATCACTACATGGATATTTGCACACCCGAAATGACTACAATTGTATCAATACGGAGACTAGCAGTTTTCTCCCAGCTCCTGTCGAGCTTGATCTTGCTCATGAAGAGCATATCTTATCTTTTGCTAAAATTATTCATTAAATAAACTTTTCCCAGATACCATAAATACTTGGTCTCAGTAGTTCTATTAAATCCTTACCCCTACTGAATAGTTACTTAATAAAATACATTGCCTGTACCACATCTTACCCGACATAAGATTAATTAATCATGCATGGAATAACATTTGTAAATATTATACCTGATATTTCAAAGGAATGATATGCCTAAGTTCATTATTATCCAGATGGCAATAGGAAAAATGTCTTTCTTAAGGACACATAAAATCTAATTAAATATTAGATTCTAGAAGGATCACCTCGACTAGAAAATGTTATAAACCTCGAAGACTTTACATCTATATATAACCCTATCTTCCATATTACCAAGTGTGCGTTGTTTTCACACTAATAAAATTATACTCTCGAAGTAGTATAATAATAACTTATTACTAAAGCTCTGAGTTAATTCGAAGCAAATGTCAGAAGCATACGCTATCACTTGGAATTTTTGTGGTTGACATGAAAAGGGGGAGGAATTGGGCATATGAGGAATATTGGAACCTCCGAGGCATATCCTAGGTCAAATACAGAAGCGAATAAGCCTGAAGCTGTAAATTTGAGATATAATTGAATCTACTATCCACTGTTGGCAATTATTGCAACTTCTGAAGGGTAATTGATTTGTCTCCAGTAATATGCGAGTCGCCAGCACGTGACCACATACATAGGTATAACACGGTAGCATGAAGCTACCACACATATACCACTGGAAGCTATAACTATTTGCCTGAAGCAAATATAACTCTCAACATACTAGACGACCTATTGGATATTTATGATCTAGAATGATCTAAATATGTCATATTCAATTGGCATTATAAATTATAACAGGCGTATAAATTACCTCCCAAATTAATCACATATATTCCTGGAGAGTGATTATTCCATCTGGAAGGTTAAAATAGAAGTATATTCTAGCAGAATATACATATATATTCCATGTAGATTAATCGTTAGGCGTGTTTTTATGTTATAGTGTTATATTCGTACTTTTACCAATATCCTGAAGATGTATTTTATACTGTCAAAGCATAATACTCTTGACCAGGTTAAAAACATGTTGCACTAACACAAAATCTGAAGTTTGTATGATCCAAATTTTAAGATAGAAGTATGAGAAATTAGATCATAATATTGGGCAATATATAAGAAGCTATAATATTTCTGCTATCACAGATTAATAACCCAACATATGTTTGGTATAATCTACCAGAAGTAGAGATACGCAGTTTTCCATACCACTGTATTAATAAATATCTTACTCACTACATTAAGAAAAGGAACCCCAATCAAAGGATTAGTGCGTATTATGAGAACCAATCATTTCCCATATGATATCACCACCGCAGCATACTGAGGGGATTTTAAAGTATGCTATTAAATAAGATCACATCCCGGCATTAGGGGGAGAGAAATTCTCAAATTTCTGAATGCCGTGATATTTTTCTGAAGAAAGATCTTTACTATATGGTCCACGCACTAACTAAGATAAAATTTAGTTTAGCTGATACTCCTATACGCCAGAAGCGAGGAGACTGCCAGATTTCTTTGCTCATTGCATGGAGGAGTTATATAGTATTTACTTGAAGTAAATGTGTCGCTAAAGTTTGGAAAATCCCGGGTTGAATAGTATTTCCATCTTTGCGAAACTTGACTTATTGGTCAGTGACCTAAACTCTACGGGGATACCTGTGGATCTAAGGTCTGATGAGAACATAAGATTACTAAGAGTTTCTCGTATGAGAACATAAATCCGGAATCAAAGTCCATGGCTGAACACCTAAAATGTTCATATTGGGTCAAAATGAAAGAAAGTAATTGAGGCCGAACCATAATCGCGGATGAAAGTCTTGGAACCTGTTCGTTCAGACATAGTGGGTCGTTATGAAATAATGAGGTGGTGAAAGCGATGGTTCAAGGATCCCTGTAGAGATCTATATTCTCCTGTTATGAATGAAATAATGTTCCGTTATATAATAACACTGGCAGACGACATAAACAAGATATGCAGTTATCGGATTCTAATAATTCTCGATGGGATCCCTGAAGGAACCCAAAACTCGATCCCTGAAGGACTCGATGTTTTTAATAAGAAAGTAAAATACAACTTGTATACATATGTATACAAAACTCTTACTAGAAGAAAGAGAATCTCCCAGAAGAGAGAGCATTTTCCTGAAGAGAAATTAAAATCACTAGTTGATCAAAAATACACCAACGATTGTGCAATCCCTAGAAGTGGATAAGAACCCATCTAAAACCCAAGGGAATAAAATGAGGAAACTAAGAACCAGAAGTTCGGCATATAAACACATATGAAGTGCATCTCCTACCAGAAGTTAATGGAGTGGTAATATCCTCTATTACCACAAAGGTATCACATGTTCGGTGTTAATGGAAAATTTATTAATCCCCTAAGTGCCAAAATTTAAGACTGGTTATTCTGTGATAGTATGACCATGCTTTTAATTCTATTGAACAGATTTTGGGTCATACGGTACTACTCAGATATGATTGCTAAATGTTAAAGATCCTAAAAGGTTTTGCTAAGTCACATCCTGAAGAAATATGGCACTACAATTAATTACCCCCCATATCTTGATTAGGATAAGTATACTGGTCTGCATTCATTTCTTAAAAGCGGTGGAACGATAAGGCTTCACCGGAAGTGGTCTTCAGGGGGGTATATGCTAAACTTTTATAGTTATGCATGAGATTCAGAAAATCTTGACTTTAGTCAAACCCAAAAGGTATTGACTTGATGATCACGACCCTGAAGGTCTTTCCACCTATCGATATAAGTCCAATCGATGGACATAATAAAGGTCTTGAAGATCATAATATATCTTGAAGATAAGTATTACATATCCTGAAGATAAGTACTACAAATCCTAATGTAATACCCTGAACGTCGTTTCGACGTCGGATTTAAATTAATCGATGGGTCGCCGGTTATTCGGTAAATTGCGGAAAGGAAAATAAAAATTATGGAATAGTCTAAAATAGTAAACAAAGAGAATTAAAATAATTAATTAAAAGGTTTTGGGCTGTCCAGAGGGGTGGGCCAACCAGCCAAACGGGGGCCCGTACCCCATCCAAAACCCTAGCATCCCCTTTATAAACCCCTTGGGGAGCCCTCCCTCCCCCTTTTCCCACCCCAAGCCGCCACCCCCCACCCTCCTTGCGCTCTCTCCCTCCCCTTTGGTGCTGCCCTTGTGCAAGGAGAAGAAGGAGAAGAGGAAGGAGAAGAAGGAGAAGGAGAGGAAGGAGAGGAAGGAGAAGGAGGAGAAGGAGAAGGAGAGAAAGAAGAGGGTGATCCCAATCCCCTAGGTAACTCTTCGTCACCCCAATCACTCTGTTTCATACTGAATTTAGGTTTCTTAGCCCCAGATTTGAAGGGATTAGCATTTTAGAAAACCCTGATTAGAGAATCCCGGTTGCCTGTCTGTAGATCAAATCGCACAATGTTACTGTTCGTGCGGTTTAGACCCCTAAGACGATTTTTCCCGAGGGTCTCCCCAAAAGGAAAAACGTAGAGGACGACGATACGCATCTACTATATTTGTTTCAGATTTTTTTGGCCACATAATTTAGACGTACCAGGGTCTGGAATGTCGCTGTCTGTCACGGGAGCAGCCAGGGACAGACTGCTGTTCAGATGGGAATTAGGGGTAGTAGATGAATTTTGTAATTTTGGTCACCATTGAGAAAGTTTTAGAGAATTTGGTAAGCTAGCTTCTATATAAAAATCAGAATTTTTATAGCCCTACTCTGTTGTTGGGAGGCGTTTGAATCTGACTGTCCAGACTGTCAGAACAGAGGATGATCTCTGTTTAGGGCAATGAGATACACCATGCTAAGAACAAAATAAAAATATGTGATCTACATGAAAAGTGTGGGTAATTAAGTGAGGAATCCAGATATATATCTTTTGCTATGATTAGTTTTATATTTTTAAAGATAGAAAAATATTAAGCAGCGCTGCTGCAGTGGGAATATTGTAGAACCGTTACGCGGGGAAGGATGTTGTGGGATTTTGGGGTTTAGCGATATCTTTTCTTGGAGAGTCGTATTTTTATTGTTGTATTGTGTGCTGAGAGGTACCTTTTTGGACAGGCGATTTTGCTTCTGAAGACGCGTGATTTCGTCGCTTCGCTGGTAGAGGCAAGTAAACGTAGCAGATGTGCTACAGTTTAACCCGTTATTCTTACTACTTGCAATATGCGTGATTTTTTGTATTGATAAATGATATGCCATGATTACATATTTTCTAAGGAAGAATGTGGTAGCAAGATATTAATCTATTGCCATGTTTGGATGAGTTTTGGTAGTATTGTGGTAATTTGCTTAATGAGCTAATTGTGGTATATGAAAGTAAATGCATGGTGGTTATGATGATATTTCCTTATTGTTAAATTCATGAGAATCATATTGATGCCCTTGAAGTTGGTATTATTGTGGTTTTAGTGGTAGTATTCTTAGTGAATACTTGTGGTCGTGGTGGTAGCAATCTTGATGGATATACTGTGGTCTTTGTGGTAGGATACTGATACGGGGATGGGTCCCGATCTTCTCAGTGAGGAACCGTGGATAGTTGATGTGAAGTAGACGATGTCGCTAGCTGAACACTCGTGCCCATGCACGAACCCTCAACTCTTCGGAATACGCCCAAAACACACCGGATAGTTGTCGTCGCGTGACCACAAGCGACGAACGCCAAGTCCCCAATTCCCAATGGAACGACGGCTTGACCTTGAGTTGCAGAACGAACAATGGATCGCCTAATTCTCTCTCAAAGTCCTCGCATGAACTCTGGTGTTGAAAGAACAAGCAATAGCTATGTTTCAATCTGATGCATAAAACTTGGTCGCCCTCTAAGGATGCCAATACAGGGTTTATATAGCCTCTTGGAACGTGCATAGAGTCCCCCAAACCTAGTACAACTCAACCCTATATGGTTTTAGATACGAACTCTTAAAAAAGGAAACTAGATTTTACAGCCGTTATATTGTTTCGGTCATAACTTTTGATCCGTGATGAATTTGATGTTGGGGCTAGATCCATTGCGTAGCCCTTGAAAATATCTTTCCAACAAGTACAAGAACGCATGAATCGGACTCCGTTTGTGAAAGTTATGACCTTTTTAGTAACTACCTGACAGGCTGTCCCGAACCGAGTCCGAATTGAATTCTGAGTTGAATCCGAGTTGGAATTGGATTGAGCACGTGGGAAGTCTGAGTTGGGCTTCAAAATAGTGTCCAAAACTTGTGCTCTAAGTTCTTGGGCTCCGTCCTTATACTCTCCCGCCACATGGGCTTTCTTTCCCCCTTCCACATGGGCTCCAACCAGTCACATGTGCTTCGTTCTTGTTGGCTCCATCCGCGTGGGCTTTGTTCCTTCATGTCTTTGGCACATAATGTGGTTATCCGCTTCCTTTTGCATCTCTATTGTTTTTCCATTTACAAACCTAAGAATACACCAAGTAATAACATGATGTAGTATTTCATCTTTATAAATGACAACATTAAGTATAGTTTGAAATGAGTTCACTTGGCCATATTTCGTGCGGCTCAATAATTCTTTCCAGTTGAATAAGATATTTAACGAAAAAGTACAAGACACGTGCATATCCGCATCATCCTCCCCTTCTTCAAGAAAAGCCGTCCTCGGCTTTTGATAGCCTGAAATTGTGCTAAACAAAGGATACAATGTGTATGCATGGTATATATATTCGTCGTCAATATTTTTTCGGCTTATATCATCATAAACTTTTGGAGGTGTAGTAAATGAAAAGAATAACACATATGCCTGGTATATATAAGAGTCAATTGTTGTGACATTCTCACTATTTTGCACAAACCGTTGAATATAGTAGCGACTAAAAGATGTATGCATTGCATTATTGTTTTTCACATCATTCTCCCTGCCATAAAAGAAAGTCGTCCTCGACTTTTCCAAGGACATGGACAGATCCTTAGTGAGCAAAATCAGATTTAAATGTGTAGATATGGGAAAGAAAATGTGAAGTGTTTTCCATACTTCAGCTGCGCTACTGATTATTTTTACATGATTGTACACCAAGAATCGAACAACTAGATTTGTGAAATCTTTCTAAACAGTTCGTACTATTGTATAAATTTATCTCATCATGATCATAACATGGCGCAAAAGATTGTTTATCCACAATATGTAATTTCAAGTCAGTAAGCTTATCACATGTAATGCAAATTCTATGAACATAAAATTTGTCATCTACACCATAATCTCCAATCAAATTGAACTTATACGTGTAGGCATGGGTACTAACTAGTGATTTTGAACATGAAATTTCAGCAACCTTATTAATCACACTAGATAGCTCTCTAGGAGTGTTAAACATGATATAGCATAAAGAATCATTAGGAGATATTCTAGTAAGAACTTCTTTGTAAATAATCAATTCTACATTATGTAAATTAAGCATTGAAATTTCGGAACATGGAGTGTTCGGTTGATCATATGAGTTCTCACAATTACTCACCTTTGCATAATTAAATTCGGCACCACTATTGTTACCTTTATCGTCCTCCTCAGATGATGTAGGTGCTGGGGGTTTAAAATTATTAGGATGCACCCATGGGACAACAAGTACTTCATCCCGTCCTGTGGTTATTTCCTCCTCATTTGCCTCCAAAGGTGTTAGTTGTTGAATGTTCAATTCTTCATCTTTAATGTCAACCTGCACAATATGAGAAACAACACTAGAAGTAGATATTAATATGTTAGTTTCAGATTCATCCTCCCTTTGTCTATCTTCTACTTCTCGCTTTTCTTTTGGTGTCCCTCTAACACTCTCAATTCGGATGCTCTCAACCTCACATATGGTGGAATCACACAATTCACTCTTTTTATCACTCTCACTCAATTTGGCTATGTGGCTCTCTTCCTCACAAGGGTTGTGGTGTATCTCGGGAGCTATATGTAGTTTTAGAGGACCGTGCACACTTGTGTTATTAGCAGGTGCTCCCCCACGTAGATTGTGGTGTGCGAACATGGCACGCAGCTCCAGAAAGTTATTATTGATGGTCGTATGCAATTCTTGAACCTCCTTCCCGAGGTGGTTCAGTCCTTTGTTAACTTTCCTTAGCTCATTGCGCACGCTAGTGTTACCATCAAGAAGTTGTTGTTGTAGCATCTCGCGCAATCGAGTGTAATCGGTCCACGTATCCGGCGCCTCCGGATTAGGTGGATCCTCCTCGTGACCGTTCCAAAGTGAATCAAGGACGTCAAATCGACACTTGGGACAGCGAACGACCTCAACTCGGTAATGTATGAGCGTAACCAAGAGCAAGGGAGTACACAAACAGGTGTAGGTGGAGCTTGGACAGGTATATGTATAACCTATGCAATCTGATATTCAAGATATTGTAAAGCTAAGTAATGATCCAAGCTAGAGTATTTGCCTATATGCTGATCCAATTGGTTAAAGCGAAAAGTATGAACGCACACGCAACGATAAATGGGACTTAATGCAAACAAAGAAAATGAGCTAGAAAGAGGCAATCTGAAATTGAGATGAATAACTAGCTCGTTTTGCACTAAGTACAAGGAGAGACGCTAGCCAATTGCAATAGTTATGAATGTAAGGGCACAAGATTGCTCTATGAGAATAAGTGCACAAGCTGAAAATATGAACTAGGGTTTTTTTCACAGAGTTTTGGCCAACACTTTCTATTTCACTGTTTCTTGATCAAATCGCACGAAACTTTCAGGCTTTCTTCTTTTCTTTTCTTTTTTTTCTAACTTACTCCTTTTTTTTTGGCCAAACTACTATTGTATTCCCTTTGCACAAATTCAAGATTTCAGCAAGCGTAAATAATACTCAAGAACAGCCCTAACAGCAATATCAAAAGCTAGTCTCAATTGATGAAAAGATATAAGTGAAGCTCAACTGTAGCAATTCTTTCTTTTCGGTCAGTTAGGGTTTGGCACAAGTAGTGATTTGTTTCTTTGAAGCCAAACCGCATCAAACTTTCGGTTTTGAAGGAAGTGAATACTATCTCAAACTCTCCCCCAAAGAGAATTTGGATGGATCTCTTGAGAGCAATGTGGACAGCAAGGAATTTAGGATTCAAAAGTAAATGCAATTTACTCTTTTTTGTTGCTAATTGAGAAATTCAATCAACAATTTTGTAGGGTTTATGTGGACACAAAGATCAAGCTACGCAAAGGAAACACATGGATCAGCACGAAAACAAAACTCTAATGGACGAAAACTTAACAAAACGCACAAGAACTAAACTGATTAAATTACGGTTTTTGGTATTGCAATTTTCGGTTTAATGGAAGATAGGACAGAAAAACGAATCTAACTACGGGTAAAGAAGTTCTCACCGAGTAAACCTAGAATCTGATACCATATGATACTATTTTGAACACTATTTAGCACAAGTTTTGGACACTATTTTGAAGCCCAACTCAGACTTCCCACGTGCTCAATCCAATTCCAACTCGGATTCAACTCAGAATTCAATTCGGACTCGGTTCGGGACAGCCTGTCAGGCAGTTACTAAAAAGGTCATAACTTTCACAAACGGAGTCCGATTCATGCGTTCTTGTACTTGTTGGAAATATATTTTCAAGGGCTACGTAATGGATCTGGCCCCAGCATCAAATTCGTCACGGATCAAAAGTTATGACCGAAACAATATGACGGCTGTAAAATCTAGTTTCCTTTTTTAAGAGTTCGTATCTAAAACCATATAGGGTTGAGTTGTACTAGGTTTGGGGGACTCTATGCACGTCCCAAGAGGCTATATAAACCCTGTATTGGCATCCTTAGAGGGGGACCAAGTTTTATGCATCAGATTGAAACATAGCTATTGCTTGTTCTTTCAACACCAGAGTTCATGCGAGGACTTTGAGAGAGAATTAGGCGATCCATTGTTCGTTCTGCAACTCAAGGTCAAGCCGTCGTTCCATTGGGAATTGGGGACTTGGCGTTAAGCCGCCAGGTCACGCGACGACAACTATCCGGTGTGTTTTGGGCGTATTCCGAAGAGTTGAGGGTTCGTGCATGGGCACGAGTGTTCAGCTAGCGACATCGTCTACTTCACATCAACTATCCACGGTTCCTCACTGAGAAGATCGGGACCCATCCCCGTATCAGATACACTATAGATCGATTGATTATGATCTTGGTGAACCGAATGTGGATTATGTGGTTGACCTTCGTGGTTAAATTCTTGTGGTTTATGATTATCATATCATTCATAACATGTCATGACATTGCATTGTGATGTCGCCGCTTATAGCCGCGACCGTATCGGTACAGCATCGTGCATTGCCGTAGCACGATGCATACTTTTACCTTGTTGGGTAAAGGTGCAGTGGAGCATAGCATGCATATGCATTGCATTTGTGGAAAGATCATTTGCATTCTTATGCAATATATTGTGGTGAAGTTATTTTACAAACGACTACAATTTCATAGTTGTAAGGTGGAATTGGCTCATGAGGGCCACTTGTGGTATGAGGAATGTGGCTGTGGTCATGGATTGGGATTCACCCCTTGTGGTATGGTTGGGGTTGTGATTGTGGTATGATATTCTTTTCTCTTATGGTAATTGTTGATAGCAGTTGTGGATGTGAGAAATAATAAAGTTAGTGAGGTAAAACATGCTAATGTTTTATTGTCATTGGTAGTGGTAGTGGTGGATGATATGAAGTAGTTAATCCAGATTTATATGCTAATGTTTTATTACTGTTGGTAGTAAACATGGTCGAGACTATAATTATGGTCATTATGGGAAATGGATATTGATGTTTAATATCATTGTAGTTTAATTAGCTTGTTAATGAATGTGGATGTACATTGTGGATGTGGACATGTGGATACTTTAATGATGTTGTATATTTGCTTGTAGTCTGAATAGCCCGTTAAACAGTTTGCTTGCTGAGATTTTTATCTCACCCTTGTTTTTCCCCCCTATAGGTGATTCTTGAGCATTCATGGGATGGGTAGAGCGGCACCACAATAATGCACTTGGTTCATCAATTTATGTTGTAATAAAGTCGATGGAATTCTAGCCAAATGCTTAGCTATTCGTGGATGATTATTTTATTTAAGAAACATGAACTTGTGAACATTTCGTTGTTGTTTATGCTTCCGCTTAATGCTTCATGTATAGAAAATATTACCGAAATAAATTATCTTGAAATTTTGGCTAGCTGTAGAGTGGTTTGGTGGCATTCCAGGGTAATGTGGGTCCTGGGGTGTTACAGTTGGTATCAGAGCGGGCTTTAGGTCCGTGGTAATTAAAATATTAAATTGACATACTGGTGCACAGTAGGATGGGATGGGTCAAGTATTGCATTGATGCTTTGACATGTTATATTGATGATTCATGCTATGAGATAATCTTGTATGTTTATATTTTGTTTCTATGACTGCTATGAGTGAGGATAGTCAATGATAAGAGGTAGGGTTTGCAGTTGTTGCCTTAGGCATTGCCAGTTTATACCACCGTTCATGGTATGGGGATAGTGATGCAGTTACCTCGGGTAACTTAGTTGCGGATGTCGTGGGTAAGTTTCTTAGAAAGGAGTTATCCTTCTTGAGATGATTTTGGCCGATTCTTGGCTTATTGTGGTTAATGAATTTATCTCGGGTTAGCAATTTATTGGAGTTGTTGGGTGCCATTAGGCCTCCAATTGTTCTTGAGACCAAATATTATTTTTTCCTGATTGATGGGTTGTTTTACTGCTCGTGAGCAGTGCTTTTGGAGAGACTGGTATTTTTTTTGTGTGTTTGTTCCATCTTTCCTACTGGAAAACATGACTCTTTTATTCGTTTGATATTTTGAAAAAGAATCAGAGGTTTATGTTAAAAGTTCGTTAACTGGTGGAAGCCTTAGCTCTATGCATTTCTTTCAAATTATTTTGACTAATGAAGTTTGATTCCTCTCTTTTCTGAAAGGTTGTGTTAAAACCATTTGTGGTGTTTAAGTAAGAGGTGGCAATCATATAAATCATTGATAAGTTATGAATTATCAAGTTGAGATGCTAGCGTGGTACATGATTAATTTTTACCAATATCCTTAGAAGTGAGGTTGATTATTATCATGTTGTCCTGTTGTAGTTTCTTGAAGAATTGTGGTTAAGAACTTGTCGATTCATGTGTAGAACTCATGCAGTTGTTAAGGATTATGAAAAACAACTGTTTGATTATTGTAGTTGTTTAAATTTTCCAACTTGTTGGATAGGTTGGATTGATTGATCTTAAGTAATTAATCTGACCATTCGGGATAGTCAAGTAAGGAGGTGTTGGAATATTGCCTTAATGAGATTGACCTTTAATAAGTCCTCTCTTTACGTACTTGATAAGCATATACAACTGCTAAATTTATGTAACTTTTGCCATGCTAAATTGTTGAAACATGTATAAAGAAATGGATGAAGGTTGATGTATTGACTTGTGGAATCTTGTCTTATAAAGCTGGTATTATTGATGTTTAAAGTTATTTTATTCTAATTTTTTAACATAAGGTGGAATATTGAATCTGTGCTCATAATTATTTTTGTGATTGCAAAACAGAGATAGGATCATTAATTCTACAATGATGAAAAATAATAAGCAATTATTGATAGTAATGGCTAGAGTGCAATCAATTGTGCTAAATTCGAGTTGAGCATCAATAAGAATTGAGAGTATGAAATCTAATAAGAGATTTATACTAGCATGTTTTGTAAGGTTGTCATGTCCTAGTATTATCTTGTTAAAGAGTTTGTTTTCAATATTGTGGTTTGTGCTCTAGGTTTTTCCTAGGTTAAGTAGTTGGAATCTTATTTAGATAATATGAACAGGATGAAGTCATTTATGGTGTTCCTTTTGGAAAATATGGAGTAAGAGGATATGATGATTCTTGCAAAGAATGTTTTATCTTGTTGTTAATACAATTGATAGCATATAGATGTGGATATGGTGTTGAATGCTTTACAAATGAAGAAATTTGTTAGATCCATGTTACTAATTGAATTAAAGGATTTGAGTTTCGCGGTTGGGGTCTTCTTTTTGGACCTTATGACTTATGTGGTAGCCAAAAAAATTATTTTGAGCAAGTGGCGTAATGAATGCTTTTATTGGTTTTAATTAAACCTTGTGCTGTGGTCTTCAAGCCTCTTTTGTTGGAATTGGTGGGATGCTGTTATCAAAGAAAAATTATTTCTTATTAAAAGAAAAGGTTGTACTAGAAGTATTTGAGATACAGATGATCTCATCTTGTGTTTTCCAACCTTATTGCTATTTGTTTTTCTCTTGGTTTGTTGGCTACTGTGAATGATAGCGATTTCTGTATGCTGGAATTTATTTCTTCTTACCTCTTTTTCTAAGAACATGGTAATTGTTGTGGGTTGCGAAGCCTTTTATTGCGTAATAGCAACTGGTTAGTGGTGGTCTAGTAGACATTATTTTGGGGACCCTTAAACATTACGATGTTTGAGACCCATTAGATGATATATTGTTTTCGTGGAATAATCCTTGGGAAGGATATGTTTTAAATAGAATATTTGTCTTGGAGCCAAGTGATTTGTTGATGTTAAGAATTGAGTGTATGTTAATTGTGATATAGTAGGGTTTTCACCCGAAGATTTCCCTATCTTATACGGGAGGTTGGTTGTAGGAACCTGAAAGCTGAGTTTGGGCTTTACCTCTTGTTATGCTAGAACCTTACAGGCCCTGTGTTGCTGTGTAGGAATAGTGGATCAGAATAGATCCCAAATAATGTGATGATCGTGGATAGCATCTTTGAGGTGCAGTAAATGAGTTGCTGTGTTGGGCGATGATTTGGAAATCCTTGGTTCAAGGAAGCTAAATTATTCAAAGAAATGGAGTGGGAAATATTTGTTATCTCGAGTAGTGAAATGCTCGCTTGATTCTTGTTTTTGCTGTGTGTTTTGGCAGAGGTCATCTGCAAATTGAATTGTTTGATATTGAGGTGTAGTCTTTTCCAGCTAGGAAAAGACAATGATTGTTTTGGTCTGTCGAGTGATTTTCGCTCTTGGATTATGTGATGTGGTTTCTCCAATTGTCTACTTGGAGAGTGGAAAATATTTTGTGATGAATCCTTTGATTTGGATTATGGTCCTTGGAAGGAAAGTTAGTTGCTAGTGTTTCACTTGAGAACCCTTTATTTTTCTTTTATTGGGTTCTATTTGTAAAAGATATTGTTTGTGCTTCGAGTAGAATGTTGTAAATGGAATCTGTTGTCAAATTCTTTTAAAGGGGTACAATGTATTATCCCGATTATAATAAATAGAGAAAAGGTTTTAAGAAGGAGGATGATATTAGAAAGTGGTTTAATAGTCATCGCAGAAAAATTTTGCGAAAATGGCAGGACCTGTTGGCCACTCAGAGCTGGCCTAAGTGTTATGCAGATGTTCAGCTTAGACCAACGTGAATCGTGGACTCGCCGGGACTGGACGTGAGGAAGAGGGCTATCAAGCAAGTGAAGGCCCTCTGGTCGAACCAGTCCGAGTGGGAGGCGACGTGGAAGCTTGAAGACCGGATGCATAAGAGGAGCCCAAGCTCTTCGAGGTAAAAAAGTACCTGTAGTTGTGGTTCCTTTGGGATTTTCTACCCTTTGGTTGTTCTTTCCTTGATTGTTCTTCTGTCTCGTGGGTTGAGGAGTTAGATTCGAGGACGAATCCTTTTTAGGTGGGGAAAATGTAATACCCTGAACGTCGTTTCGGCGTCGGATTTAAATTAATCGCGGAGTCGCTCGGTTATTCGGTAAATCGCGGAAAGGGAAAATAAAAATTATGGAATAGTCTAAAATAGTAAAAAAAGAGAATTAAAATAATTAATTAAAAGGTTTTGGGCTGTCTAGACAGGTGGGCCAGCCAGCCCAAACGGGGGCCCGTACCCCATCCAAAACCCTAGCATCCCCTTTATAAACCCCTTGGGGAGCCCTCCCTCCCCCTTTTCTCACCCCAAGCCACCACCCCCACCCTCCTTGCGCTCTCTCCCTCCCCTTTGGTGCTGCCCTTGTGCAAGGAGAAGAAGGAGAAGAGGAAGGAGAAGGAGAAGGAGAGGAAGGAGAAGGAGGAGAAGGAGAAGGAGAGAAAGAAGAGGGTGATCCTAATCCCCTAGGTAATTCTTCCTCACCCCAATCTCTCTATTTTATACTGAATTTAGGGTTCTTAGCCCCAGATTTGAAGGGATTAGCATTTTAGAAAACCCCGATTCTTTTTGATCACACCCTGCACCACATCCTGCACCACATTCTGCACTCCTGCACCACATCCTGCACCGGCTGCATGAAGTGCATCTACTTCCGGTGCGAGATCTGTCGCTTCACCGACTGCGGATGCCAGACCTGCGTCGATTTCTACCGCAACTCGAAGGAGTAGGAGGATCTAACACAGTTCATTCCATTCGTAAGGCGATGCCGGAAACACCCTCCGCCGCTAAGGTGGTCATCCTTGGCAAACCGGAGGCTATTTGTTAGCCATTCTAGAACATTTCTCCTAATTATATTCCATGACTAGCTCCCATTTCAATAGACCACCAGGATGGAGCCAACTAGTTTTTGCTACATACAACTTACCAACAGTTCCATTCAAAAGCATTTTACATTGTTAAAGACAGTGATCTGTGCTTACTGGGTTCTTCGGTTGCTTTCTTCGATGTTCATGTCTACCTGGCCGTGGAAAGTCTTGCCCTGTGGTATGCACCCGTGGAATGTATTGCGAATATCGGTTGCAAATATGCAGTGCATGGTTACGTAGCATGGGGATGGGCCAGGGGCAAAAATTTGGGGACCCCCCGATCGCCATGTTACGCACCAGGCGGCGGGGGCTCAGTATCACACACAGCGCACTCGAAGTCAAGCAGCGGCTCTAGCATCACGCACAGTGCCGACTGCCCTAGCAGGCTGAGGCCGAGCCCCCTGTGCCAACCCCGAGGGGCTGCGCATACGCGCGGCCCACCCACCTACCACTCCCTGTGCTGTGGCGATTACCAAGCAAGCCGACAGGCCGCCTAGTACGGGAACAGTGGTGTGTTTGCTGGTGTAGAGCTGTCTCCTGCCTATCGACTTGTCACTTAGGGGCGTTCAGAATGATATTTTTTTACTGTAGTTGACTTATTTTTTTACTATATCTGAGTTGGTTTATTTGGTACAATTAAATTTAAAAATAGAAAAAATATGTTAGTCTATCACGGACAATGCAAAAGAATAAGGACATAGGGAGTGTGAACCATAGTACTTTGTTGATAGGGAGGTGTACATAGAAATACGTGAGACCACATGTGAGCCTATGCTACATCGTTAGTCGGGCTATTTCCAGTAGAAATGGATCCGTAGGATCGAGGAGGTGACCAGGTGTTTGAATAAGCACCGCATAAAATGATGGCCTGTAACACCCTCATTTTTAGGAACATGGTTGCCGTACATCCCGCAATAGTTCAGGAGTTCAGTTGCAGACAAAAGGAGTATCATGCCTGCTCACGAACATTTACAAGGGATTAATTTGACAGAAATAAGACCTATCGGTCAATTTTAAGAGCATTATGAGCTTTCAAACTCAAAACTTAACTTACAATCAGAAGAACCGAAGAAAACTCCCTGAGAGACCATGTGGAGGTAATCCTAGTTGTGTGATGAGTAATTGACACGTGTTCTAGAAAGTTTGAGTTTGTTTTTGGGTATTTTGTGCTATTTACGGATGCTAATTTTTAATTAGTATATTTTGTGCGGTGCTATGATAGGTTTTCTTGTCTGTGATGGCTGCAGGACTTTGAGATGGAGTCGTGGCGAGACACGGGGTGACCTGGACTAGGCATAGGCGGTGCAGAGGTCAGAATGGTCGGATGTGTCGAAGACAGTGAGGACTCGAAGTGGTTGCGCAAAGCTTGGACGGCAAAAAACGAGGACGCTTCCTGGAAGGCGCGGGAGTGGTATTTTGGTAAATATGTAGGGCTGCACAAAAGGAAGTGGATGTGGTTAGGGCATAATGGATAAAGAGAGATGTTGTTGTGACCTAATAGGTAAAGTGACTTATAAACCCATTAGTAGAGCCTATAAATAGAGGTGCTCTCTAGTGGGAGAGATTGAGAGAAAGAGAGAGGGGTGTGAGTGTTAGGGTTTGCTAATGCTTGTGCTCTATGAGTGAGTTGTGGCATGAGTTAGGGTTTCTATTACTCTCCATGTGTTTGTTCTTGAGTGAGAGATGAGAGAGTTGATGTAAACTTTCCTCTATTATAATCATTCATCTCTCTTCGTTTCATTGTGTGAAATTCGTGTTTGAGAGCTGTTCAAAGTTTAATCTTGGTTCTCAAGCCCTGTGTTAATGTCTTGTGAAATTTATCTTCTGTTGTTTGCTCTGTGATGCAGTGGCGGACTCAGAATCAAAATTTAGAAGGGGCTAATAAAGACTTATTCATCGATTTATCCGAATAATTTAGCTCCGAAGTTCAAACACCCATTTACAACTAGCGAGATCAAGAGTCGAGCTAGCTAAAGTGGTCACACGTACTTCAGATCGACTCCACTACTTAACAATGATGCAGATTAGGCATGTTGAATTAGATACTAATCAAATGACTAAGCCATTCAAATTACTGAAAACTACTTAACATGGAAACAACTTTACAAAGGCCTCGATTCAAGATCAAGGTAGAAGTTTGCAAATACTCATCTTAAAACTATAATTAAAGGAGATTGCTACAAGAAAACAATGGAGCGGAGGTTCAAATACCTGCAACTGCAAGAAGGCCCCGGAATAGCTTGTCGACAGCTAAAGAAAGCTTCTCATAGCTATCCACTGCGTTCAGATCGATCTTTCTACCAATAGGGATACCATCCATGTTAATATTTACAAATGGAGCTCTCTTGGTCTCTTCAGCTTTCGCAACCTTCTTCCCATTCTGTAGCTCAAGGGATGCTTTGCTCGAAGTAGCCAGATTTCTTCTGAATGTACGAACCGGAGGCCATCCAATAACAGGAGTACTAGGCGATCTGCAATTGGAGGTTGAAGCCGACATCCCCATCGCTGGCAATGATTTCAGCGACCTCGACGGCGGGGTCGTTACCCAGCAACTCCAGTAGCAAGGTTAGTGCCTTGAGTTTGAGGTTGAGCCCCCCCGATCTGGAGTAGCGAGAGTGAGGAGGCCGCGATGTCGAGGTCGCTCTGGAGGCGGAGGCGCTGGCCAGGGAGGACGGGGTCCTGGCAGCGCACGAAGAGTGCGTGGAGGAGCGGAGCGCCGGGAGGAGCGAGGCCACCAGGTCGGTGAAGAGCGGGTGGGCGATGACGGAGGTGGGCGCGGCGGCGAGAGAGGACTGGAGCGCGGTGAGTCCTGTACTGGGGGGTCGGGGGGAGCGGCCGGCATAGGGGGGGCGCCAGCCCCACCTGACCCCCCGGTGGGTCCGCCACTGCTGTGATGGGAACTTGTCCCCAAGACCATTTGGTCAAATAAATTCCCTAGAGCCAATCCTGTTGAGCAGAAATCTCATATGAGAATGTCTAGCTGCTATTTAGTCTGTAGTCCTGTTCTTTTCGGTTGAGAAATTCAATAGTATTTTGTTTGTACTGCATGTTGTTTTGTGGACTGAGTTTTCTCTCTGTGTTGAAGTGCTCTTCAGTCTGTTCTTGCTCATAATCTTGTTCTAGCTTGGCTCTGTATGGGGAATCAATTTCAAGACCATTTGGTCAATCCATTCCAACGAGCAAAAGGTTGAATCAAGAGTCTTCCTCCTCTCAGTTTATTTTCAGCTTGTGCTCCTTTCGGTCAGATGATCTGTTGCGTGTTTTTCTCTTCCTTCCTGCAGTCTAGCTGCTGTTTAATTTACAGTTCCATTCAATTGCTCTGAAAGAAACAGCAGCATTTCGTTTCCTTCTCTTTGTCCTAAAGAGAACTGCAGTTTATCTTCTTTTTGGTTGTTTGCAGTCCTGAAAAAGTGTTCATCCAGCTGTTGTTTTCAGCCAACAAGTTTCGGTTCTGCAATCTGTATTCTTGGGCAGCAGCAAGCAGTCAACAGCAGATCATATTTCCTGCATTTCAGTCTGCCATCTTGCTGTTTTGTTTGGCTGCAGCCTGCAGTCCTCTCTTTTAGTTTTCGGCAGTGAGTATCCTCTGTGAAGACTACCTTTTGTTTGCTGTTTTTGCACTGCTGCTGAGCAGATTTCAGCCTGCTGTTTTCTCTGTTCAGCTTTTGTTTTCAGCTCTTGTTTTGGTCAGAAAAGCACTGCTTTTTCTGCACTCTTCGGTTGCTATTTTTTTGTTCGTTTGAGCAGCAAGCTGTTCTCTTTTCAGGTTGTTTCGCTGGCAGTCAGGTCTCATTTTTGCTGGTTTCCCTCTGTTTGCTTTCTTTACTTTCTGTCTTGTATCTCTGAAGGTTTTGGCTAGGACTAATCCATAACATCTGGTATTCTCTTCTACAACAAAGGTTACTCAGTTTTGTTGTTTCAAGAAAGATCTTGTCCTCCCTCTTTCTCTGCTGTCCTTGGCTTTCTTTATTTTTCCCTTTAGGCTTGTACTTTCTTGCTTCATAGCTTATAATAGCTATCGGAGAAGAAGAAATAGGTGTGAATATTTGAGGGTGAATTATTGAAGGCACCATTCACCCTCCCCCTCTGTTGCCATTTCCGATCCTTCACTCCGACACGAATACTTGAGTGCGGTCGCAACCCTAACACGAAAACTTGAAATAAGCTTCCTTCTTCTAGCATCTGTAGTAGTGGAAATACAACAAGATTGAGTACAACCAACAGTACTCAGCAAATCCCTATAGCATAATGCATTTATAGAGCTATTATCTATATGCAGGGTTAATTCAAAGGATGGTTCTATGTCTATTTTACGTAAAGCTAGATTTTTAATACTATATTATAATTAGATTCCAAACTTATGACTTAGCCACTTTAATTGAAATAAAATAAATAAGTAAAATATCCATAAGTATTAGATTATGTGGGAGCAACTCTCCTCATAGGTATTTCATGTCCGGTCCATGGCCTCTGCACATGTCCTTTATCATATTCCCATACCATTTTGTGAAAACTACACACTATGGTATTTCAACACATTGTCCATAACCGAGGGCACGGCTATTCGAATAGATCATTAACACTCTGTAGAGGTGTACAACATTACCCACAAGATATGATTATCTCATCATGTCGGCCATTATACGTTTCCGTAGACATGCGACTGAGTAATCATAACAATGCCTTTACAATGCTTGTTTCGGTATTTTCTCCTGCTCCGGAGTTATTGACCCTCAGCGCTTAAGGGACTCCGTTATTAGTTTATTGCGAGTGCACTCTCACTCAGGGTGGAGACCTTTCGAGTCTCTCCCGGGCAGTGATCTCTTTAGGTTCACCCCCAAACATATCCTTTCCCAGGCAATGACCCCGCAGATCACCCCCAACTGGTGCAGGAGATCATATAGAAACAAAACATATTAGTCGATTAGGTCTATCTCATACTATACTTGTGGTTGTACGGTGGGTGTAGAAATGAGCGCACACGGATTCGGTCCTTAATCGACTCAGGCGAGACAAACCCCAACATTCCAAACCTCGCGTAGTACCTACACCGGTCTCAAGATAACCTGTCACCCAGGTCTCCCAACATTTTATAAAAATTCCCTATTTTCAGTGGTAGCCCATATTACCACTACCATTATCATGTTTCAAATTTCAGTTAGCAATGTTTGTGTCATATCTACTATTGTCTCTAAAGCATGTCTAAGCACAATCCTTATTTAGTAATATTATTATTGCGATAATCCTATGGTGATAAGAGTGAGGTAATATCAAAAGGGATTGTAAAGGGTATTGCTATATGGTGTAGATAGGCAGTCTATACACACAATAAAGGCAAGCATGCATTTGTATTTGAAATAAAAATATTGCATTTGAAAATTAGGTTCAACATAATCAATATAAGAACTTGCCTCTCTTTTCAATAACTTCTGTCTTTCCTTGTAGGCTCTAGACTTGCTTCAATTACTCGGGCAGCTTCTTAGACCCGGGTCCGGATGTCGTTTGTGCTACATGGTATGCCCGGCAAAATTATTTGAGGATTGCTTTTAACCTTCCTAGGCTCACCTTTTTTTTCCTGACTAGGAGGATGTTTTCACGTCGTTGGAGATGTAACCCAGTACCATGCATTCGCGAATCGTGCATCCCGTGCCACATCACAGGAACTCATCCAGGCCAGTCGATGTTCAGGCCTATGACGTGGAGGAACTGAGGCCGTTGCAGGCTTGCAGCTCCTCACACGCCTCGATCTGGGCAAGCATGGATGCCTATGTTACGAAACCTAGGGTTTTAGTTATGGGCAAATACCCAAACTACCTCTCTCCTTGTCTTCTATATATATAGGGGCTTTGTGCCATGTAATGAGATGAAACAAGATCAATGAAGACTACAATTGTGATACTCTATCCCCTGTGTCTTGTGCGATTATTGGTGAAGGTTGTATTGCGAATTTCATCGCCGTTCATCGATTTGCAACGATTCTTAACACGTTATTAGCACGAGTCTCTACAACAGTGTACGGTATGCAATTTCTCAAATCAATCTCATGGCAATTATTTCTAGTCATAGATCAATTTGCAATTTATGGTTCAGATCTAGAGTACAGTAGATCGATTACATACTGTCCTTATAACAATCTCGTATGGATCAACAACCAATCAATCTATTATGTGGGTCACCATATAACAGATCTACTGTCTACATACAGATCTACTGAACAATTTCTATACATTGTGATTACATTCTATGTGTTTTTGTTTTCTATGAATAATCATATCAACTCTAGATCGACATATCATCCCATAATAGAAAACAAATTTAAAGTCTCAACTGAAACTAGTACCAAATCGCTGCCGTGAAGACCACCGGATGTCAAAATCCTACCATAGCACCAAGCACCGCCACGGCAGAACATGGTCTACCGCCCCCACGCCGCAGTGCCCGAAGCACATCTGTGCCAAGCCGGGCTGCTGATGCGCTGCTGCGCCGAACTGGCACCGCCGCTGCACTGCGCCGCGTCACGTCCGGCAGTGTAACTCCCAAAAATTTATTTTCTGATTTAAGTTATTTTCTGGAATTTAATTGCTTTTTCTGGTTTTTGCTCCAAGTCTTGAAGTGAGAAAAGTAAAATTGTCAAAGCCAAAATAAATTATTTCATTTTGGTAGAGCCAAAATAAATGCATTATATTTTCCAAAGTCAAATATGTATTTATAGTCGTTTTTCCAGAATTTATGAGGATTTAAAACTCTCCTTTTAAAGTTGAATTGTATTTTTGCAAAATCTAATTATCAAACTAGGTTGAAAATATTTTTATTAAGTCTAAAATAGTTCCAGATAATTCTTTGAATTTTTCTGGAATTTTTAAAGTTTATTTGGTATTTTTCTGAGCATTTTAAAGCTTATTAGCTTTTCTGGAAAATCTTTAAAAAGAATTAAATCCAAAACCCCCGGAGCTGACAAGTGTCACCCATCAGGTGATCCTCACCCCGCCAGGTCTGATCCCCACTGCCCGTGACAACTTACCACTTCATCCACTTCCCTCCGATCGACACATGGCCTAATCCACACCGTTCCCCGTTGCCGATTTAAATCTCAATCGTTCCCTGACACTTAAAGCACTCGATCGCCTCGGATTTAACCACCGTTGTCGGATTGGATCATGACTGTCCCCGTTCACTTACCCCCTCACCTGAAATCTAGCGGCCGCGATCGCTTTCCCTTGCCATCTGTCGTAAATCCAGCCGCCGCCCCCGCCCCTTTCCTTTTCTTTCTCTCACTGACGAGTGGGTCCCCCATGTCAGGTCCATCGTCCCCGCCCCCTTTCCTTCTTCCCCGCGCAATCCTCGCCGCCGCTGTCGCCATTGACAGGATAACCGAAGCTTTTAAAGCTTCGGTTTCTATCCATTTCATTCCCCCGTGCTAACGTGCATCGATTCCCCCTCCATTACCGCCCCCGACCTGACCGTTTTCCATCGATTTAAAGTCCTGTGCGGCGTCGCGTTAAGCCCCTCGGCCGTTGCAAGTCCAGCGAGTTGTGCGCGCCTGTTACTTCCCTCCCCTCCTATAAAAAGCACACCCCGAGCATCCTCTACTCATACCTCCACCCCTCGCCCTCCAATTCAAGTGTCAAAGCCTTGGAGCCCTCCCTGTGCCTTTTCCATCCGTCGGCTACCTTTAGCTCCGACGAGCAATTTCGGTCACCTCAAGCCTCCTCGCACCTCGCCGGTGCTACTCCGATCTTCACCGTGCTGCGGTGGTCATCGAGCGCCTCTGCCTCGAGCAATTACGCCACTGGAGCACCCCTGCCGCCTATCGCCTCCCTGCGCCGCTGCTTCCCGCCGCCATAGTACTGCTCCGATCAACCTCAGGCCCCACCGACGGTACCCTCGCACTCCCCTCATCATTTTCCGCATGTCGGCCAGCACCGCCGCCCGCTGGAATGTCGGTGACCCTCGGTCCCCGAGCGCCGCCGCCGCCGGCCATGCCACGTCAGTAGGTCGGGCTGACGTGGTAGCCTATGTGGCAGCCCGGTGGACGCCATGTCCGTGCCCGACCTGCCACACCAGCGCCACCTCACCCCCTGTGTGCCCGCGTGCCACATCAGCCCGCACCGGCCCGTGGACCAGATCCACCGTAGACCGGTCCCACCTGTCAGTCTCACACACGATTTTAAAAATCTCAGTGCTGACGTCATGCTGACATCACAAGCCTGAATTTTCAGTATAAAAATAATTCAGCTGAAAATGAATTAGGAGGATGACGTCATAATCCATGTTTTGCTTTGCAAAAATAATCCAGAAAATGGGTATTTTTCTTTAATTTGTATTTAAACTTTGAAAAACTATAACTTCTTCATTTTAACTCCAAATTGACCCATTCAAATTTCTAAATTTTTCTAAAATCATTAACTTTCCATTTCTGGCATACTTTTGAATTTTTGAATTTATTTGAATTTTGTTTTTAAATTTCTTTTTTGGTTCTTTACGTTAGATTTTGACAATTCGGGAGAGTTCGACTTGGACGATTCACAGTAGGACTTCGAACAAGGCAAGTTACACCTTTGATCATGTTGACCCCATTATTTTAAATTTATTTATATTGTTTTACTGTATATATATGCGTACTTTATTCAAACGCAATTTAAAGATGATTTAAATTTTAGTTATGCCCATGATCGTTGATTATAGCCAATTTGAATCTCGAATTCATAAACCTTGTCACCCTAGCTGAAAACTAGTTGGTACCATAGTATTGACTAGAAAACTTTGTAGAATTGCTTAGCTTGGCCTAGTATGATTTTAGGTGGGATCAATTCTTTCACATGAAATGACAGACTTTGGAAATGAATTCTTGACTTCAGTGAGTCAAGGATAGTTATGAAATGGTTTAAAAATGCAAATAGAAACTTATGATTTGGACTTAGGCTAATGGTTAGGTGGTGGATACCGACATGCCTCGTGTTTGGTAACACCTGGTTGATTGTCATGCATGTGGGTATGAGGATGAGCCTAAGTCAATTTAAGGACCGTTTCAGCTTTTCATACTTACGTTATCGTATTTAAAATTCAGTACTGCTTTTACACACATTTACCCTATTAAGCCTTCCTTGAAATCCATTATGCATACATCACTCTGTTATATCTCCCGGTGTGACTTGTGGAGTACTCCAAAGTACTCACCTTGCTAAAATCTGTTGCCAGACTTCGACGGTGAGGACTACATCAGCGAATAGGACGCGTCTTACAGTCATTCGCCTGTGGGAGGCTGGATGGGCTTAACTACTACCTTTATTGTTTTTCCACTGTTTTTATTTTCAGTTGGCCTCGTGCCATTTTATTGTAAGACTTGCCCATTTGGCCGTAAATTTGTTTAATATAATCGTGGTGATTTTGCGTTATATACATCACTGCATACCCTATGTGCACTAGCTTTTCCTAGGATAGTGCGATTTACACAGAGGGAGTTGGAGTGTTGTTCCGGGTCCCGACAGCGGCGCGACGCTGTCAGAACGCTGCGCCACGCCTGATCGCGCAGCCGCCGATCGCATCGCTCTCGCTACTGCGCCCGGCCGCCGGCCGACTCGCTACTCGGCGCCAAGACTGACCTGCGCTGAACCGCCACTACGCCGAGCTGGGGCTGCCGCCGCGCTGATCCTCCGCACCGCTCGGCCCACACCGCTACATCGCTTTCGCGCTCGACTTGCCGGTGGCGATCGCCTCGATGGAGACGGGGTGCCCAATCTTTCGATGAGATTGATAACTATCGATTTGGTGGATGTGACTCTCGTGATCCGACTACAACCGTACGACGTCGCTTGCGCCTTAGTAATCGCTGAACCAACTCCGAGATGTTATTGATCTTGCTGGAAGCACGATCAACCTGAACACGAAGTTCAATCCCTGCAAGCAATCGAAGAACTAGCAAGAATAAGATAAAAAGCAATCTAATATTGCGAATAACAAAGTTGGTATTGAAAAACAAAGGTGGGATCCCGAAGGTAGTCTTGACAGGTGGTCGTCTGACACAACTGAAGAACTAAAGTTTGCGCAAAGGCTAAACCTAAACTCAATGAAATCCAAGTGCTAGCAGGGGGCGGCGGCTCCTATATATGGAGGACGACCAGGGGTGGCGCCCTAGAGTTACAAGGCCCATGGGCCCAAGTGGAGGTGGCGCAACACCTTTTTTGACTTAGACTCAGAAACCTACGTGGATTGTTTTGATGATTGCGGCCGGCTCAGATGGAATTTGAGGATGAGGTAAGATCTGTTGGAAAGTAGACTTCATAAGCTTTGCATGAAGTACAAGAACGCCCCAAACGGAGTTCGTATGACGAAGTTATGCCCATTTGAATGTGGTACCATCGCAGCAGTCCGACTCCGAATCCAGAACGTGTCCAACTCGGATTCTTGGTTGACTTGATCCCAAAGTGACGTGGTGACCTCCATGATTCCGTCCTTGCATGTCCATGACTCCATGTCCCTTTCCTTCATCCTTTCCCAGGTTCCTAACCACGATTAAATCACTTGCATTAGATAGCGGTCTATTCTCAGTAATATATGAAACTAGAAATGAATTCACCTGGTAATTAAGTTGACGAGCATGAGCTCGAGTAAGTGGTCCTTGTTGCGGAGGAGTTGTATCCATGAAAAGGATATCCTCATCATCCTCCCCTTCTTGCATTTGAGTCGTCCTCGACTCAAGTTCATCTTCTTCTCCCAAATATGGCTTCAAATCTGCGATATTAAATGTGGGGCTAACCCCGAATTCTGCAGGCAGATCAAGCTTATATGCATTATCATTAATCTTAGCTAATACCTTGAATGGACCATCAGCTCTAGGCATCAACTTTGACTTTCGCAACTCAGAAAATCTATCTTTGCGCAAATGCAACCAGACTAAATCACTAGGTTCAAAAGTTAAACTCTTTCTACCCTGACTACCAGCAATCTTATACTTAGCATTCATGCGCTCTATGTTTTCTTTAGTTGTTTCATGCAATTTAAGGACAAATTCAGCACGCTTCTTAGCATCTAAATTCACTTTTTCAGAAATAGGGATAGGCAACAAATCAATAGGAGCACGAGGATTAAAGCCATATACTACCTGAAAAGAGCTCATCTTTGTGGTAGAGTGCAGCGATCTATTGTATGCAAACTCTACATGAGGTAGACATTCTTCCCACGCCTTCAAGTTTTTCTTCAATATAGCCCTCAACATAGTTGATAGCGTGCGGTTGACAACTTCAGTTTGTCCATCTGTTTGGGGGTGACAAGTAGTAGAAAACAGCAGCTTGGTACCCAATTTAGCCCATAATGTGCGCCAAAAGTGACTCAAAAACTTCGCATCTCGATCTGAAACAATGGTATTGGGCACTCCATGTAGTCGAACAATCTCTCTGAAAAATAAATCGGCAACATTTGTAGCATCATCGCTCTTATGGCAAGTTATAAAATGTGCCATTTTAGAAAATCTATCGACCACCACAAAAACACTATCTCTCCCCTTCTTTGTGCGAGGTAATCCTAAAACAAAGTCCATTGAAATATCCTCCCAAGGAATGCTAGGTACAGGAAGAGGCATATATAAACCATGTGGATTAAGTCGGGACTTAGCTTTATTGCAAGTAGTGCAGCGAGATACATAGCGCTCAACGTCGCGCCTCATCCTTGGCCAATAGAAGTGTTCAGCAAGGATATCCTCCGTCTTTTTGACACCAAAATGACCCATTAGTCCTCCCCCATGTGCCTCCTGTAACAACAAAAGACGAACAGAGCTGGCTGGAATGCATAGTTTGTTAGCTCTAAATAAAAATCCATCATTGAAAGCAAATTTATTCCAGCATCTACCATTTTTGCAATTGGACAGGGCATCTTTAAACTCATCATCAGAAGTGTATAGTTCCTTTTTTGTCTCCAAGCCAAAAATTCTACAATCAAGTTGAGACAATATTGTATACCGTCTAGACAAGGCATCAGCAATCACATTTTCCTTCCCTTTCTTGTGTTTTATGACATAAGGAAAAGATTCAATGAATTCAACCCAACGAGCATGTCTACGGTTCAGTTTAGTTTGACTTCTAATATGTTTCAATGATTCATGATCAGAATGTATAACAAATTCTTTGGGCCATAAATAATGTTGCCATGTTTCTAAAGTTCGAATAAGGGCAAGTAATTGTTTATCATAAGTAGAATAGTTCAAACTAGGCCCACTCAATTTCTCACTAAAATAAGCAACAGGTTTACCTTCTTCTATCAACACACCACCAATTCCAATTCCGCTAGCATCACACTCAAGTTCAAAGGTCTTACCGAAGTCAGGAAGTTGGAGCAATGGTGCATTTGTGAGCTTTTCTTTGAGAAGGTTGAAAGTTTCTTCTTTCGTTTTTCCCCATTTAAATGATACACCTTTCTTTGTTAATTCATTAAGTGGTGCAGCGATGGTGCTGAAATCTTTGACAAAGCAGCGATAGAATCCCGCAAGTCCATGAAAACTCCACACTTGTGTGACCGTTTGTGGTGTTGGCCAACTTTTTATAGCTTCTATCTTGGCTTCATCTACTTCAATTCCATGCGGAGTAACAACATAGCTAAGAAAACAAACTCGATCGGTGCAAAAGGTGCACTTTTCGAGGTTACCAAACAAACGTGCATCCCTCAAAGCAATGAAAACAGCACGTAAGTGTTCAAGATGTTCATCTAGTGACTTGCTGTAAATCAATATATCATCAAAGTAAACTAACACAAATTTACCAATGAAAGCACGTAAAACTTCGTACATTAATCTCATGAAAGTGCTAGGGGCATTAGTTAATCCAAAAGGCATCACTAGCCACTCATATAATCCGAACTTAGTTTTAAATGCCGTCTTCCATTCATCTCCAAGTTTCATTCTAATTTGATGGTATCCACTACGCAAGTCAACTTTAGAAAACATTGTAGAGCCACTTAATTCATCAAGCATATCGTCTAACCTAGGGATAGGATGACGGTATCTAATAGTAATATTATTGATAGCTCTACAATCAACACACATACGCCATGATCCATCCTTCTTAGGTACTAAAATGACTGGAACAGCGCAAGGACTAAGTGATTCACGACGCATTCCCTTTATCAAGCAATTCTTGAACTTAGCGCTGAATTTCTTTAGTTTCTTCTGGGTTTGTCCTGTATGGTGCGCGGTTGGGTAGTGATGCACCGGGAATTAAATCAATTTGATGCTCAATCCCTCGAAGCGGTGGCAATCCCTGTGGTATGTCCTTCGGAAAGACATCTTTGTACTCCTGCAAAATGTTAGTGACAGTAGGGGGCAAAGAAGATGGTATCTCCTCAAATGAAAACAAAGTGGTTTTGCAAACTAATGCATAGCAATCAGAATTACTAGCATCCAATTCAGTCATATCAGATTTAGTAGCAAGAAAACTAGCACCTTTCAATTGTATTTCTTTTTTGTTCACATGAGCAGATTTCAGTTCTTTCTTCCTATGTTGCACAAGCTCTTTTGCTACAATCTAATTTTCGCTCTTAGATTTCTCTAAACTCTTCTCTCTACTAGCTCTATCAAGTTCATCTTTAACAATCTGTTCTGGAGTCATAGGATGCAGCACAATTTTCTTTCCTTTGAACATGAGAGAGTATTGATTATTCCTACCATGATACACACAATCAGTATCGTATTGCCAAGGTCTTCCTAATAATAATGAGCAAGCTTGCATAGGTACAACGTCTCAATCAACATAATCATGGTATGAACCCATAGAAAGATGTACTCTCACCATCCGTGTTACCTTCAACTTACTACTGTTGTTGAACCATTGAATATAGTATGGGTGAGGATGAGGTTTAGTCGACAAAGCAAGCTTCTCTACCATGTCCATACTTGCCAAATTGTTGCAACTCCCACCATCAACAATTATGCGAATCGAGCATTCCTTGACAACGCTCTTGATTTGGAACAAATTATGGCGCTGGTTTTGCTCGGCATGAGACACTTGAGCACTTAGTACGTGTTGCACTATAATGCTCAAATACTTGTCGGCATCTTCGGCGCCAACATGCTCCTCATGATCATATTCTTCTTCATCTCCTATAGGGTCAGTTGCAAGCATAGCATATGTTTCTTCATCAATATCACTAGCAGAGGAATACCCACCATCATCGCGTATAATCAATACACGCTTGCTTGGACAGTGCCGCATCATGTGTCCATAGCCTTTGCAACGATGGCATTGAACGTCCCTTGTTCGTCCGGTCGAAGCAATCAAGAGGTTGTTTTGCAGGAAGTTGTGGTGCTGATTTGTGTGCTTCAGAAACTCGTGGCTTCGAAATTGATGTAATAGGGCGCGGCTTGTTGTTGGAGTGTGATGGCGCCACAATGGACGAGGGAGCAGGGGTGCGCGGAGTCCATGAATTTGTGCGACCTGCAGAAGAATTAGATCGCATTCTCGTCTGGCGTCCCTGCAACTCACGTTCAGCTTTGCAAGCAAGATGAAACAATCTAGTAATGGAGTTGTAATCTTTATAATCAAGGATGTCTTGAATTTCTCGACTCAACCCTCCCAAAAACCTAGCCATGGATGCCTCCTCATTCTCAACTAACCCACAACGCAACATACCAATTTGTAATTCCTGATAATATTCTTCCACAGATTTTGCACCCTGTTGTATACGTTGCGCTTTATTTAATGATCACGAGCATAATATGAGGGAACAAATCGATGGCGCATAAGCAATTTTAAAGCCTCCCAGGTGTTAGGAATGTTATTAGGATTTTGACGACAATGTTCTTTCCACCAAACAGAAGCAAAGTCGGTAAATTCACTAGTAGCAGCCCTAACTCGTCTATTCTCAGGAAATTCATGGCAAGCAAATTTTTGATCAATAGCTAGTTCCCAATTAAGATAGCTATCAGGATCATATTTACCATTGAAAGAAGGCATGGTGAATTTAACCTTAGCAAAAGAATCGTCGTGGTCACGTACCTCGCGCCGTAGGGGTTCCTTCGCATACCTTATCGGTTAAAACGCAATTGTCGACGAGCTCGATCGTTGTTGTGGTTGATCCTGCCATCGGCCTCAGAATCACCCATATGGTCGGAGTCATCGTGTCTCCGTACCGTCGCAGCAGGGGGAACAGCAGACGAAGCTTGGGCAATCTCCTCAAGGCGCGCCATAATATCTGCCAACGAATTGTTAGTGGTACCTTGCTCTTTCTCAATCGCAGCGAGTGTGGCATTGGTCTCAATCTGGGCGCCCTCAAGTTGAGCAAGTCGCTCATTGTCACTCTGACATCCTCCTCAAGACCCTCTGCACGAAGGTTCATAAGGCGTAGAAAATGTTGTACGATTGCCTTAGTACGAGGAGTATGAGATTGATCCTCATCCGTTGTATGACCTGCCATTGTTAGCAAAACACAAGAATATGCCCCTAACAACAACTACTAGGATGAGGTTCAAAAAGTCGCTCACACTCAAGCCTTTTATCGAACTCTTACCAATTCTTACCAAGTAAAAATAGGGGTGATCGGCTCCCAGCGATGTCAATGTATCTCCGAAGATTGGATGGAGCGTTTGCCAGGTGAAGCTCAGCCTGTACGGTGTAGGAGAGGTGTAGCTGGGAAGGCTCAAGTTTGGTAGCAAGGATTAGCAATAATTAAATCAGAAAATGCAAGCTGAAAAATCGATCAACACCGGTTAGTGCTGGTCCTAGGCTAGACCGTACTAGAGACGCGAGCCTAGAACACAAACGAGTACACCGCACAGCAAGAATCTAGATGACGTTGCCCACGGAGTTCAGAAGCTCAGAAAAGGACACCGTCTTCATGGGACACCTTAGAATCACTTGTAGAAGGTCCCTGTAAATCTTGAGCGAATTCCGAGAAAGTTGACTTTTGTTGACTTTGCGGGTCCGTTTTAAGGCCCTAAACGACCTTTTTTGGGGTCGAAATCGCTGCGCGTATATGTGGTGACTCACGCGGATCTGAAATCTCCAGATTTTCCAGACTTTTTCTGCCTCTATATTCCAGACTTCCAACGGGTCAAGAAACGCCTCAATCGGAGGTCGTATGCAAAAGTTAGCATTTTCTCTCTCCTCTTCTCTTTTTTTTTACGCCGCGGCTCTTTCTATCTGCGGCTGCCTTTTTCCTTCTTGTCTATCTTCTTTACTCCCACTCCGAGTTCAATTCCAAGTCCTACTCCGAGTCCAATTCCGAGTCCTACTCCGAGTCCAATTCCGAGTCCAATTCCGAGTCCCCCTCTTTTTCTTCCCTCAACGTGGCAGTTCGAAACCAACCGCGACGGTGAAACCAAGACGTGAACAGAACTCGAAACTCTAGAGGAACTAGGCACTAAGACCAGCAAAGGACACGACGATACAACCGAAAGTTCAACAATGCAATGTACTGAAAAGAAAATTGCGAGGCTAAGATTGGTTTGGACAGGGTGATCTACTACTATTTTTTTTGGCTTTTTGTGTACTGTAGGTAATGAAAAGCAATCTAATCTATGAATAACTGGAAATTCTCACCGAGCAACCTTGAGCTCTGATACCACTTGATGGAGACGGGGTGCCCGATCTTTCGATGGATTGATAACTATCGATTTGGTGAGGTGACTCTCGCGATCCGACTACAACCGTACGACGTCGCTTGCGCCTTAGCAATCGCTGAACCAACTCCGAGATGTTATTGATCTTGCTGGAAGGACGATCAACCTGAACACGAAGTTCAATCCCTGTAAGCAATCGAAGAACTAGCAAGAATAAGATGAAAAGCAATCTGATATTGCGAATAACAAAGTTGGTATTGAAAAACAAAGGTGGGATCCCGAAGGTAGTCTTGACAGGTGGTCGTCTGACACAACTGAAGAACCAAAGTTTGCGCAAAGGCTAAACCTAAACTCAACGAAATCCAAGTGCTAGCAGGGGCGGCGGTTTCTATATATGGAGGACGACCAGGGGTGGCGCCCTAGGGTTACAAGGCCCATGGGCCCAAGTGGAGGTGGCGCAACACCTTTTTTGACTCGGACTAAGAAACCTATGTGGATTGTTTTGATGATTGCGGCCGGCTCGGACGGAATTTGAGGATGAGGTCAGATCCGTTGGAAAGCAGACTTCATAAGCTTTCCATGAAGTACAAGAACGCCCCAAACGGAGTCCGTATGACGAAGTTATGCCCATTTGAATGTAGTACCATCGCAGCAGTCCGACTCCGATTCCAGAACGTGTCCAACTCGGATTCTTGGTTGACTTGATCCCAAAGTGACGTGGTGACCTCCATGATTCCGTCCTTGCATGTCCATGACTCCATGTCCATTTCCTTCATCCTTTCCTGGTTCCTAACCACGATTAAATCACTTGCATTAGGTAGCGGTCTATTCTCAGTAATATATGTACCTAGGAATGAATTCACCTGGTAATTAAGTTGACGAGCACGAGCTCGAGTAAGTGGTCCTTGTTGTGGAGGAGTTGTATCCATGGAAAGGATGTCCTCATCACCCCCCCCCCGCGCGCGCCTGAGCGCCACCTCCGCTACGCAGGCCATCGCCTCCATTGCGCGCAGGTCATCGCTCCCCGAGCCCGGTCTCGCCACGCGCCGAGCGCCGGAGCGCACCTGCTCTCCCACATGCAAGATCCGGATTAGGGGGAGGAGGAACGGTGGTTGCAGACAAGGGAGAGGCGGGGCGGAAGTTGCGGCCTGGGGAGGAGCGGAACTTGCGGCCGGTGGGGCAGGCGCATAGGGGAGCAAGGCACCCGGATAAGGAGGAGGTTGGTGGGGAAAATGGGTGGCCGGTGAAAGCTTTTGGGATAAAGGAGGATAAGGCTAGCACTCTTCCAGATAGGCCCCTTGGAGTTTGAGGATTTACAGTTTTTGCGATGGCAAAATTTCAGTTAGCCCCCGGACTTTGATTAAATGAAAGGGGCATAATAAAACTTAAAACCGAATTATGAATATATCCATGCTATTGGTCATCATTATAATTTGGTCCAACAAACTGATTTATTTCATATATTTCATTTTCTAGATTATTTTAAATTCATTATAATCTAGATAATATGTGGCATTATTTTTCTATTTTCTTGAATAATATAATTAGCTTGTGGTATTATTGTTATATGTTTTCTGGATTTATTTCCTTCAACATGTTATTTTCTGGTTTATAGTAATTTTGAAAATTACTTACTGGCAGAAAATTATCAAAATTGCCAGAAAATTCCAGAAAAATCAAGAAAATTCCAAAAACCCTAGAAAATTCCAAAAAAATCCTAGAAACTTGGTTTTTAGGTATATGGGCTTCCATAAATTTGTGAAACCTTAGACTTAGTACACCTTGGAAGCATCATATCTCTTTTATGGTTTATTTCCTAGCATTGTATGTTTGGGGATTTATTTAATGGGTTAGTAATTCTGAAAATTGCTTATATGCCCTGATAATCGTCAAGAAATCCTAAGAGATTGCTAGGAAAATCTGGGAAAAGGATACTTTATATACTGAATAGATAAAAGTAAATTGTTACTCTTTTGCACTCGTTTCATGCACTTCAGATTACCATAAATACTTGGTCTTAGTAGTTCTGTTAAATCCTTACCCCTGTTGAATAGTTGCTTAATAAAACACATTACCAGTAGCACATCTTACCTGACGTAAGATTAATTAATCATGCATGGAATAGCATTTGTAAATATTATGCCTGATATTTCGAAGGAATGATATGCCTAAGTTCATTATTGCCCAGATTGCAATAGGAAAAATATCTTCTTAAAGACACATGAAATCTAATCAAATATTAGATTCCAGAAGGATCACCTCGACTAGAAAATTTTATAAACCTCGAAGACTTTACGTCTATATATAACTCTATCTTCCATATTACCAAGTGTGTGCTGTTTTCATGCCAATAAAATTATACTCTCAAATTTATTGCTAAAGCTCTGAGTTAATTCGAAGCAAATGCCGGAAGCATATGCTATCACTTGGAATTTCGTGGTTGACATGAAAAGAGGGAGGAATTGGGCATATGAGGAATATTGGAACCTCCGAGGCATATCCTAGGTCAAATACAGAAGCGAATAAACCTGAAGCTGTAAAGTTGAGAGATAATTGAATCTACTATCCATTGTTGGCAATTATTGCAACTCCCGAAGGGTAATTGATTTATCTCCAGTAATATGCGAGTTGCCAGCACGTGACCACATACATAGGTATTACACGGTAGCATGAAGCAACCGCACATATACCACTGGAAGCTATAACCATTTGCCTGAAGCAAATATTACTCTCAACATACTAGACGACATATTGGATATTTATGATCCCAAATGATCTAAATATGTCATATTCAGTTGGCATTATAAATTATAACAGGCATATAAATTACCTCTGAAATTAATCACATATGTTCCTGAAAAATGATTATTCCATCTGGGAGGTTAAAATAGAAGTATATTCTAGCAGAATATACATATATATTCTATGTAGATTAATAGTTAGGCATGTTTTATATGATAGTGTTATATTCGTACTTTTACCAATATCCTGAAGATGTACTTTATGCTGTCAAAGCATAATACTCTTGACCAGGTTAAAAACATGTTGCACTAACACAAAACCTGAAGTTTGTGTGATCCAAATTTTAAGATAAAAGTATGAAAAATTAGATCATAATATTGGGCAATATATAAGAAGCTAGAATATTTCTGCTATCACAGATTAATAACCCAAGATATGTTTGGGATAATCTACCTGTAGAGATACGCAGTTTTCCAAGCCACTGCATTAATAAATATCTAGCTCACTGCATTAAGAAAAGGAGCCCTAATCAAAGGATTAGTGCATATTATGAGAACCAATCATTTCCCATATGATATCACCACCGCAGGATACTGAGGGGATTTTAAAGTATGCTATTAAGTAAGATCACATCCCAGCATTAGGGGGAGAGAAATGCCCGAATGCCGTGATATTTTCCTGAAGAAAGATCATTACTATATGGTCCACGCACTAACTAAGCTAAAATTTAGTTTAGCTGATACTCCTGTACGCAAAAAGCAAGGAGACTGCTAGATTTCTTTGTTCATTGCATGGAGGAGTTATATAGTATTTCCCTGAAGTAAATGTGTCACTAAAGTTAGGCAAACCCCAGGTTGAATAGTATTTTCATCTTTGCGAAACTTGACTTATTGGTCAGTGACCTAAACTCTACGGGGACGCCTGTGGATCTAAGGTCTGATGACACTAGTCAAAATAATTGTTAAATACTCCTTGAATACTCCAAAAGAGAATTCACTCTGAAGGTGAAATACCTCATGGAGAGGTTCATCCTGAAGGTGAAAACCCCAGTAATAAGGCGCGCGCATATTACAATACTGGGGAACTCGGAACTACCAAAAAGCCTTCATTTTGGGAAATGACAAAGTTTTGGTTAACACTAAAAGATACCCAAATATGAAGATATTCAGAGAAAAGTTATCGACAACTAGCTTGCCTCTAAAATTGCTAAGAGTTTCTCGTATGAGAACATAAATCTGGAATCAAAGTCCATGGTCGAACACCTAAAGTGTTCATATCAGGTCAAAATGAAAGAAAGCAATTGAGGCTGAACCATAATCGCGAATGAAAGTCTTAGAACCTGTTCGTTCAGACTTAGTCGGTTGTTATGAAATAATGAGGTGGTGAAAGCGATGGTTCAATGATCCCTGTAGAAATCTATATTCTCCTGTTATGAATGAAATAATGTGCCGTTATATAATAACACTAGCAGATGACATAAATAAGATATGCAGTTATCGGATTCTGATAATCCTCGATGGGATCCCTGAAGGAACCCAAAGCTCGATCCCTAAAGGACTCTGTGTTTTTAATGAGAAAGTAAAATACAACTTGTCTACATATGTAAACAAAACTCATACCTGATAAACTTTTCCCTGATGCTAGGATATGATCTTACTTAATAGCATCTCCTAGAAGATTGCATTTTCCTGAAGAGAAATTAAAATCACCAGTTGATCAAAAATACACCAACGATTGTGCAATCCCTAGAAGTGGATAAGGACCTATCTAAGACCCAAGGGAATAAAACGAGGAAATTAAGAACCAGAAGTTCGGCATATAAGCACATATGAAGTGCATCTCCTAACAAAAGTTAATGGAGTGGTAATATTCTCTATTACCACAAAGGTATCACATGTTCGGTGTTAATGGAAAATTTATTAATCCCCTGAGTGCCAAAAATTAAGACTGGTTATTCTGTGATAGTATAAAGATTTTTGGTCATATGGTACTACTCAGATAAGATTGATAAATGTTAAAGACCCTGAAAGGTTTTGCTAAGTCACATCCTGAAGAAATGTGGCACTACAATTAATTACCCCCATATATTGATTAGGATAAGTATACTGGCCTGCATTCATTTCTTAAAAGCAGTGGAACGATAAGGCTTCACCGGAAATGGTCTTCGGGGGGGAGTATATGCTAAACTTTTATAGTTATGTATGAGATTCAGAAAATCTTGACTTTAGTCATACCCAAAAGGTATTGACTTAATGATCACGACCCTGAAGGTCTTTCTACCTATCGATATAAGTCCAATCGATGGACATGATAAAAGTCTTGAAGATCATAATATATCCTGAAGATAAGTATTACATATCCTGAAGATAAGTATCACAAATCCTTAAGATAAGTGTTGCACTCTTTTCCCTTAATAAGTTTTCCCATTGGGTTTTCTTATTTAAAGGGTTTTTAATGAGGCAACAACTGCAATATAATTTAACGTGTGCTGTGTACTCTTTTCTCCATTCCTTTTTTTTCACTGGGTTTTTGGAAGGAGTTTTTAATGAGGCATATGCATATTGTGGTATGAAGCCTCGCCAGAATGTGTTTGGCTTCGATGAACGATTAGCCACATTCAAAAGTCGTGATGCATGAACAGTATTAATAACCCCACCATTATCTATGAAGATAATGCTGCTTGTGTTACACAAATGCAAATAGGCTATGTTAAGAGCAATAACACGATGCATATTGCTCCTAATGCTTTTATCGTCATGAGCTCCAAAGAATGGGGAGATAAAGGTATTGAATGCTAAGTCTTGTGATAATCCAGCAGATTTATTCACAAAATCACTACCGGCTACTAGTTTTCACAAGTGTGTTCGAAGCATTGGTATGAGACGACTTAGAGAGTTACAAGGTTCAGGGGGAGCGAATCTCTGAACCACAACCTATATATAAGGTCAGAAGACTTACCTGATCTTGAAGATCTAAATGTTGCACTCTTTTCCCTTTGTGAGTTTTTCCTGAAGTTTTCTCACACAAGGTTTCTAATGAGGCAACAAGTGCCACAAGTAATGAATGAAATGTACTCTTTTCTCTATTCCTTTTTTCCCACTGGGTTTTTGGGAGGAGTTTTTGATGAGGTATGTGCATACCGCAGTATTCGCTCCAGGGGAAGTGTTACAAAACCTAGGGTTTCAGTTATGGGCAAATACCCAAACTACCCCTCTCCTTGTCTTCTATATATATAGGGGCTTTGTGCCATGTAATAAGGTGAGACAAGATCAATAAAGACTACAATTGTGATACTCTATCCCCTGTGTCTTATGCGATTATTGGTGAAGATTGTATTGCGAATTGCATTGCCGTTGTCGATTTGCAACGATTCTTAACAGCCTGCTGTGCTAAAGCCTCCGTGGGCGCCAAATGGCACGACACGTGCATCTTCTCGTGATTTTCCCTCTAACAAACTTGAGTTAGCGCTCAGTTTGGCGTTAGTTTATGACCTCTTTTTACTGTAACTGAGTTGTCTTATTTGGCATAATTAAATTTTAAAAATGTAAAAATAAAAAACATATTAGCCCATTACGAACAATGCAAAGGAATACAGGAAAAAAGGCAAAAAAACACAAAAAATGTAAAAAAATCATAAAAAGAAAAATTACTAAATAGTGAGCAAAACAGAAACCAGAAGTAGAATCTGGCTTTAAACTAAATTAAGCACAACTTGAGTTAGATGTGCGCACGATGCACGGAAATAAATTTAGATCATGTTTTTTTATCTATGGTTCTTGTTAAATAAATAAATAGAACAATTTTCATAACCGTTTTGAAATAATTTCTTGAGTTATTATTTTAAAATAGCTTACCAATTTTTAATTTATTGATACAAACATTCATAGTATGGTTAAAAACTATAAATCACATCTATAAATTACAGCAGAAACAAACCTACCTTTTCTTCGTGACGGTGAAAGCGATGGATGGATGTGATAGTAGACATGGTGGATCTAGCAAGAGATTCGCACGTCGGTGAAGGCGACAAAGTGATCAGCAAGAGAGATCTCCCTCAAAACGTTTGAGTCTGATTGACACGCTTTGCTCGCTTACGTGGGGAGTAACAGATTGACACGCTTTGCAGCTCGAGAAAAGGCCCTTAAAAAATGGTTAAAAAAGGCCACTTACACTTTTACATCGATGTAGTACTACTGTACTTTACTGTACTAGTATGTCTCATAGTGTAGATTATAGGAGTATCGAAGCATGCAGTAGTCTGTTCACTTGTGCCTGCTCGGTATATTTCAAGGGCCGATACCAAGGCCATGCTAATTCGGCATCGCTTAGTGCGTATGACTCTGTACAGATCAAAATTATATGTAATTATCTTTCTATTTATAATTTGTTGTGTGAGTAATTAGAATTTAAAAACTATAAGCTATGGACTATAACAGAAAAACCACTAGTACACAATCATGTGATCATATGCGATCATGCATACACGGATGGGTATACGCGACCGCGTAGGATCATGGATCACCACACACTTTTTAAGTTGAAGCATCGATCATTGCATGCGAACGGACAGCCCCCAGAGAAGTGGATCTGGCTGGCCAGGTGTAAGGGAGACAGCAGGCGAGCAATTCTAGGAGCATGCATTATTCATTCTCTCACCTTTGGACCCGGGCCAGCCTTTGAACTATCATGCATTGTTTGTTCTCTCACCTTTTGCCTGCATGCCACCTCAGTTATCTTCACACCTGCACAAGCACGGCAACACCGGCATCCTCTCTGTTCACTCCTTCCTCGCTTCCTTCCCACGGCTTCCATTTCCTCAAAAAGCTTGCATAGAGAGCAGCCCCCCTCATCCTCTCACAGGCAATATCGGTCGATTGGCTAGAATAAGTGGCAAGAGGAGAGGATGGCGACCATGAAGTTAGGTTCCAAGCCGGAGATGTTCGTCCTCGAAGGCCTCACATGGTTATCTCGACTCCTCACTTCTTTCAGATGTGTTGATCGATGATATACTTCGATTTTCTTAAGACACCTGCGTGTCTGAAGATTCAAATTTTGTTAGTCTAAAAATATATAGGTTTAGCGACACAAAAGCGGTGCCATTTTTGCGAAAGTATTTTCTGTGATCATAATTCTGTAGTTGTTTTTTTTCGATGAAATAACTTTGTAGCGGTTAACAATATATCGTAAAATAGATTAACGATCAATATTTAGTTTGGAGACTGTGCCAGGTCAATTCATACCTTATAAAAATGGATGATCGAATGTTATATTTGTGCTTTGTTATATGCTTTGTTATATGCAACCGTAAGGTTTTATTTGTAATGGTGGCCCCCGTTCATTTGGGTTTGAGCTTCTGACTTCTGATTTATTTTTTTCTGTATTTATTTGTATTATACGTGATGGGCTAATATATTTTTTTTCTATTTTTAGATTTTTTAAATTAATTATACCAAATAAGCCAATGTTAGCTATAGTGTAATTTTAACTAGTTACAATGCAATTTCAGCTATAAACCATTAAATTTTAGTTCAATCGAGCGGCCTCATAGTAGGTTGTGAAACAATCATTTTTCACATCTAGACTTGATTGGACTGAGAATGCGGATGGTGCATGCTATCTAACATAGGAATGGAAGAAGAAATTTTTCTCAAAAAAAGGAATGGAAGAAATTCTCGCTTGTTACAACATTGTTAGTGTGCCATGTGCTACGTTCTATAGTCACCACGTGGGTTTATTCAATTCACTTCAACCGTTTCCATCTAGCTATCCTTGTACTTATTATTCGTTGGTTTGAAGTCACGAGCATGCATGGTTCAGATGTTGACGTGATTCATCTCAACTTTTTCCCAGGAGGTGCATGACCGAGCTTGAGAGTGATGTTGTTGTCGAAGTAGGAGAGATGTCCTTTTACCTCCACAAGGTTAGCAGTGTCTTATCTCTAAATCACCGTTAATCATTATTACATTGCACCGGCCTTACTAAACTAACCTAGGGCATCTTCAATAGTAACCAACCGAGTCGACTCTTACCTCTATGTCACCCAAAATTCTAGTAAGAAGAGAAAGATGTAAAGAGAGAATATATCATCTCTTATAAAAAAAGATAACTTAATCCGTAAAATATCACAAATAGTGAGGAAGTATGAGTAGGAAAATTATAGTGAAAATAATATACAAATAGTTAGATGAATAATTTTAAAGATAAATTATTAGAGATGTTGTCCCTAGTGATATCTTTAGGTGAGTTAAAGGATGTACTTATTTGAGCTTCAGTTTTTAGCTTCTTAATTTTGTCTTTTTTCTATTTTTTAGATTTTTTATCTTTTTTCTTATTTTTTGTATTATCCATGATGATGTAACTTACTTTTAATTTAATTATAAAAAGCTAATCGTGGCTACAGTGAAAAAAAGAGCTTTCAATGATGCCAAAAAGCTAAAAGATAAAAGGCATGTTTTTTCTGGCTATAGCTTTTAGTTTTTACTTGAAATTTTTGAATTTTAGTTGTTCATGACAGAGATTACTAAAAGAGATAGTTGTATACGATTTTAAATAATAGACTTTTAACGTGTATAATAATTAACTTTTAAATATTATAACAAATGTTAAAAGCCGCAGCACAAGGCCGAAACCCAGATGAGATAATATTAAGAAATTGACTATTCATGCTGATGGGACTGATGGTGCATCATTATTGTTCTTGTCGGGCCAGTTCCCGCTACTGAGCCGGAGCGGCGTGCTGGAGCGGATGATCAGCGAGTACCAGCCACAGGCCGACGGCGGCGGCATGTGCACGCTGCAGCTGGACGACATCCCGGGCGGCGCCAAGGCGTTCGAGCTGGCGGCCAGGTTCTGCTACGAAGTCAAGATCGAGCTCAACGCGCTCAACGTGGTGTGCCTCCGCAGCGCCGCCGAGTACCTCCACATGACGGACGACTACGCCGAGGGCAACCTCATCACGCAGGCCGAGTCCTTCCTCGCTGACGTGCTCGCCAACTGGAAGGACTCCATCAAGGCGCTCGAGACCTGCGAGGGCGTCCTCCCCACCGCCGAGGACCTCCACATCGTCTCCCGTTGCATCACCGCGCTCGCCTCCAAGGCCTGCGCCTCCGATGCCGCCTGGCCCCAGGCAGCCGCGCCGGCCAGGAACGCAAGCCTCGACAGGGACACGTTGTGGAACGGCATCGGCTCCGGGGACACGCCGCGTGGCGCCGCCTCGGCGGCGGTGTCCGGGATGGACTGGTGGTACGAGGACGTGTCGTTCCTAAGCCTGCCCATGTTCAAGCGGCTTATCCAGGCGATGGAGGGAAAGGGCATGCGCGCCGAGAGCATCGCCGGCGCCATCATGTTCTACGCGGGGCGGTTCCTCCCGGGCCTGAAGCGCAACACCAGCTTCAGCAACGCCAGCTTCGCCGTCGACTTCGGTGGCGTCGACACCGGCAGCCGCAGCGTCACCCCGCGTGCCGCCAACGTCTCCGCGCCGTCCGAGAGCGACCAGAGGTACTTCCTGGAGGAGATCGTGGCGCTGCTGCCAACCAAGAAGGGCGTCGCCTCCACCAAGTTCCTGTTCGGGATGCTCCGCACGGCGATGCTCCTCCACGCCAGCCCTCTGTGCCGGGAGAACCTGGAGCGGCGGATCGGCGCGCAGCTCGAGGACGCCTCGCTGGACGTCCTGCTCGTGCCCAACCTCGGGTACACCGTCGAGACGCTATATGACATCGACTGCGTGCAAAGGATACTGGACTACTTCATGTCGTCAATGGACGGGCACGGGACAGGGTACACGTCGTCGGCGGTGCCGGAGGAGGGCAGCCTGGGGGTGTCCCAGGCCTGGACGCCGACCGCACAGTCGCCGATCACCATGGTGGCCAAGCTCATGGACGGGTACCTCGCGGAGGTGGCGCCGGACACCAACCTAAAGCTACCCAAGTTCCAAGCACTCGCCGCCGTGGTACCCGACTATGCGCGGCCCGTCAACAACGGCATCTACCGCGCTATTGATATATACCTCAAGGTGACAGACACATCGCTGCATACACATTTCATTCTGTGATGTTTTCGATGGCACGTAATGACGTAAATCGGTAAATGACACGTCCATGCATGCACGGGTATCCATGCGTGCAGTCACACCCGTGGCTGTCGGAGTCGGAGCGGGAGCAGCTGTGCCGGCTGATGAACTGCCAGAAGCTGTCGCTGGAGGCATGCATGCACGCGGCGCAGAACGAGCGCCTGCCGCTGCGGGTGGTGGTGCAGGTGCTCTTCTTCGAGCAGCTCCGCCTCCGCACGTCCATCGCCAGGTGGTTCTTCGTGTCCAACAACGTGGCGGCCGACGGCATGCACCCGCACCCGGGCAGCGGTGCCATCATCCCCAAGGGCGCCGCCGCCGGCCAGGCGGTTGTCGACGGTTACAACGATGCCGACGCGCCCGAGGGGAAGGGGAGCGAGGCCATAACCGACGTGAAAGAGCGGGTGTCGGAGCTGGAGAAGGAGTGCCTGAGCATGAAGCAGGAGATCCGGCGGCTCGGGAAGCCCAAGAGGTCGTGGAGAATCCTCACCAGGAAGTGCGGGTTCGGCGCCAAGGTGCAGCAAGCGCAGCCTGCCACAAGCGGCAAATAGAGGCGCTACGGAATCTCAGCATAAGTTCGAGCCAGAATTTTCTCCCGATCCACTTGTTTTTAAGTCGTAGCCTTCCTTCAGTTCTTAAATTTTTGTTAGTCTTTTGCGCTTTGGCTAAGCTGGGCTAGTTAGCGTAACGCAATAAGGCAGGCAAGTGTTTTCTGTTGTTTCTGGTTATCTTCATAATAAACCAAGTGAAATAGTGGTTTCTGTTTTTTGTTGTTTCTGGTTATCTTCAGGAAATTTTTTCTTTATATTACATTAACCATACTGCAAGGAAATAGTGATTAGGTTAAACCAAGTGATTTCCCTCAGCGCGAAGAATCAGTTGAGCTCCAAAGAACAATAATGATCTTGCAAGTTGTTAAAAGAGTACATATCAGGCAGGCAAGTGAATTCCCCCCAAAAAAAATCAGTTACCTGTAAGCACATCTGAACCTAGGTAAGAAATGAAGCACGGACAACGCTTTCAGATACCATCCATACAAGGCTCTGGTATATATTACAGGAAGTCAAGAAGATCTTTAGCTATAGGTATTCTCAGAGACGCACAACATATGTATAGGGTTGTACAAGAAGCCATCACCGATCGGCGCATCCTATTCTCTTACGTTCAGCAAGGCCGCTCTATCAAAAGGCTGATCTCATAGCACCACACGCTGCCTCACGTTTCATCTCTGCAGCTTTCCCACTCCCACGGAAGTACATATATACTTGCTGCATTCCAAACCACCAAGTTCAGAATGACAATCTCTCCGAGCGGGAAAAAAACAGAATGGCAAAAGAAATTTTATCGCAAAAGGATGAAAATCTGAATGAGATTAACAAACTGTAGTGCAAACGTGACATCCTTGATAAAAAAGAATATCTATTCTGAAGGCACCATATGATGCATGACTTTGTGTCTTGCTTGAGTTCATAGCATCTCATCTGTTATCTATGACCGTTCTGGACCTTGGTTCTCCTAACCAAGTCTCAGTGCTCCTTGCCATTAATCATAGTTGATTTCAAACTATCTGTAGAAAAGTAGACCAAGCAACCATTTTTTTAATACAAGTTATTTGTAACTTGACTCACATTAGTCCTGATGAGGCTAGAATAATCCTCAAATTATGACGTCATTATATACTTTAAATATATCCCTTATTAGTAAGAGAAAATTCATAGAGTGATCGTAAGCTCTTTTGTGACCATCACGTAGTCGTAAAACTATCCTATAACTACTTAGTCTTAATCATTTTACAACCATTTCATAGTCGTAAGTTCTTCTGTGACCATAAGTTAGTCATAAACGGTTCTACAACCACGTTATGGCTGTAGACCTTTCTATGACCAAAGTATCTTTAACCAGCCTGTCTACGACGATATAGCACACTGTGGGTTTGTCTCACATGGCAGTTAGAACGTGCGTTTATGCCCAATATGCCCAATAACCGTCCACGATCTCTCTCTAATAACAACCATCGAATAGCGGATGGCTAGTTACGTCCCTCTAACAATAATTTCCCTCTGGCGGTTATATCCTGAAGTGTTATGACGTCTCTTAGCGCGGGAAAATGGTCGTCGTTTTATGAGCTGTATAAGGGTTGACGTCGGAGGAAGAAGGGATCAGATACAATAGATTCAGGAGATATCACAAGTCCTTTTCGCATTACTCTGTTGTAATCGTCTTCTTTGAGCAATAGTGATACAGAACGTAGGGTTGTTATTCTTCAAGAGAAGGTCCAAACCTATATAAAAATTTTCATATCTTTTGTGTACTCGTAGCCTGTCTCTTAAGAGAGTTTCCCTCAAATCTATTCAAATTATATATAAAATCGATATTAAAACATCGATAAGTCCAATCATGCAACGTGTAACATATATGCACCAAACCCAAGCTCCTAGGACAATTGCCAAATCAATCCTCAATATTTCAACACAAACTACTCACAAGTCGATATGACCGTCATGGAGAGGCGTATCATACCACCTAAGACTCAGGGGAGCGGTCTGACCACCACTCACCCCTTAGCTTGAAACCTTATGGAAATTTAGAACTCTATCCCCTCTTGGCTCTAATTTCCTTTGCAAATGCAAATACGAACAAACACATACTCAAACATAAATACTTAAGTGTTTAGTGTCCATTTCTAAAAACATCCAGAATCTTACACCATCAGTCTGACTACCATACAATAGCCGGTTAGACCACTTAGGCCTAGCAGTTTGACTACCTATGTAAGTCGATCAGACCAGCTCCTGACTGATGACAGCTCTAAAATTACAATCACCTGAAAAAAACAAACTCATAAAGTTCCAATAACACATACAGACCACAATTAATTACTCGTCACAAATCACAAATTGACCTCGACGTAGTCTCAGACCCTAGTCCGAATGTCGTTTGTGCTACATGGTATGCTCGGCAAGATTATTTGAGGATTGCTTTTAACCTTCCCAGGCTGACCTTTTTTTCCTGACTAGGAGGATGATTTCACGTCGTTGGAGATGTAACCCAGTACCATGCATTCGCGAATCGTGCATCCCATGCCGCACCAACAGGAACTCATCCAGGGCAGTCGATGTTCAGGGCTATGACATGGAGGAACTGAGGCCGTTGCAGGCTTGCAGCTCCTCACGCGCCTCGATCTGGGCAAGCATGGATGCCTATGTTACGAAACCTAGGGTTTCAGTTATGGGCAAATACCCAAACTACCTCTCTCCTTATCTTCTATATATATAGGGGCTTTGTGCTATGTAATTAGATGAGACAAGATCAATAAAGACTACAATTGTGATACTCTATCCCATGTGTCTTGTGCGATTATTGGTGAACATTGTATTGCGAATTGCATCACCGTTCGTCGGTTTGCAACGATTCTTAACACGTTATCAGCACGAGTCTCTACAACGGTGTATGGTATGCAATTTCTCAAATCCATCTCATGGCAATTATTTCTAGTCATAGATCAATTTGCAATTTATGGCTCAGATCTAGAATACAGTAGATCAATTACATACTATCCTTAGAACCATCTCGTATGGATTAACAACCAACCAATCAACCAAGCCAGGCTGTCGATGCGCCGAGCCGACACCGCCGCTGCACTGTGCCACCTCACGTCCGGCCGCCACCGGCGCTGCCGTAGCGCTGCTGATGGAGATCCAGCAAAGGATAATGTTCCCGATCTTTCGATGAGAGTGGGGATAACTCGATTTGGTAGAAGTTCGACGTTGGGCTACCCGACTACAACGACCACAGGGTTGTTGCGCCTTAGCGACAGTTACACCGAAACCAATTTGTTGTTGTTCTTGCCGTGCCAAGAACAACCTTAAACCTGCTAGCAATCGAAGAACATGAAGGATCGGAAACGGCAACAGAGGGGGGTGAATGGTGGCTTTTTAAAAATACCCCAAGTATTCGCACAAAATTCTTCTCTGATAGCTATAGTAGCTATTAAGCAAGAAAATGAATTTTGCTCACTGAAATTTCCGTAGAAAACCAACCAATAACTGACTCTGAAAAGAGAGACTGGACTACATTTAAAAGGCCAAAGGGAATGCAGAACGGAGATTTAAGTAAGTGATCAACAGAAATAGCACATAACTTCTGTGAAGCAAAAGAGTGGGCAGCAGTAGTTATGTGACTATTGCAAAGGTCCTGATTTTTGCCCACACACAACCAACCGAAAGCAAGAGAAAGGGGAAGTTAATGCTGTTGTCTAAAACAAATAAACAAGCAGCAACAGAATGTTGAGAACAGCCCTGAAGACACCAAAAGAGCTGGCCGACAAACAGTTAAAGCAGCAGATCAAAATAGAAAGCCAAAAGGGAAAACAGCTGTCCTAACCGAAAAGCCTACTGCAGAAAACTGCCATTCTGCACACTGAAAAGAAGAAAGGTAGCACCTGAAAAAGTACTAGAACCTTCACCCAAACAAAAGAAAAAGAGGCTGCTGTTGCCGAACCTTCACAGGAGAACACACACTGCAGAAGATAGAAGCAATCGAACATAAAGACTGCTCATAGCCGAACAGAACCAGGAGTTTCTGACTGCCCTTAAAACAGTAATCAGCATTGCAGATCAGAGAGAGATAAACTGCAGCACTAAAGGTGGACTGCACCTCTGAAAACAACCAGCGAACTGCACAAGGAACCGAAACTGCAACAATGCAGAGAACTGCACTTGAAAAGGAAAAACTGCGAAAATAGCAAGAGAGGAAGAACCTGCAGCCAACCAAGAATGCAGACCACCAGAAAACAGGGAACAGATGCTGTCCAAACTGACCAAAAAGAGCACAAACTGCAACCGATCTGCCTGCAACTATGGACTGCGCAATCGAACCTACTTTTGCTCCTAGGAATGGATGACAAAATGGTCTTGAAGTTAATCCCAGTTCATAGCAAAAGAGACTTGTAGCAACCTGAGCAAGATCTTCAATTTAAACGAAGAAGACAAGGAAAAAGAAAATCTGCTTGAGATAAGAGCAATAAACAGCGATTCTAATCATTTGCTTTAGGGATGAACTAGCCAAAAGGCCTTGATGTGATTCCCCGTTCAAAGCAAATAAATCGTAGCTAAACGATCAACGAAACAACTCCGAAACAAGAGAATAAACAACATCAAATAAACCACTCGGACACAAGAAACTTCATATTAAGACGAAGAGCGATGAATGATTATAATAGAGGAATGTTTACATCAACTCTTCCATGTCTCACTCAAAAATAAACACAAAGAGAGAACTAAATGAAACTCTAACTCTTCACACCACACTCTCTTCTAGAGCACAAGCATTAGGAAACCCTAACACTCACACCCATCTCTCTCTCAATTGCACTTCTCCCACTAGAGAGCACCTCTATTTATAGCCTTCACTAATGGGTTTACAAACACTTTACCCATTAGGTCACAACAACTCTCCACTAATGGGTTTACACACTATTTTACCTATTAGGTCACAACAACTCTCCACTAATGGATCATTCCATAACCAAATCCACTTCCTTATGTGCAGCCTTGCGCATTTACCAAAATACCATTCCTGCACCTTCCAGGAAGCTTCCTCGTTTCTTGCCGTCTAAGTCTCGCAACCACTTCGAGTTCTTGCCGTCTTCGACACATCTTGACCGCTTTGACCTCAGCACCGCCTGTGCCTAGTCCAGTCACCCCGTGTCTCACCACGACTCCGTCTCAAAGTCCTGCAGCCAACACCGACAAGAAAACGCATCACATAGCACCGCACAAAATATTATAATTAAATCGTTAGCATCCATAAATAGCACAAAATGCCCGAAACAAAATCTAACTTTTCAGAACACGAGTCAATTACTCATCACACAACTGGGGTTACCTCCACATGGTCTCTCAATCTCTCTCTTGATGAGTATATTGACAAACATAGAAAAAGCATAGAGTTGAGTTTGTGAGTCGAACATGGTCTAAAAGAAAATTAAGGAAGCTAAAACCATGTCGACAAAAGAGAAAACTGGAGCAGAAACTGAAAGAGTAAATTTTTCTACAAAGCTCCAGAAGGCTTTTTCTCCAAAATTCTCCCCCTCTTGACAATAAAATCAACAAGATGCTCAAGAAAAAATGAAATGACTTCAAGTTATTTATTTTAAGCATTTGAAGCCATGAAGATTATCCGAAATGACTTTTTGAGTATTACACCAAGCCATAACTCATAAGAGTGCTATCAAGATCATGACGATTCATGTATAGACAAGTTAAACCAAATAAGCCATAATTTGAAATTTAGCCAATTTTCTTAGCAAGTCAAGTTAACTAAGATTATAGTCTAGCTTAAGGTATCCAAAGATGATGCAAGCCATGTCAAATAATCTAAGTGGAACTGAGAAGCTAGTATTAAGCTAGTTTAGAGTGCTACAAGTTCAAGAATGAATCATTTGATCAAGTACTTGATCTTTTTTGTAAATAAGCAAATTTAGCACAATTGACATTTTCTGAAAATTATTTTTGGCTTTATCTTAGCAAAGAAAGTCCTGGACTAGGAGCCATCCACAACTGCCTCCTAAACTTCAACCATTTTCACATATTTATTTTCTTAGCCATGTGCTAGATCTCAAGCCTTATACGACCACTTCAAACGAGAAGCTTAAGAAGGTGATCTTGGTCAACCAAAACTCCCCCTGAGTTTATGCCTAGTGCAATGGAAAGCAGTCCCATTAGGTCACAACAACTCTCCACTAATGGGTTTACACACTATTTTACCCATTAGGTCACAACAACTCTCCACTAATTGATCACTCCATAACCAAATCCACTTCCTTATGTGCAGCCATACGCATTTACCAAAATACCATTCCTGCACCTTCCGGGAAGCTTCCTCGTTTCTTGCCGTCCAAGTCTCGCAACCACTTCGAGTCCTTGCCGTCTTCGACACATCTCGACCGCTCTGACCTCAGCACCGCCTGTGCCTAGTCCAGTCACCTCGTGTCTCACCACGACTCCGTCTCAAAGTCCTGCAGCCAACACCGATAAGAAAATGCATCACATAGCACCGCATAAAATATTATAATTAAATCGTTAGCATCCATAAATAGCACAAAATGTCCGAAACAAACTCTAACTTTTCAGAATACGAGTCAATTACTCATCACACAACTGGGGTTACCTCCACATGGTCTCTCAATCTCCCTCTTGATGAGTATATTGACAAATACAGAAAAAGCATAAAGTTGAGTTTGTGAGTCAAACATGGTCTAAAAGAAAATCAAGGAAACTAAGACCATGTCAACAAAAGAGAAAACTGGAGCAGAAACTGAAAGAGCAAATTTTTCTGCAAAGCTCCAGAAGGCTTTTTCTCCAAAATTCTCCCCCTTTTGGCAATAAAATCATCAAGATGCTCAAGAAAAAATGAAATGACTTCAAGTTATTTATTTTAAGCATTTGGAGCCATGAAGATTATCCGAAATGACTTTTTGAGTATTATACCAAGCCATAACTCATAAGAGTGCTATCAAGATCATAATGATTCATGTATAGACAAGTTAAACCAAATAAGCCATAATTTGAAATTTAGCCAATTTTCTTAGCAAGTCAAGTCAACCAAGATTATAGTCTAGTTTAAGGTATCCAAAGATGATGCAAGCCATGTCAAATAATCTAAGTGGAACTGAGAAGCTAGTATTAAGCTAGTTTAGAGTGCTACAAGTTCAAGAATGAATCATTTGATCAAGTACTTGTTCTTTTTGTAAATAAGCAAATTTAGCACAATTGACATTTTCTGAAAATCATTTTTGGCTTTATCTTAGCAAAGCAAGTCCTGGACTAGAAGCCATCCACAACTACCTCCTAAGCTTCAACCATTTTCACATATTTATTTTCTTAGCCATGTGCTAGATCTCAAGCCTTATGCGACCACTTCAAGCGAGAAGCTTAAGAAGGTGATCTTGATCAACCAAAACTCCCCCTGAGTTTATGCCTAGTGCAATGGCAAGCAGTCTCATGAGAAAGAGTTGGTGAGATCAGTTTTTTCCGCACAAAAGAGATCATTTTGCGTTTGCTAAATGTAGTTTTTGACCAAGGAGTTAGAGATAATTCATGCTTCACACAGAAACTAGCATAGCTCAATCTAAAACTCAATAAAGATTCAAGACTCAACTCAGCCTATTTGACATGGCATGAATCATAAAAGGATAATTAAAGGCAGACTAGTCTCAAGAGCTATCATGATAAGAATTAATGCAAGTTATGCAATTTTTAATCAACTTATCATGGCAAAGACTATACTACACATATAAAGTCATGATAAATCTAGCAATTAAGCACAAATCATGGCAAGATGTAATGCATTGTAAACAGATCATAATTGGATAATAATCAAGGCTCCATGTAGTTATATTACAATACAGAATGAAATGCAAGAAAATCCAGCTCCCTCTCAACATAAGATGCACTTTTAGTTCAAGTTGAGTTATGTCAAAAATAAAATCTAGAAGCTCCCAAATGAACTCCTCTTGAACCAAAGCAATAAAACGAGAAGCTGGCAAAGAAATCAGAAAAGCAGTCCTTAAAGCATAGACAAGATATAGAGGAGATTATGGCTCAGACTGACTCTCATCTACCCCATGAGACTCTAGGACTATCAACTGGTCTTCTAACACACTAGAGAGTAAACATGTTCCCTGTCTACCCAAGGGTGGCCCAACCCTTGCTAGACATATAAGAAGTGAGTGAACTCGACCTAGTGAGAAGAGAGACAGCTAATAAGCAACATCCTAGCATCACAAGATGAGAGAGAAAACTGAGCAACTAGACGAGAGAAGCACTCTAATCTATGCTGAAAGGACTAACCCAAAAGCACCCTTATGCAATGCAATGAAGAAGGACAGAAGTAGTAAATATGATAATGCATAAAGCACAAAGCTCCCCTTCACAACAGTCCATAAGGACAAACCACCCCAAGCTCTCCCCGCAAGGCTGAAAACTTAGAGCTATCCAAAGGCTTGGTAAAGATATCAGCTAACTGGTGGTCACTCTCCACAAACTGGAGCACTATGTCACCCTTCTCCACATGGTCTCTAAAAAAATGATATCTGATATCGATGTGCTTGGTCCGAGAGTGCTGCACTGGGTTCTTAGCAATGTTAATAGTAGAAGTGTTATCACAAAAGAGTGGAACACTGTCTATAACTAACCCAAAGTCCTGCAAGGTTGAAGCCATCCAGAGTATCTGGCTACAGCAACTGGCGGCAGCAACATACTCGGCCTCTGTGGTGGACTGTGCAACACCGGACTGCTTCTTAGAAGACTAAGAAACAAGAGAAGTGCCAATGAATTGGCAGGTGCCAGAAGTGTTCTTCATGTCTATCCTGTAGCCAGCGAAGTCGGCGTCGGAGTAGACTCTGAGGGAAAGACAGGACGAGGAAGAGTATCAGATACCATAGTCTATGGTAGCTCAAAAGTACCGGAAGATGCGTTTCACCGCCTAGCGGTGAGATACGTGAAAAGCCTGAAATCGAGCACACAGACACACAGAGAAGTGTATGTCCGGTCTTGAGGCAGTGAGGTAAAGAGGGAACCGATCATGCTTCTGAACTCCTTCTGATCAACTGGCTTGCCATCCACATCTGAATTGAGTGAAGCTGATGATGCCATCGGAATTGACACTGGCTTGCCATCACTCATGTCAAAGTGCTTTAGTGTCGAGACCCGAATATGCAAATTCGGTCTCTCTGTGTAAACTGCACTAGTCCAGGATCACGCTAGTGCACACAGTCCAACATAGATGTCATCACAGTCATACACACGACAAGAATAAAGGAAAACTCGGATGTCGATAAAATATCAAAGGTACGACCTTATGGCCAAGCTTACAATAACTCTAGCCGGAAGGGCTTAACAAAATAGCAGCGGAAATCCAAAATAAAGCGTAGCGACCAATCGACAAGCCACAGGCTATCGAGTGGAGAACGAAGCCTAATCCGTGAAGTCATCATAGTACTCTCCTTCTGGCACCTCCTGCTGATAGTACTCCTCTCCCTCAACTGAGCAACATAGGCGTAAAGCCGTGAGTACATTGGTACTCAGCAAGTCGTTTGTAACAATAAATGCAATATAATATGCAAGGCTTACCAAAGGAAGGCTGAAAGGTTAATTTGCATAAAGGCATTTATTGATGAAATATATTAAATAACTTGAAAGCGAAAGTTAACTGAAAACAGTAATAATAGATAATCAAAGGAATAAACAAGAACCACTTGTGAACACCAATTCACAAGTTAAACCAACAGTGAACTACCTGTCCACCCCCAACATAAACCACCAAGTTATAAATGAAACACTAACCCTCGTGTGAAATCCCCGAGCATTGTCCATGACCGAGGACGCGGCTATTCGAATAGTTTTACACTCTGCAGAGGTTGCACAACTGTACCCACACGATGTGATTAGCCTAGGCCTAAGGAAATCACAACAAGGCCTTTACAATGCTCTACCTCAACCCAATCTTGCCCGCTAGGGTTTCGCATCACACCCCCCCTTGCGCCACATGGAAATCAGCAACCATGTCTATCACAATGGCAGAATTGAATTGAAATATTACAAATTAATCAGCCAGGTCCATCCCATAATAGACATGTGGTTTGCACGATTAAGCTCAGATCAATGGCGCACAAAGTTAAGTCCTTAACATTACCCGGGCGAGACTACCACATCCCCAAAGTACAATCACTTTTCCTTTCTCGCACGATCACTCGCCCGAGTGCAAAGCCAATTTGTATAACCAAGCCAACGTCACACCAATGACGTGACACAAATTTTACTACACGTGGCACCAACCACAGTTTCATATGTCATTAAGTCAAGTTAATAATTTAACATGTGTGGTGAGACCAATAGTAAATATAAACTGGCTAAGCAATCTAATCGTACCAACCCATGTGATAAATAAACTAGCATCACTAATAAATTTCCCAACCTATGGTGACAAAGGCATCATGGTATTTCAAAGTGTCAAGGAGGTATAATTGCAATTGGGACAATAACTACCTGTGCAACGGTTTAAAATAAAAATAGCAATGCAATGTAATTTAAAGCAAAATAATTAAATAATAGTTTGTAAAATTGGGTTCAACATGATCAAGGGACACGACTTGCCTTCGTTATGCTCAGCGGGGTACTCCTGGTCTTCTGGCGCGAAACCTGCTCCTCCGGAATCCGAATCTAACGAGAGAGAAAACGACCGGAAACAAAGAAACACATAAAATGACAAGAAAATGAACTCCAAAATTCACAAAACCAGAACCAACAGCTAGAGCTCGATTTTAGATGAATTTAGAAAAAAGAACGGGGTCAATCGGAGCTAGGACGGAGGAGAACGGGCTCCCGGAAAATTAATTCTAAAATTAATTCGGAAAAATCGGAAAAGTTACTTGTCTTTGTGAACCCGGTCCACGAAATTCGAGTCCACCGTGGACGCGGTCCACGTAATGATGCACGGGGCGGCCGACGCGGGCGGGCGTGGCGACGTGGCGGCGGCATATGCCGCCACGTGGCACATCTTGACGTGGCGGTGGCGTGGCTGCCACATGGCCGGGGCGGCTAGGCCGACGTGGCGCCGACGTGGCTTGCCACGTGTCATGCCACGTGGGCTAGGGCTGACGTGGCACGCGCTGGTGCTGCCACGTGGCTAGGCTGAGCTGGCGGCTCGGGCGCGGGCGGCGTCGGCGGGATCCGACGGCGGGGGCGCGCACGCGGCCGATCTGGGCCCTCGGCTCGATCGAGCGCGGCGGGATTGCGCGCGAAGCGCGGCGCGGCGACGGTCGATCGGCGACGCGTGGCGGCTCGCCGCGCGCGCGTCGCGGCGCGCGCGCGCGGCGCGCGGCGAGCGCGGATCGCAGCGCGGGCGGCGCGTGGTCGGGCGCGAGGGCGGATTGGCGGCAGCGTGGCGGGTGCGCGGCGCGGCGGCGACGGTCGCGGGCGCGCCGCGCGCGCGCGAGGCGAGGCGAGGCGGCGCGGCGGGCGGCGGAGGCGACGCGGCGAAACGGCGCGAGGAGCTCACCGGCGGCGACGCGGCGGCGCTCTCGCTCCGGCGACCTCGGGCGACGGCGGAGACGCAGCACGGCGGCGGCGGAGCGGCTCCGGCGACAGCGGCGGGCGCGAGGGCGAGCGGAGGCGGCGGCGAGGGTTTCGGCGATGCGTGCACGTGAACCGAGGACGGCCGACCGGTTTTATCACGCGAACCGAGGAGTTCGATCCGGTTACGGCGACGGCACGGACGCGGACGGGTTAGACGGCTAGGATGCGGCCACGCGGCGAGATCGGACGATGGGGATTGATTAGGGTTAGGGTTAGGGTTCGCGCGGGCGCGGGGAAGCGGACGGCTGTGATCGCGCGGGCGCGCGATCGGGCGGCCGAGGGCGCGGCGGGGCGAGGGCGTGGCTGGTGCGCCGCGCGTCGGTAGCGGATCGCGCGACGACGCGTGGCGCGGCGGATCGGGCGGCGGGCGCGGCGGGTGCGCGGAAAGGGGTATGGCGGCGCGCGGCGGGATTAGCGACGCGTGGAGGAGAGAGGTGATCGGCGGCGGAATTAAATCCTTTTCTTTTCTTTTTCCGAAATTCAAATAAACTTCTAAAAGCTTTAGAAAATAGCAAATAACTCCCAAAAATTCACCAAAAATACCAGAAAATTCATTGAGACCTGAGGAACACAAATAAAATATTTTCCACTTATGTTAATATTTATTTTAATCACATTAAATCATTTAAAACTTTAAAAATTCATTTGAAGCTTCAATTAATTTCAGAAAATTCAGAAAATTCATTTTTGAAATCCAGGCTTTAAAAATCTCGAAAAACAGGATGTTACAAACCTTACCCCTTAAACGAGATCTCGACCCTAGATCCGGGCCAACTAAGAGAATAGGTTCGGAACTCCGCTCGAGATCCTCCTCGCGCTCCCAGGTGGCTTCCTCCTCGGAATGGTTGCTCCACTGAACTTTGCAAAAATGGACCGCTTTATTCCGGGTGACTCGCTCTGACACTTCCAAGATTTTGACTGGGTGCTCTTTGTACGACAGATCCTCCTGCAGATCAACGGCCTCAACTGGCACAACCTCCTCTGGTACGCGCAGGCACTTCTTCAGCTGGGACACATGAAAGACGTCATGTACCCCACTGAAAGACGCAGGTAGCTCCAACTGATAAGCAACCTCTCCCCTGCGTTTCAGAATCCTGAACGGACCAACATATCTCGGTGCAAGCTTTCCTTTTAGCTGAAATCTCTTCACACCCTTGAATGGTGTGATCCTAAGGTACACAAAATCATCTGGCTCAAAACTCAGCTCTCGGCGTCTGGTATCTGCATAGCTTTTCTGTTCTGGCACAGGCGACTTTCAACCTTTCTGTATCAAGCGGACTTTATCCTCGGCTTCTTTCAAACAATCCGGCCAAAACTCGACCTTCCCCGTCTCTTTCCAATTGAGAGGGTCTCTGCATTTCTGCCATACAATGCCTCAAGCGGTGACATCTGCAAACCGGCTCGATAATCGTTGTTGTATGAGAACTCGCAAAGGGTAAACAATCGTCCCACTTAGACCCATGATCAAGCACACAAAGCTCTCAACATGTCCTCGAGTCTGATTAACTCGCTCTGCTCGACCATCCATGCAGGGTGATATGTCAGACTGAAATTCGGTGGGTTCCCATAGCCCTATGGAAACTACCCCAAAACCGAGAGGTGAACTACGATCCACGATCTGACACAATCTTCTTGGGCACACCATGCAAACTGACAATCCTGGACATATATAGCTCTGCCAATCTGTCACCACTGTAAGTCGTCTTAACTGAAATGAAATGAGCAACCTTGGTCAAACGGTCCACAATGACCCAAATCGAATCATGACCCTCTTTGGTTTTAGGCAAACTGACTATGAAGTCCATACCAATTTCTTCCCACTTCCATTCGGGGACTTTTAATGGTCAGAGCAAACCCGCAGTCTCGGTGCTCTGCCTTTACTCTCTGACAAACATCACAAAGGGCTACATACTCAGCGATCTCACGCTTCATGCTTGGCCACCAATACTTATCCTTAATGTCTTGGTACATCTTGGTACTGCCTGGATGAATCGAATCTGACGACTCATGAGCCTCTTTTAATAACACATCCTTTAGTTCTTGCTTGTTTGGCACACACAAACGCCGCTTGAACCACAAGGTTCCCGATCATCCACCAAAATCTGACTCTTTACCTTCACTTAAATTCTTTACGATCACTGAAATGCCTCATCATCCGACCGAGCACAGCGAATCGACCATCCAAAGTAATTCGCATCTCCATAGCCGCCAAAAATCCTCGCTCAACCAACTCAAGGCTAAACTTCAAATTCCTCATGCAAAGTCGGTGACTCTCTCGAACCATCACCGAATTGCAGATACCTTTACTCGCTCAAGGCATCTGCAACAACATTAGCTTTTCGGGATGATAATGTATGCCCACATTATAATCCTTTATCGGCTCTAACCACCTCCTCTCGCTGAGGTTAAGCTCGGACTAGGTAAAGATGTATTTCGACTCTTATGATCCGTGTAAACCTCACATCCGTTACCCATCAAATAATGACGCCAAATCTTTAAAGCATGCACTACGGCTGCCAACTCTAAATCATGGGTAGGGTAGTTCTCCTCATGCGGTCTCAACTGGCGTGAGGCATAGGCTACCACTCTCTTGTCTTGCATCAAGACACAACCCAAACCTTTGCGCGAGGCATCGCAAAATATCTCAAAATCCTTATTAATGTCGCAACACAAGCACCGGGCTGTGGTCAAACTCTCCTTAAGTTTACGAAAACTCTTCTCGCACTCAAGGCGTCCAAGTAAATTTCTTTTCCTTTTTGAGCAATCGCGTGAGGGTGCAGCCACACTGGAAAATCCCTCAATAAAGCGACGGTAGTATCTGCCATACCAGAAAACTCGACTTGGTAATCAAGTGGGTGATGCCAATCCAAAACATCACTTACTTTCCTCGGGTCAATCGCGACTCATTCTGCTGTCAACACATGCCCTAGAAAGGCGACTTTCTTCATCCAAAACTCACATTTGCTGAACTTTGCATACAACTGATTATCTCTCAATTTCTGCAATGCTAATCTCAAGTGCTCCTGATGTTCCTCCTCAGTCTTGGAATATATCAATATGTCGTCAATGAACACAACGACAAACTTATCCAAATATTCCATAAACACCTTATTCATTAAATACATGAAATATCTTGGAGCATTAGTCAAACCAAATGACATCACTTTGTGAACTCGTATAGACCATAACGAGTCGAGAAGGTCGTCTTGGGTATGTCCTCCTTACGTATCCTCATCTGATAATATCCTGATCTCAAGTCAATCTTGGAGAACACTCCTGCTCCCTTAAGTTGGTGAAACAGATCATCGATCCTGGGCAGAGGGTACTTATTTTTGACGGTGACCTCATTAAGTGCTCAGAGTCCACACACATGCGGCGACTACCATCCTTTTTCTTGACGAACAACATCGGCGCTCCCCACGGGGACGAACTCGGTCGATGTTACCCTTATCCAAAAGCTCCGAATTTGCTTCTTCAACTCTGCTAAATCATTGGTGGCATCCGATAGGGTCTCTTGGAAATCGGGCGGTACACGCACAAGCTCAATCGAAACTCAACCTCCCTCTCTGGTGGCATACCCGAAGATCATTCGAAATACGTCGGGGTACTCTCGACAACCGGTACACCCTCCAACCGGATTACCTTACTCGCAAATCATGACTGCTCTGGCCGGCACTCATCGCTGCGAATCGCACCTTAACTCCGTCTCAATTGGTTAAGGTCATCGCTCGCTCCCACGCCTAACATCGCTGCTTTACGGCCAATCCATTCCCAAGATTACATCTAGGGATGCATATCCAACAAAATCAGTCGACCTGAACTCAACTCCTGAATGGTTATCCTAACTCTGGACAACCTAGGTTGGATCTCAACTTCGGATCAGGGATTGGATTAAAAGAACAGATCCAAGAGCAACAGTTTTCAATTGTTGCTTTAAAGCAAAACTCAGAAACAAGCGAATGCGAAGCTCGTAATCAAATAAAGCGGTGGCGAGGCCAATATGCGAAACGCATCGATCACAACGTCTCGTGCTGCTGGGCATCCTCTCGCGTGACGTGGTTCACGACCTCTCACCGTCCGGCGCCCCGCCTCGCCCCGAGGCCGGGGTGCTCCTCGCCCCGCTCCCCGGTGGGGGTACGACCGGTGTGGCTCCCAAGTCAAAGCGAATCGGCGTCGGGGCACGCCTCTAAGGGCACTTGCTAGCATAGTGTCCCACCTCATGACACTTGAAGCAAGTGATGGATGCGCTGCTGAATTATTGCTCTCTGCTGCTGCTGTCCGTGTGCGAGGCGAGGTAAGCGCCGACGATCCCGGTGATCTGACGTCTCTCCTGCGGGCTCAGCGGTGTAAGCGTGAGTAGAGTGCACTGGCGGCCGTGGCGGGGCTCCTCCCGGACCAGCTCGGTAGTCTCGAGGTGGCTCCGTCTTGCTCCTTGAACTTCGGGTGAGTGCAGCCATGTTGATCTTGTATAGCTTGCAAAGTCGACGGATGGCTTTGTGCGCAACTCCTTGTGGCGCGACATCTCCCCACTTGCACGGTGTTCTTGAAAGCGTGATGTAGCACACCTTTGCCAGGCTCGGGTGGTGAAGTATAGCACAGGAGATGCTCCCGATCGTTGACCTTTTGCTTCTCATCCTTGAGTGAGGTAGACAGGCTGATCTCTTAAATCCGAGGACACGCAACAACAACGTAGAAGTGACCTCCATCCTCCTGTAATAGGGTTGTAGGAAGTTTGGGACATCTAATGCATTTATAAAGGAAAGATCGAGTTTATAACTTTAGGAAAACAAAACTTTACAACGAGACCGAATATGCAAATCGGTCTCTCCGTAAACTGCACTAGTCGAGATCACGCTAGTGCACACATCCAACATAGATGTCATCACGATCATACACACGACAAGAATAAAGGAAAACTCGGATGTCGATAAAATATCAAAGGTGCGACCTTATGGCCAAGCTTACAATAACTCTAGCGGAAGGGCTTAACAAAATAGCGGAAATCCAAAATAAAGCGTAGCGACCAATCGACAAGCCACGAGCTATCGAGTGGAGAACGAAGCCTAATCCGTGAAGTCGTCATAGTACTCTCCTTCTGGCACCTCCTGCTGATAGTACTCCTCTCCCTCAACTGAGCAACATAGGCGTAAAGCCGTGAGTACATTGGTACTCAGCAAGTCGTTTGTAACAATAAATGCAATATAATATGCAAGGCTTACCAAAGGAAGGCTGAAAGGTTAATTTGCATAAAGGCATTTATTGATGAAATATATTAAATAACTTGAAAGCGAAAGTTAACTGAAAACAGTAACAATAGATAATCAAAGGAATAAACAAGAACCACTTGTGAACACCAATTCACAAGTTAAACCAACAGTGAACTACCTGTCCACCCCCAACATAAACCACCAAGTTATAAATGAAACACTAACCCTCGTGTGAAATCCCCGAGCATTGTCCATGACCGAGGGGCGGCTATTCGAATAGTTTTACACTCTGCGGAGGTTGCACAATCTGTACCCACACGATGTGATTAGCCTAGGCCTAAGGAAATCACAACAAGGCCTTTACAATGCTCTACCTCAACCCAATCTTGCCCGCTAGGGTTTCATCACACCCCCTTGCGCCACATGGAAATCAAGAACCATGTCTATCACAATGGCGAAATTGAATTGAAATATTACAAATTAATCAGCGAGTCCATCCCATAATAGACATGTGGTTTGCACGATTAAGCTCAGATCAATGGCGCACAAAGTTAAGTCCTTAACATTACCCGGCGAGACTACCACATCCCCAAAGTACAAGCAGTACTTCCCCTTTCTTGCCACGATCACTGCCCGAGTGCAAAGCCAATTTGTATAACCAAGCCAACGTCACACCAATGACGTGACACAAATTTTACTACACGTGGCACCAACCACAGTTTCATATGTCATTAAGTCAAGTTAATAATTTAACATGTGTGGTGAGACCAATAGTAAATATAAACTGGCTAAGCAATCTAATCGTACCAACCCATGTGATAAATAAACTAGCATCACTAATAAATTTCCCAACCTATGGTGACAAAGGCATCATGGTATTTCAAAGTGTCAAGGAGGTATAATTGCAATTGGGACAATAACTACCTGTGCAACGGTTTAAAATAAAAATAGCAATGCAATGTAATTTAAAGCAAAATAATTAAATAATAGTTTGTAAAATTGGGTTCAACATGATCAAGGGACACGACTTGCCTTCGTTATGCTCAGCGGGTACTCTGGTCTTACAGCGCGAACTCGCTCCTCCGAATCGAATCTAACGAGAGAAAACGACCGGAAACAAAGAAACACATAAAATGACAAGAAAATGAACTCCAAAATTCACAAAACCAGAACCAACAGCTAGAGCTCGATTTTAGATGAATTTAGAAAAAAGAACGGGGTCAATCGGAGCTAGGACGGAGGAGAACGGGCTCGGAAAATTAATTCTAAAATTAATTCGGAAAAATCGGAAAAATTCTTGTCTTTGTGAACCCGGTCCACGAAATTCGAGTCCACCGTGGGCGCGGTCCACGTAACAGATGCACGGGGCGGCGACGCGCGGCGGGCGTGGCGGCGTGGCAGCAGCATATCTTGCCACGTGACACATCGCGCGTGGCGGTGGCGTGCGTGCCACATGGCTGAGGCGGCTAGGGCGGCGTGGCGCCGGCGTGGCATGCCACGTGTCATGCCACGTGGTTTGTGGCTGACGTGGCACGCCTGGTGCTGCCACGCGGCTAGGCTGGTAGCGGCTTTCGGCGGCGGCGGCGTCGGCGGATCCGGACGGCGGGGGCGCGGCACGCTGGCGATCTGGGCCCTCGGCTCAGATCTGAGCGGGCGGCGGGGATTGCGCGGCGCGGGCGCGGGCGACGGCTTGATCGGCGACGCGTGGCGGCTCGCCGCGGCGTCGCGGGCGCTGGCAGCAGCGGCGGCGGCCAGCGCGATCGCAGCCGCGGGCGGCACGCGTGGGGCGCGAGGGCGGATTGGCGGCGCGTGGCGGTGCGCGCGCGAGGCGACGGGTCGCGGAGGCGCTTGCGGCGCGGCGAGGCGGCGGCGGCGAGCGAGAAGGCGCGCGCGCGGCGACGGAGCGCGACGCGGCGAAGCGGCGCGAGGAGCTCACCGGCGGCGACGCTGGGCGGCGGCTATCGCCCTCGACGGCGACCTCGGCGACGCGAAGACGGCGGCGGCGGAGCGCTCGGCAACAGCGCGCGGCGCGAGGGCGAGCGGAGGCGGCGGCGAGGGTTTCGGCGATGCGTGCCGCGAACCGAGGACGGCCGACCGGTTTTATCACGCGAACCGAGGAGTTCGATCCGATTCTGGCGGCGACGCACGGACGCGGACGGGGTTAGACGGCTGGATGCGCCACGCAGCGAGATCGGACGATGGGGATTGATTAGGAGTTAGGAGTTAGGGTTCGCGGCGCGGGAAGCGGACGGTCGTGATCGCGCGGCGCAGCGTCGGGCGCCAGGGCGCGGCGCGGCGAAGCGGTGCGGCTATGCTAGTGCCGCCGCCGCCGTCCATCTTGCGCGACGCGCGTGGCGCGCGGATCGGCGGCGGATCGAGCGGTGCGCGGCGAAAGGGGGTATGGCGGCGGCGTGCGCGGATTACGCGCCGCGTGAGGAGAGAGGGTGATCGGGCGCGGAATTAAATCCTTTTCTTTTCTTTTTCCAGAAATTCAAATAAACTTCTAAAAGCTTTAGAAAATAGCAAATAACTCCCAAAAATTCACCAAAAATACCAGAAAATTCATTGGGTAGACACCTTAAGGGGAGGAGAAACTGGATCGGGTAGACAACCCTCATCTTCATCCTCCTCATCATCCACAAAGATGGATTTGGACTGCTCTACTAAACCTGAGATATCGGGTCTAGTCCCCGGACTGACCTCATTGAAGGTCACCTAGCAGGTCTCTACCATTTTGCTAGACTCGTAGTTTCAGGAGGTCTCAAGTAACCTAGAAAGATTCCATCACATGAACGTGACTCGAACTTATCTAGGTTCCCAGACTTCAAAATAAAACACTTGCAACCAAACACGTGAAAATGCGAGACGCTAGGCTTTCGCCCATATCTCAACTCATAAGAAGTGCGATGCAAGTGTGCCCTCAGAAAAACTCTATTTGAAACATGGCACGCGGTGGCTATCGCCTTAGCCCAAAACTTCCTAGGTGTAGAATACTCATTAAGCATTGTCCTGGACATCTCGACCAAGGTACGGTTCTTCCTCTCCACAACGCCATTTTGTTGAGGGACGTATGGAGAAGAGAACTGGTGCTCTACACCTACTCATCGCAAAACCTCTCAAAATAGGAATTCTTGAACTCCGTACCATTGTCACTGCGGATCGCTCGTAAGGCACCCGGGAGCTCAACAGAAAGCCTACTAAAAAGACCCCGAAAATGGGTAAATGTCTCATTCTTCGAGGCTAAGAAAAAAACCCAAGAGTACCTCAAGAAATCATCGACTACGATAAGAACATACCACTTCCCTCCTACTGACTGCACTCTAGCTGGTCCAATTGTGTCCATGTGGAGCAGCTGTCCCGGTGCATCGGCCATAGTCACTGTGACCGGAGGATGAGAAGCAGCAACCATCTTGCCGTGCCGGCAAGGAGCGCAAACTAGATCTTTGACCATCTTGAGTTTAGGAAGACCACGAATGAGATCGTGGCCGCTAACTCGGGTCAAATGGTCAAATCCGATATGATCAAGTCTCCTATGCTAGAACGTGAGGTCACAGGACTCAGAAGCAACTAAACACCTGAGAGGATCATCAGAAGACTCAACAAAATCAGCACGAAAAATCCTCCCATATCTGGAAATCCCGCAAACTAGACTCCCCGAAGAATAAAAAATTTTGCAATTATTTTTCTTAAAGCTCACCTCAAAATCGTCATCTATAAGTTGAGAAACTGAAAGCAAATTGTATTGCAGCTTACTCACTAAGGTAACATCTTTTAAAATAAAAGAATCATTAACGCACACAGTACCTTTAGCGATGACGCGTCCAGATGAGGCGTCTCCGAAGGTGATCGTCTCATCACCTGGAGCTCGGGCTAAGGAAGAGAACCAACGGGAGTCTCCGGTCATGTGTCGAAACGATCAGTCAACAAGCCAAACCTCTCCCTTCCTTGCCCGAAACTGAGTCAAGCGGTGAAGGCTCGATCTTGGGATAAATCAAAAGCGATTTCGGCACCCAATACTGAGTCACACGTCGAGCAGAAGAAGTAGCCACACACGACTGACCTCTAACTACGCTACGCTCTCTATCGCTCAAAGAGCCAAAAGGTCTACTAGCAGACCTGAAACTGTTATTGAGTTCGACTGCTACGGGAGAGTGAGTCAGAGTACCAACAACACGCTGATCACGTCGCGGGTAGCCATCTCGATAGGGAAAATGAGATCTACCCTCAGAACAACGGAAGTCACAACCAGAGACATGTCGAGGACGAAAACTAGAAAACTCAGAAAATCTAAGTCCTCGATGATGCTCAAACCCATCAAGCTGAACAGTCCTAGACCTCGTATTGGTCTTATGTGCACTCAAGATCTGGGGCTGACCCTGAATATGCCTAAGAGCATTAACACGGTCTCTACGCGCGATCTTGGCGCGCTTGAAACATCTCTCGACCAAGTGTCCATACTTCTGACAGAAGGTGCAATGAAACTTCACCTTCTGAGAGGTCGAAACACTAGGTGTTACCACTTTACTGTCAGAAATCCCTTGGACAAAGCCCATTGATTTGAATTCAACTTTTTCAGTTCTGGGCTTGACCTCGATCACACCTGCTGCTATGGGTCTGAGAACAGCAGGTGAATGCTTTCTAACATCCTCAAGAAAATCATATCCTAGACCTTGATTGAATTTGTAAATCTTGGATTAGTCTAGAATAAGATTTAGCTTCTTCTTGCCTCCTACAAATCTCTCAAGAGTGTTCATAAGATACTGACACTCCCGAAAGAGAGAGGTGCAAGAAGAGCAGGGGGAAGGAGAGACAGCAGAAGGTAAGTAAGTAGAAGAAGAACCAACAGCAGAGGAATGAATGGCATGTGCACGCACAGCCACCTCAGAAGGGACAGCCCTACTGCTAGCCATTTGATTCACGTCGCTAGGCGTCTCTACCTTACCCTTGGGCTTCTCCCCAACAACAACACACACATTACAAGCAGATGGTTGCTTCTCTAGAAGGTCCTTAGTTAGCTTCACACATTTTTCATCCAAAGCAACAAGTTCAAATTTTAGTTTTTCACAATTATTGCATGGTGAGCTAACAGGGTCTTTAAACGCATATTGAGCAATTTTCTTGTTATGATCAATCATTTCTTGAAACTGTTTTGAGACAGATTCAAGCTCAGCAATCAATTTGGGACAATTCAAGTAAGAGGCAATAGACTCAAGCAAAGAGGCATGCAATTCAGCAATTTTATGATCTATCTTCTTTAAGTTCATTTTCAGATTATTGCAGTTTTCACATATTTCAGGTAAATCAAGAAGCATAGTATAAAGACCTCTAAAAGCATTGTCCTTATCTTCACATGAGATGCAAGAAATAGTCTGAACAGTAGAGGAAATAGAAGCTACTCTACTCATTTCTAGTTCAGTAAGCAGACTAACATTCTTCACCTTAAGTATATGAAGCTCAGAAGTCAAACTATCATGAGAGGTACTTAGCTTTTCCACATCTCCAAGCAAGGAAGAACACACATCACATTCGTCACGAGAGGGAACAGATATAAGTGAAGTAAGCTCCCGTGACAATCTCTCTACTTCCTTCTCAAGATCACCAACCCTAGCTCTAGATCTAGCATAAAATTTACCTAGCTTAAGAAATGCATCATTGAGCTGGTCGTAGGAGGGACCTACCTCATCGGAGTCACTGTAGAGCTCGCTATCGCTAACATCGGTCTCTCAGAACAAAGCAAGAACAAGATGAACAAACAACAACTCACGGATTCTACTCAAAAGGTGATACTGAAACACAAATGTGGGGTTCTGAAACAAGTAAATCGAGTGGTCTAGTCAACACATGCGTTTACAAGGAAGTAGCAAAAGCTAAACTTGCATCTAATCAAAACCCACCCTCCCTAGTGGCTACGCTGGTTTAAATAGGGAAAAAGTAGCCAGGGAAGTGAGAAAACCCTAACTTGGACGCTCTGGCTCTACTGCAGACAAGGCCCAGAACTCAGTTTGGAGGTCCGAAGGTTCTTCTGTAATTTCCCAGTGACTCCAGTGGAATCTGGTAGTTATTTTGTATCCATTTGAAAGTAGACATCGAGATCTTTCCAACAAGTACTCATGAGCTTCCAACGTATTCCCGAATCAAAAGTTATGGTCCAAACAAGATGGCGCTTCCTAGAGGTTCGAACGTTCGGTCCGATCTTTCTCTTGTTCGCACCAACATCCATCTGATTGTTGTTTTGGTTGTTTTGGTTGCTTCTACACCTAGCTGGTTCAACTCCCAAGTTCCTAAGCATAAGAAAATCATCACAAGTCGTTAGTAGCACCCAATTAGATAACTTGTTTGGACAGCAAGGAACGACTTTACCTGATAATTAAGTTGGCATGCTCGAGCTCGAGTCATTGGTCTTGGCTGTGTACTAGGCATGGCGATATCAATGGAAGGGATGTCCTCATCAAATATGGTTATATCCACCGGGGCCTTGTCCTCATCATCCTCCCCTTCTTGGAAACAAAGCCGTCCTCGACTTTTGATACGCTGAAAATCGAGTAACAAAGAAGTCAAGGCGTATGAATGGTATATGTATATGTCATCCATTTTAACAATTCTTCGTTGTTGCATAATTGATGTTATAAAACAGCAGCGATTATAAAAGCTCATTGTATTCGTAACCCGGGAGTTAATGAACAAATCAAAATTTCTCACATAGTAATTAATGTAACTTGTTTTGCAAATATAAGTGACACACTTATGCAATTCAAATATCTCAGATTGTAAACTTGCATCGGTAGCAAATATGGGCAAAGCTTCAACTTTTGGAATCAAACAAAGTTCGTCCAAGTAATCAGATTTCAATCGAGCAATAGCACATTCATCTAGCAAGGGTGAAAAGATTTGTAAGTTTTCCATCCATCAACTTCATTATTCAGATTATCAATGCTATATGGTTCAATAAGAGATGAACACATAAGATTTGAATTGTCACTAATTTTTATTTTTCTCTCATAATGAACATGATTCAACACACCAGAATTGTTATTCAAAATAACAAGATTCAATTCATCCATGTGATCACAAGTTATGCATATTCGATATACATGAAATTGATTGTCTACACCATAATCTCCAATCAAATTGAATTTATATGTGTAGGCATGAGTACTTGCTAATGATTTTAAACATGATATTTTAGCAAGATTCTTAATCACACTAGATAGCTCTCTAGGATTTTCGAACATGATATAGTATAAAGAATCTTCAGGAGATATTCTAGTAAGAACTTCCTTATGAGTAATCAATTCCATATTATGTAAATTGAGCAAAGAAATTTCAGAACATGGAATTTTCAATTGAACGCATGAATTTTCACAATTACTCACCTTTTCATATTTAAATTCAGCATCATAGTTATTACCTTTATTGATCTCGTCAGTTGATGTAGGTGTTGTAGGTATCAAATCTTTACGATGAAGCAACGAGACAGCAAGTACTTTATTTTCAACCATGATTATCTTCTCATCTCAATGTCAACTCTCTTCTCTTCAGTATGGTTTTCAACTTTCTGCAAGTTGTTAGTCATAGAAAAAGGCACAAATAAGGGTTTGTTCTCATGTTTCTTGTCATTAAGCATTCTCAATTTCTCCTCAATCTGACTTTCAACCTTACAAGCAAGTATAAACAAATGAGTGAGAGAATTATATTCTTTGTGAATAAGAATATTCTGAATTTCTTTATTAAGCCCACTTAAGAATCTATTCTCTGTAGCTTCAGCATGTTCCTTTAAACCGCAACGCAACACATAAGTCTTTAATTCATGATAGTATTCCCTTACAGTTCTACTTCGTTGCTTTAAACATTGCAATCTAGCTAGCAAATAATCAGCATGATATTTAAGAACAAAATCATCTCGCAAAAGTCTTTTCAATGCATTTCAAGTTCGTGGTACTTTCCTATGTCTACCAAGAGACTTCTATCAAAGTATTGCATAATCAATAAAAACACTAGTGGCAGCTCTAATCTTTTGCCTATCAGACCAGTTATAATATTCAAATTCTTTGTCTAATGCTATCTCCCAGTCAATATATACATCAGTATCGAATTTACCAGCAAATGATGGAATAGCATACTTGACATTAGTTACTACATCATCATTGTGTACCTCTCTTTGTAACCTACACATACCTCGTTGATGCGAGAGTCGATGACGATCGGAGCAATCAACTTTAGTGTGTTTGATGTTGTTGTTCTCTTTGATATCATCATCCATGTTCAACGAAGAGTTTGGAGAAAATAGTGCACGTTGAGTAGCTGGAAGTGAACATTTATCCAGAATCTCAACTCTGTTGTTGATGACGGAGAGGGTCTTATTAAGCCGATCCAATAAATTGTTGGTCTCACAAAAATTTTTACTATGTGATCTTGAACCTGTCATAGTTAGTAGAAAACAAGGAAATACATGATAATTATGTAAGTCCCTATAATCTACTAGGAGGTGGAGCTTGACAAGTCACATATCTCTTAAACTCTTACCAAGCTCTTACAAGTTCTTATCAATGCAAAACAGGTGGTGTTGGCAACCAGCAAGAACAGCAACAAAAGGTGGTAACAAGCACAAACCTGTGACGTGGTAGATAAATTTGTGGAGCTATATGTGGCTGCAAGAAAAATTCAAAGTACAGTTGGAACCACGTTAGTCAACGCAAGTTGAATAAGCGCTCAACAACGGTATTGTGCTGGTCTTAGGTTAAACCAAGCTAGAGACGCGTGCCTAGACACAAACGTTGTCACGCACCAAAAGTACCCAAAGAGCAAAAGGAAATAGCAACGAGAACCCCTTCTTCTTTCCTCCTCTTTTAGCTTATCATCTCTTTCTTTTCTCTCTGTTTTTTTAATCTCTTTTTTTCTTCTCTTTTTTTTGCACAGCTAGGACCAAACTGAGACTTTTCACAAGGATTTCACAATAATATTACCAACACACACCTTTTTTTTTACCAGGGGTAAAAAGGTAAGGGTACTCAAAACTGAACAAGAAGGAAAGCTTGGTTTCGTATCTTGGGTGGGTTCAGACTAGTCCACAAATTGAACAAACACAAGATAAGCCAAATGGTTCTGCAAATCGGGTGGCTGTTCGGACCGGTCCGAAAACACCAAAATCAAACAGGTGTTTTGCGGTGGTAGCGGAAATGAATATGGTGGTGATGTTGTTGGTGGTGGATCTGGTGGTGATTGTGGTGACCAAAACATGAATAGAACTCGAAATTCTAAGGGTTTAGACAACTACAACCAGCAACTCAACCGAAGGTGCAACTAAAAACTCAACAAGCAAGACTAAGCAGAACAAGCGAAGGCTCAACTTGTTTTTAGGGATTTCGGTTCTAACCTATTTTTGGGATTTTCTGGACTGTAGGTAAAAGTAAAGAAGCGATAAAACTCTCACCGAATAACCTTGAGCTCTGATACCACTTCATGGAGATCCAGCAAAGGATAATGTTCCCGATCTTTCGACGAGAGTGGGGATAAATCGATTTGGTGGAAGTTCGACGTTGGGCTGCCTGACTACAACGACCACAAGGTTGCTGCGCCTTAGCGACAGTTACACTGAAACCAATTTGTTACTGTTCTTGCCGTGCCAAGAACAGCCTTGAACCTGCTAGCAATTGAAGAACAAAGTAAGAACAAGATGAACAAGCAACAACTCACGGATTCTACTCAAAAGGTGATACTGAAACACAAATGTGGAGTTCTCAAAACAAGTAAATCGGGTGGTCTAGCCAACACACGCGTTTACAAGGAAGTAGCAAAAGCTAAACTTGCATCTAATCAAAACCCACCCTCCCTAGTGGCTGCTGCTGGTTTAAATAGGGGAAAAGCAGCCAGGGAAGTGAGAAAACCCTAACTTGGACGCTCCTTAATGGGCTCTACTACAGACAAGGCCCAGAACATAGTTTGGAGGTCTGAAGGTTCTTCTGTAATTTCCTAGCGACTCCAATGGAATCTGGCAGTGATTTTGGATCCATTTGAAAGTAGACATCGAGATCTTTCCAACAAGTACTCATGAGCCTCCAACGCATTCCCGAATCAAAAGTTATGGTCCAAACAAGATGGCGCTTCCTAGAGGTCCGAACGTTCGGTCCGAACATTCGGTCCGATCTTTCTCTTGTTCGCACCAACATCCATCTGATTGTTGTTTTGGTTGCTTCTACACCTAGCTGGTTCAACTCCCAAGTTCCTAAGCATAAGAAAATCATCACAAGTCGTTAGTAGCACCCAATTCAGATAACTTGTTTGGACAGCAAGGAACGACTTTACCTGATAATTAAGTTGGCATGTTCAAGCTCGAGTCATTGGTCTTGGTTGTGTATTAGGCATGGCGATATCAATGGAAGGGATGTCCTCATCAAATATGGTTATATCCACCGGGGCCATGTCCTCATTAGCTGCACCCTACGCCCGGCCGCAGCCGCCGCGCTGTGCTGCTACTTGCGCCCAGCCGTCGCTAGCTGCGCTACTCAGCGCCTCCGCACTCGACCAGCACCGAACCACCACTGCGCCGAGATGGGGCTACCACCGGCACACAGTGCTCGCGCGCTCCCGGCCAGAACCGCTGTGATCGTTTCCGCGCCGGCCTACCGCCCGATGCGATCCCCAGCGCACTTGGCCACCCTCGGCGCCACCTGCGCTCGCAGGCCGTCGCCTCGCGCGCGCAGGCCACAACCGTGCGAGGCCGCTCCTCCCGAGCCCGATGCAGCGCCGAAGCACTGGGGCCCACTTACTCTCCCGCATGCAAGATCCAGATTAGGGGGAGGAGGAACGGCGGTTGTAGTCAAGGGAGAGGCGGGGTGGAATTTGCGGCCTAGGGAGGAGCGATCTTGCGGCCGGTGGGGGAGGCGCAAGGCAATGCGCCCGTATAAGGAGGAGGTAGGTGGGGAAAATGGGTGGCCGGTGAAAGCTTTTGGGATAAAGGAGGATAAGGCTGGTACTCTTGCAGAAAGTCCCCTTGGAGTTTGAGGATTTATAGTTTTTGCGATGGCAAAATTTCAGTTGGCCCCTGGACTTTGATTAAATGAAAGGGGCATAATAAAACTTAAAACAGAATTATGAATATATCCCTGCTGTTGGTCATCATTATAATTTGGTCCAGCAAACTGATTTATTCATATATTTCATTTTCTAGATTATTTTAAATTCTTTATAATCTAGATAAGATGTGGCATTATTTTTCTATTTTCTTGAATAATATAATTAGCTTGTGGTATTATTGTTATATATTTTCTGGATTTATTTCTTTCAGCATGTTGTTTTTTGGTTTATAGTAATTCTGAAAATTAATTATTGGCAGAAAATTATCAAAATTGTCAAAAAATTCCAGAAAATTCCAAAAACCCTAGAAAATTCCAAAAAATCCTAGAAACTTGGTTTTTAGGTATATGGGCGTCCATAAATTTGTGAAACCTTAGACTTAGTATAGCTTGGACACATCATATCTCTTTTATGGTTTATTTCCTAGCATTGTACGTTTGGGGATTTATTTAATGGGTTAGTAGTTCTGAAAATAGCTTATATGCCCTAATAATCGTCAAGAAATCCCAACAGATTGCTAGGATTCTTTATCTACTGAATAGATAAAAGTAAATTGTTACTCTTTTGCACTTATTTCATGCACTTCAGATTATCTACCAGAAGTAAGTATGTATAATACTGTAAGAATATTGTATGACATTGGGCATCACTACGTGGATATTTGCACACCTGGAATGGCTACAATTGTATCAATATGGAGACCAGCAGTTTTCTCCCAGCTCCTGTCAAGCTTGATCTTGTTCATGAAGAGCACATCTTATCTTTTGCTGAAATTATGCATTAAATAATCTTTTCCCAGATACCATAAATATTTGGTCTCAGTAGTTCTGTTAAATCCTTACCCCTGCTGAATAGTTGCTTAATAAAACACATTGCCAGTAGCACATCTTACCTGACATAAGATTAATTAATCATGCATGGAATAATATTTGTAAATATTATGCCTGATATTTCAAAGCAATGATATGCCTAAGTTCATTATTGCCCAGATGGCAATAGGAAAAATGTCTTTTTTAAAGACACACGAAATCTAATCAAATATTAGATCCCAGAAGGATCACTTCGACTAGAAAATGTTATAGTCTATATATAACCCTATCTTCCATATTACCAAGTGCGTTGTTTTCACACCAATAAAATTATACTCTCGAAGTAGTATAATAATAACTTATTGCTAAAGCTCTGAGTTAATTCGAAGCAAATTTGTCAGATCCTGGAGCAACGACTCCAGGATCCTCTCTGTAAATCGCACTAGTCCAGGATCAAGCTAGTGCACACAGCGGATAACAAAGATTTATATCATGTACAATGACATTTATTCATTAACTAAATATGGGCCTGATGGCCAAAGTTTACATCAATGGTTCATAAACCAAAATTAAATATAAGCAGCAGAAAAAGAACCATAAAGCAGCAACCCATCCTGCCAAGCCACAGGCGAATGATTGTAAGACGTGGCCTACTCGTCGTTATTCTCACCGAAGTTGATGAAGTCCTTCTCTGAAAATAGTAAATGAAGCAACATGAGTACATAAAGTACTCCACAAGTTACACCAGGAGGTTTAACAGAGTTAATGCATGCATAAGGGTTGACAATGGAAGACATAGTAGGGTTAGTTGAGGTAAAGCAGAATTTAAGTAAATACTGTAAATAGATTCAAAAGCTGAATTTCATACAATAGATAGAAATAGCGATTTAATAAAATAATATCGTTAGTGCAGGCTCCGACTAAACACTAACTTATTCACAGGTGTCCCACTTGGTCCATCTTTTCCAAAAGATCTCATACAGATTACATCCATCCATATGCTTTTAATCTCCTATGGATTCCATCCATCCATAAGCCTTTTTAGTAACCATTTTGAAAACCAAAATTTAATCCATAAAAAACTTTACTCAGCTTGCCCATGACCGTGGGCACGGCTATCTAGGATAGATTATACACTCTGCAGAGGTTGTACAGCTTTACCCACAAGACATGATCATCCCATATTGCCACCGGATAAACACCCTTCCTTTGGTGTGTGGCGAGGAGATCATGACAAGACCTTTACAATATTAAGCCTTCAACCTGGTCACGCTGCCACTAAGGTTTCACCACAACTTGAATGCACAAGATGGAGTCCCCTCTTGTGCCGTGTGAAACTTCTCATGGCCCACGTCACGCTCACATTCAACCTATAGAGCGAGACCAAAGTTGGGACCTCACAAATTAGACAGTCAGGACTGTCCCATACCAGTCTTATGGTAGTACAATATGACTTTACAACAGTAGCTCACAGACCAGTCCTTAACTTGAATTAGGCTCAATCCACATACCCCTTGTGCCTGACAATCAACATTATGACACTGAACAACAATGCATGTCAGCACACACCACCTAACTATTAGCCAAGGTCCAAACCAAGTTTTTATATTTTGCTTTGAAACATTTGTATACCTTCTTGACTCACCGAAGTCAAGAATAGACTTTAGAAAATCATCATTTTTCAAGTAAAACAAATATTCCCACTTAAATTATTCTAAACATGGCTAAACAATCCCATAAAATTTCTAGTCAATACTACAGTATAACTAGATTTTCATCTAAGGAGACAAGGCATAAGAAGTTCAATATCAAATTTGGCCACACACAAAGGATTTGGGTATAACTAGAATTTAAATTGAATTTAAACTAGACTTGAATAAAAGTACGCATGCATAATAATTTTAAAAACAACATAAATAATTTTGAATTACTGGGAGCAATATGATCAAAGGTGTAACTTGCTTTGCTTTAAAGTTTGCTGAGGTTCGCCAAAGTTATACTCTCCGGATTAGTCGTAGTCTACACGTAAAAAGCCAGAACAAACTAAACTCAAATAAAATCCAAATAAATTCCAAAAATTAAAAATATATACTGGAAAATAGAATAGGAATTTAGATGAATTTAGGAATTTGAATGGGTCCAATCGGAGTTAGGGTGAAAGAGAACGACTTCCGGTAGTTTGAATTCCAAAGAAAAGAATAAAAGAAAATATTGGAATTCTTTTCTTTGTGAAGGAAAGGTGGTTGGAAGCTACAATATTTGTGTATGGTTGAAACCATGATCAAACGTGTAGTCAAAGACATGGTCAAAACCATAGTTGAATCAACGGTTGAAGATGCGGAGGTCTAAGTCAAAGATAAAGACTCCAAGTATGGGTGCAGTCGAAGTCGAAGATTCGGTTTGAAGACTTGGTCGGAACTGTACAGCGGTCGAAAGAATTGTGTTGTAGGGGTGGCCCCCACCTAAAACCAGCTAGCCTGATGAGAAGGTTGTGAATCATGTAAATGACGTAGCTTGCCCTCGATGGAGAGCTCCGGGGCGAGGTTACGATGGTAATGTCGCTTCGTACTATCGGGAGTACTTATGTATTGTGGCTAGTCCCTGGGAAAGACAGAAGAGGTCATTTGTTCACCTAACTCTCCACTACCATACCCTCTCTCTGTTTGGTCTGTAGCCACAACAGTTGGCGCCGTCCGTGGGGACGACGGGAGCAGGCCTCAAGACAGCAAGAAGAAGGATGGCACCGAAAAAAGCTTTGTCATCGCAGCGAGGAAGAAGGAAGCGGCCGCGGCGAGGTCCCGCATCAGCACCAGAGCTTCGGCATCGGCGATTGGGGGAGAAAATGACGATGCTCATCGCGCGACCATCGACGCCATCGACCCCGCCACCACCGACGCCATCGACCCCGCCACCACCGACGCAACCGACCCCGCTGCCATTGACCTGACGGTCGGCCCCAACCCGCCCGTTGCACCCAAGCTCGCTATTGGTGCGACAAGTAACCTTGACGACACCGGCCGGGTGCTAGGGAGTGGTAGCCTCGGTGGCCGTCGAGGCGCGACCACCGCCTCTGCACCCGGTGCGGAAGTGCCAAGCGGCCCCACCGTCGGCACTGAACTCCACTACGCAGACACGAGGAGCAACCTAAGAGCACAAGCAGCGGTCGCGACAACCTCGACCGCGCAACCAGGTGCACCCGCCGCCCCACCTACGCCCATCACGGAGAATGCCCTGCTGGCGGTCCTCAGCACGCTCCAGCAGGAGTTGGCGGATCTTAGGGGGGCCGTGCGAAGCATGCAAGAGGCTCGGACTCCGCCGCCCCCCACCAGTGGTCGCGCCGGAGCCTGTGCCCGAGAGGGCGGACAGCCGTGATGCCCCAACCTCCAGCCGCGCCTCGCTACGACGCGTGGACCCGGAATCCCCGTTATCGCCGGGCCTGCAGCAAGTACCGTGGCCGGAGGATTTCAAATTTCCCAGCTCCGTTACATCGTACAAAGGCGACACGGACCCCCGAGAGTTCGTGCGCGTGTACGAGACCGCCATCGAGGCGGCAGGCGGGGACGACGCCACCAAGGCGAAGGGGCTCCCGCTTACATTACAAGGAGTGGCGCTCTCATGGTTCTTTACCATAGAGTCGAACTCCATATATGCATGGGAGCAGGTACGCGACCACCTCTATAACAACTTCTAAGGGAACTACATCGAGCGTGTCGACGCGGATCAGCTCTTCGCCATCAAGCAACAACCCTCGAAAAGGCTCCGCGAGTATTTCAAATGCTTCGCAAAGGTCCGCTGCAAGGTCAAAGACGTCAACGAGACAACAATTATCAACGCAGCAGTGCAGGGTCTCCGCCCGGGACCACTGGCCGAATATAACGCGCGCAAGCCGATCAAGACAGTGGCGAAACTCTTCAACAAGATGGAGGAATATGCTCGGGCGGAAGAAGACGCGAAGCACCGCCAGGACAATGACCCTGACGTCAACCCAGTGGGAAGCGTTGCGAAGAGCGCCAACCCATCGCAAGCAAATTCCTCGCGGATCAAGCGCCGACAGGAGATGTCGAGGGACACTTCCCGGCACAAGGACATGCCGGATGACAAGCCCCAGCGTGGTCGTCAGACTTCCCGGTGGGCCTGGCACGTCTTTGACATTGAGGCCGGCTCCGAGGATAATGCCCCTACTAATCGCGGGACTAGGGCCCGGCGAGGTCGCGGGCAAGGCCGAGGCCGGGGTCGTGACGGTTGGGCCTGTGCGGAGTCATGATACCCGCTCCTGCACCACCATCGCAGCACTTCGCCAAAGCGTCGCTAGAGACAGGGATCTCGAGACGCGCTCACCCGTCGAAGACGTTCGTTCGACCACCGGACGGCCCCGAGGATTTGTGATCGAGCCACGGCCTCGGGAGGATTCTCCGGCGGATACAAGCCAGTGTGCAAGCGGCCCGTGAAAGACCCTTGCGGATCCATTCCCTTGAGGGCGCCCCGCGTAGGGTCATCAACGTCATCTCCGGTGGTTCCTCCTTGGAGTTTACCTCGGAGCGACAGTGCAAAGCCTACGTGCGGAGGGTACACCACGTGGTGGCATACCCATCTCAGGCGCCGCCAGAATGGGCGCAGCACGTGATCACCTTCACGCCTGCCGACGCTGAAGGCGTGGAGTTCCCCCATCAGGATCCCCTGGTCGTCCAGGTCACGGTTGCTGGATGTGATGTCCGGCGCGTCCTGGTCGACGGGGGCAGCTCCGCGAACATCTTATTCGCGCAGTCCTTCGACCAGATGGCGATCCCTTGAAGTCGCCTCGGCCCCTCGCGAATCCCGTTGCAGGGCTTCGGAGGTCAGCCCCTATTGGCGCTGGGTCAAATATGTTTACAGGTCTCCTTCGGCCAGGATGACAACGTGGCGAATAGGGACGTCACCTTTGATGTCGTCGATATCCAGTACCCCTACAACACCATTTTGGGGCGACCAACTCTTAACTCTTTCGGGGTAGTACCGCACCATGGCTTCCTATGTGTGAAGATTCCCAGCCCGCGAGGTGTCATCACCATATTCGGCGATCAGCACGTGGCTCGACACCTAGAGCATGGAACCCGAAGCTCAAGCCTAGGAACCCAACACGGTTCTTAGGTCAGGCGCGCCCGTACACGCCCTACGGCAGCCCAAGCACAAGAGGCTTCGCATCTCATCACCACGACAACGAGTCCTGTGGTTAGTTCATAACCTTTTTTGTACCCGCTCACCCGCGCAAATGGGAATTTAATAAAGTTCGCCGTTTGTCAGGCTACTTGCCCCCCTACTACAAAAAATGTGTGGAGGCTCGCCCCCACACGCACTCTACGGAGTATAAATAAGACGCGGATGTTTTTCCTGCGCACTCTACTAAGTATAAACAAGATACGGGACTCCACACACGCGCTGGTATTGTTACCATGTGTACTCCCCGGAGTATAAAGACGTGGTTGATGTTCCCACGCACCGCACGGAGACTCACCTCCGCACACGCACCACATGGAGACCCACCTCCACACACGTAGGAATAGAGACTCACCTCCGCACGCGCACCACATGGAGACTCACCTCCGCACACGCACTCCACGGAAGTCCGCCTCCGCACGCACTCTACAGAGTATAAATAAGACGTAGCGTCGAGGTCCGCCTCCGCACGCACTCTACGGAGTATAAATAAGATGTAGCGTCGAGGACCGCCTCAGCACGCACTCTACGGAGTATAAATAAGATGTAGCGTCGAGGTTCACCTCCGCACGCACTCTACGGAGTATAAATAAGACGCAGCGGAGGGACGCCCCCACGCGCACTCTGCGGAGTATAAATAAGACGCGGATGTTTCCCCTGCGCACTTTATTGAGTATAAACAAGACGCGGATGTCCCGCGCACGCGATGGCGTACCCTCCGGAGATTAAGTAAGTCGTGGTTGATAGTCCCACGCATTCTCCGGAGTACAAACAAAGACGCGGATGTTTTCCCTGCGCACTCTACTGAGTCTAGATAAGACGCGAAAGTTTCGCGCACGCGAGGGCGTACCCTCTGGAATTTAAGTAAGTCGTGGTTGATAGTCCCACGCATTCTCCGGAGTACAAACAAAGACGCGGATGTTTTCCCTGCACACTCTACTGAGTCTAAACAAGGCGCGGATGTCCCGCGCACGCGCCAGTGTTCTCACCACGCGTACTCTCTGGAGTATAAATAAGACGTGGATGGTATTCCCACGCACTAGAGTCTACACACAACGGCGCACGGACTCCAGAGACTCCGCACGGCCCCGGCAAACCGCGCGCGTCGCATAGCAGGCGGCCGCGAGTACAGGAGCGAGGCACAGGAGCTCAATGTGGGGCCCACGCTTGGCACTTCTGCATGCCGATCAAGCAGGCGGCGCAGGAGCTCGATGGCCCGCGCCTCCGTAGTGGGGCCCACCGGAAGCCGCTCTGCCCAGGGCTCCCCTAAGGGCCTGTCGCCCCGAGCTGAAGGAGCCAGCGCCCGCCCTCAAAGCAGCGTGGCTCCTTACAGCACCGCAAGGTGCCACGACCCCCCTCCTCCTCTCCTCACCCTAAGCACCCAGTAGCTAGGGGAGGAGACGGGGGAAAGAACAGGCGCCTGTACGGGACAGCAGGGCGGGACGAGCCCTCACCGGCGCGCCATAACAGTCTACTCCTGAAGCTAGGAGCAGCCTGGATGAAGTACAAGTGAATTGCCCACCACTCCGCACCAACCGCGGTTCTCCAGCGCGCGGGCGAGGGGTAAACACATCGCGGCGTTGCATCCCCCCACACGGGCGGGATACTCGACCCCGCGACCGCCTAGCCGGCATCAGCCGCGCTCTGGAGCCCTCCACGCTGCTGAAGCAAAGTCGGAATAAACTGAGTGTGGGTTGTGATGTCTGGAAGGCGAGTGCCGCTCCACTCGGCCACCCGCCCCTTTTAAAGTATCCCAGAGGCAAGACTGTGGACAGTACGCTCACGAGTCCCATTGATGCCTCAAGGGCACGTGGTACGGCAGGCTTGCCCCACTCCTCGCGTCCCCCCATCTTGCGGGGCCCGAAGCAAGAAACGACGGCCAAGAAACACCTCCCTTGCAGCCGTACAGCACTATGTGCAGACCTCCGTACATCTTGCCTCAGCGCCCGAAAATATAGCGAAACAGTGCCACCCGTGAGGTCCTCCATTGACCACCAAGGACAGGACCTACGAGGCTAGGCCCCAACGCGCGTCTACCCCGACTAAGGCGCCAGCTCCGCTGCCACCACTTCGGAGGGTAGGGGACGAGCGCTCGCGCGTCTACCCTGACTAAGGCGCCAGCTCCGCTGCCACCACTTCGGAGGGTAGGGGACGGACCGCTCGCGCGTCTACCCTGACTAAGGCGCCAGCTCCGCTGCCACCACTTCGGACGGTAGGGGACGGAGCGCTTGCGCGTCTACCCCGACTAAGGCGCCAGCTCCGCTGCCACACTTCGGAGGGTAGGGGACGGAGCGCTCGCGCGTCTACCCCGACTAAGGCGCCAACTCCGCTGCCACCACTTTGGAGGGTAGGGGACGGACCGCTCGCGCGTCCACAGCAGCTACGCCCTACCTCCGCGCCCTACCCTCGCGTCTACCCCAGGCGTCTGCCCCAACAAGCAAACCCCACCACGAAGAAGGCACAAAGCAGACGCATCCAAAAACAACAGCAAGGATAAAATTCCCGACTTGTCCACCACACCACCACTACGTTCTTACAAAACCCGCTGGGCCGACACTACTCGTCTGGCTTTGCTGGGACGACCCTTCGCACCGAAGTCTCACCCACCGCGGGTCGATTCGCCTAGAAGTCAAGTGAGTCTTTAGCCCGCCACCAGCGACGTAAGCGGCACTGAGTTACAACGTCAGAAACCAACAGCAGGTCCCCACCGAGCAGCTGCTTGGAGCAAAGTGGCAAGATCGATCAACAAAGCGAAGCAGCTTGCAATTCATTCACGGCATGGAGTACGCAAGCTTACAACACACACCAAGCGTACAGGAACCCGGGGTCACACCTGCTTTGAGTCGTCGGCCCCGCCATTGTCGCGCCGCGCAACTTCGTCAGGCCACTCGCCAAGGTTCCCCTCGCCATACATATTCCGCCGCAGCTCCACCTTCGCTGCGGCCTCCCCGATGTACTCCCAGATCCGCTCATGAAAAAACCGAACGGCGGGCCGAACGGCACGCACGGTGCCAGACATCACCCCGGCTCCAGCGGGCATCTCCAGCTGCGGGTCGCCCAATTCATCAATATGGCGGCAGCCCCGGTGTTGGAGAAGAGCGTATACCAGGCAAGAAGTCATGTAGGCGCAGTGATTGCCAAAGGACGTCGCCGCCGACTGAGCGAGATCGGCCGCTTCCGCAATCCGTCGAAGAGTCCGTGGAAGCTCTTCGAGTCCGAAGGAGCGAGGCGGTACCTCGGCAATGAGATTCTCAAGCGTACCTTCCAGGGCCAGCATAGCCTCCCATGCCGTTGCCGAGGCGGCCCCCAGTGCCTCATCCCGCTCCCTTAGGGACGCAGTGAGGCGCCTATTCTCTTCCTCCGGCGAGGCAACCTGCTGGAGTAGCCCGTCACGCTCCACCGCCGCCGCCTATCGCGTCAATGCCATGCGCTCCGCGGCATATGAGATAGCCGCCGTGCGTTCTGCTTCCAGGAGCCGCATGCGGTCGTCCTTAGCGGAACGCGCCTCCTCCGAGGCACGAAGGGCCCCTTCGGCAGCGCGCAGCCGGCCCTCCAGGGCCTCCCATTCCCGCACATGGGCCGCCTGTAGCGCTCGGCTGAGGGCGAAGGTCTACACAATGAAGCAATCAGTACACCTCCCCGAAGGATCCGAGCCGATCGGGTTAGACACTTACCCTCAGTTGAGAGACCTCGAGCACCCCCTTAAGCAAGTCTGGCCCGCCGATCTGCAAGGCGTCGCGATCTAAACTTGCGGCCGCATCATCGGCGGCCCCCCGCTATCCCACCAACACCTCCACCCAAGGAACGAAGTCCGCTAGACGACGGGCGGCTTCCGCAGCAACAGTCTCGGTGGTGCCAGATGCCCCTCCCAACAAGCCGTCTCTGGGCTCCGCAGGCCGCCCGTGCTTGGGAAACAACATTGCTGTAAGGACGCACGGGGGTTAATCAAGGAAGGTCTACCTTCAGCCCCGCCCGAATCCACAAGAACCTCCGTATCCTCGCCCACCTCGCCAACCGGGGGAACTTCGGTGTCGGAGCTCAGCTCCACCAAGTCCCGCCACTGGCAGCCGCAAACTCGATCGGGGCCGCGGGAGCACCGACGCACTCGGTGTCGGAGTCGGAGTCCCATAGGGCCCCGACCTGGCTCGCTACAACAAAACCCCCAGCAGAGCGAAGCGGCGACCCTATGCGGGGTCGCTTCGCCTTCGGGGAGCAGGAAGGCGGTCCGCCTCGGAAACCGCCGCAGAAGGAGGTCCCACGGCCGTGGGCGGCGGCCCCGCCTCAACATCCCCCAGGAGCAATGGCTCCATCACAACCCTGGCCGGTGGCGACGCAGCACTCGCCCTTGCCTCCAGGTCTGCATGCTCCACCGAGCGGGAACCCGCGTCCGCTACAACCCCCTCCCCCGCGGAGTTCCGCCGAGGTGGGCTGGGGACCGGAACAACGCGCACTGGCACTCTAATACCCAAGGCTTCGCACACGCGGTTCAACCGCACCAGGCCTGCCTCCGCGGTCGCAGCCACGCGCAGTGTGTGCTCCCTGGCCGTGTACGGCCCAAGGAACGCACTCACCGCACGCTCTGCATCCCCCAGGGAAGTACCTGCAAATGGCACCGGGGCATCATGTATGTCATGTACGTCATCACCGAGGAGTACGTCATGCACTCCTCGGCAAGGTCGCATCGGCATGCGAGCGTGCTAGATCTTGATGATCCCCACTGGGCGTCAGAGATCCGAATAGACTCCTATTGGCAGGGGCTCGCATCTAGCAAAACCTGCCAAACCTAGCCGCTCACGAGTGCTAGTACACTCGCGATCGGCGTGCCTGCCGTTGCGAGGCTGATCGGCGGCGCGTGCGATCTGTTGGAGGGCATGGCACTAACCGCCACCGGCCGCCCGAGCACTCAAGGTCGCCGCCGCTGAGTATGTGACTTATTCATGAGACTCTTAAATACTAAGATGTTGCTATTTCTAAATGATCCACGATCGATATCATATGAGGAACACTGCCACTCGGTGGTAAAACCACCGCCGTGTCCTATCCGCCCCCCCGCCCGGCTCGACTCGCGAAATATCTTCGCATCACCGCGGTGCGATGCGAAAATCGACGCTTGCCGGCGGGCAGCGTCCCGTCCCCTCGACACTCCACCGCGCACCGGATATCATGAAGAAACACGAATAGTGACGCAGTCGGCCAGCACGCCTCCGTGCGCGCAGCCCAACTATACACGGCAAGTCGGGCTATCACATTCGGCGTTACCTGCGCCAGCTCAAGCCCAAAGGCCCGCAGAACGTCCCCAACAAGCTTGGCGGCCGGGACACGTAACCCAGCCTCCAGGTAGAAGACGAACACGATTGCCTACGATATGTCGGGGTGCGGTTCGATCTTGTCGCCCACGGGCATCCGCACATCCCGGCGATCTGACAGCTTCCCCTCACGAAAAAGCCCATAGATCGTCTCTTCCGTCACCAGCGTCGAGCCCAGGACGCGGGAATGCCGCCCCTCTTCTCTCTCCATTGCCGTCCACCACTTGTCCACTGTCGCGGAGCAGCGCCCCTCGAGGGTGTACCTCACCTCGAGCGGTGACGCCCGCTGGAAGACGGCGCTGTCGTCGGCTGCGCGCGCGCGTGCCCTGTGGCGTGCTGTCATTCTTCTGGCGCTTTGGGACGTACAATGAAGCAACGAGGCCAGGAGAATGGGACGCGTGATCGAGAGCAAGAAGACAAGGGGATGAGAAAGCGAGTGCCCTAATGCAAGGAGTACTTAATACCCCTGTGCTCTCCATGCCACTAATAAACATAACTGCTGGGAGGCGAACCGCCCACATCCCCACGATCACCGCCGTACCAGCACACCTACCCGTGCGCATCACGCCCGGTCAAGCGGCGGTCGCATCGAGGGCCCTGGCAGAGCACGGCGCACCAATAGCGCCTCGCCGCGTGTCCGCTCGAGAATTTATGCAATATCACCTAGTGTCGCCTTCGGCAGCATCTTCGACTTCGCGACACAGTCTCGGCTCTGCCCCCGGCGTCAACACGCACCCCCATGGGGTGCACTAGCGGAGCAGTCCATTCAAGCGGAGGCTACGCCCACCAATGCGGCGGCCAGCCAGCGCCAAGAAACCAAGGCGCGCCGCGCCGAGCACAGCGCAGCGACCTCCCATCCCCTTGTGCAAGCGCGGTAACCGGCAATCACCACATTGCTTGTGCTCGGAAATAGGCCTCCTTCTGTTCATCAACACGGCGGCATCTTACCACGTGTTCATGAACGAAGAAGAGGCATATTTTCGATATCAAAGATCATCTCAACTGGCTCGGGCGACTCTGCAGCCCTCTGGTACGTATTTATGCAAACCTCCCACGCGTCCAGGAGCGTAATCGCCGGAAGCCGACGCGTCGCCCACACGTCCAGGAGCGCAATCGCCGGAAGCCGACGCATCGCCCACGCATCCAGAAGCCCAATCGTCGGAAGCCGACGCGTCGCCCACACGTCAACCAGCGCAATCGGCGGAGGTCTAAGCTCCACCCGCGCGTGAAGAAGCGCACTCGGAGGAAGTTGATGCGGCATGGCCGCTCACATGCGTGCGGCATCCCCGCGGGATTGCATGAGCGCGCGTGGCTGCACCGGCCGGGTCTCCACCCTCGCAAGCCAGCGGAGCGACTCCGACTACGTCCTCGACACCATCTTCGCCCCTGCGATGCAACCTCGAGTCCATCCTTGGCCCAGGCACTTCAACACGCAGCCGCGCGTCCGCAAGCTGAGCGTCCGCAAAACCACGCCATAAGGGCGCCCTTTCCGCTCCAGTGGCTCGGGACAACTCCCCGGCGCTTGCTGCACACCATACCTCTTCGCTCTTACTACAGCTGTTCTACTGTTCTAATGTGTCCCATGCCTTTCCATGGACGCCAGGTTGTAAAGAGCTCTGACGCAGCAGGTCGCTCGGTGTAGGTCCGCACCAACCGGCGCGAAGCCGGCCGCCACCAAGGCGCGTGCATCCTTACCACCGTCGGTGGACGCCCCAAATGCAATGCCCAGTACTTCCCCATCAGCATGGGGCGCAAGCCTTCCTGCCAACTCAAGAACGTACCTTCTTCCTTCTACAAGCATGCATACGAGCACCGTGGCCGACGCCAACCCTGTCGCATGCTTGTGAGAGGAAGAGGTATCTTCTTGAGACAGGCCGTCCCACCGGTCCTCCGTCACATCGCCAAGACCGCACATATATAGCTATGCTTGGAAGCGCCGCCGGCGGAGGCCCAACCGTCGCGAACGACCACATGCGTCCTACCAACGCGAGTTGGACCGACGCGGCTGCTTGGGCGAGGTCTTCACCTCCGCGGTGTACATGTCGCGGCCCTCGCCTTCGCAGCGCAGATGCGACTCCGTGGCGAGCCCCCAACCTCAACTCCGCTTCGCCCCGCAATCACACAACGTCACAGGCCGCAGGGACGGAGGGGGCCAAAGGACTCGGCAACATGGCTTCGGCCTGTGAAGCCCTTCACCATGAGAGGCTCCTATTGTAGGGGTGGCCCCCACCTAAAACTAGCTAGCCTGATGAGAAGGTTGTGAATCATGTAAATGACGTAGCTTGCCCTCGATGGAGAGCTCCGGGGCGAGGTTACGATGGTAATGTCGCTCCGTACTATGGGGAGTACTTATGTATTGTGGCTAGTCCCTGGGAAAGACAGAAGAGGTCATTTGTTCACCTAACTCTCCACTACCATACCCTCTCTCTGTTTGGTCTGTAGCCACAACAAATTGGATTATGCAGAGTGGTCGAAAGAATCGGACAGCTTGGAGAGATTAGACGGCTTTGAGTGTTTGGGGAGATTGGAGGGTTCGAAGAGGTCGGAGGGTGCAGGTTAAAACGGTCAAACAACCATGGTCAGCTCGAAGACGAAGGTCAAAGTCAAAGGCTCCAAGATCGAAGGCCAAAGTCAAAGTCTTCGAGGTCAAAGCTCGAAGGCTGGAGTCGAAGTCTTCGAAGGTCAAAGTCAAAATCGGAGTTTTCGAAAGTCGAAGTCTCTGGGGTTAAAGGTCGAAGTCGAAGTTGAAGGCTCCGAGCAGTAGGAGTCTAAGAAACCTCCAAATGGTCGGAGTCTAAAGAACCTCTGGACGGCGGAGTCTAAAGTGCCCCCGAATGTCAGAGTCTTATGAGCCTTCGAACGTCGGAGTCTAAGAATCAAATGGCTGGGAGAGGTCAGAAGTTGTCTAAGAAACCTCCAAATGGTCGGAGTCTAAAGAACCTCTGGACGGCGGAGTCTAAAGAGCTCCTGGACGTCAAAGTCTTATGAGCCTCCGAACGTCGGAGTCTAAGAATCAAATGGCTGGGAGAGGTCAGAAGTTGTCTTCGTACTCAGTGGTCGAAAGCAACTATGGTGGAAAGCGAAGGTACTCAGAGTCAACTACGACTTCGACTACCGAGTACTCTTACAACTACTCCTCGCTGAAAAAGTGAAGATACTCGTAGGCTTAGAGATAAGAGTGATAGTGGTCGGAAGCGACTACGGTCGAAGGCTTACGACGGTTAGATATTTAGAGTGATCAGTGGTTTGCAGCGGTTGTAGTTGATGATCAGAGGAAGATGGAGACGGTAGTGGTTGGGAGTGACTGTGGTCAGAAAAACAATAGTGGTCGAAAGTAGTGGTGGAAGGCTATGGTCGAAAACTTTAGAGAGTGGTCGGGAGCGGTCAGGTATTGACATGGCATGCCACATGTCACTGTCGTGGCTGCCACATGGGTTGGGTGCGAACATGACTTGCCAAGTGGGTAAGAGAAGGGAATGGCTTAGTGGAGGTCGTTAGATAAGAATCAGACAGTGATAATGCATGGAGAATTTTGGACTAGTTTGAAAGTTTAGAGGAGTTTGGATAGTCTAATTGGTCCTGGGGGACGTTCGGACCATCCAAACGGTGACGGACAGTGATACGGGGTCGCCCGATCTTCTCGACGTAGGATCTGAATACTCACGTGGATTTGATGAACCGTAGTGATCCCCCGTTGCCAATGCAAGAGTTAGCACTCTATAATTCGCCCAACCTCACGTGCTGAACTTCACGACCACTGATGAAGTTCTATCGCGCTCTCAATTCCCAGCGGAAAAGGTTAAACAATCTTAATTTCAGCGAACCCCCAATTCTCTCAAGTTGGTTTTTGGCCAACGAAAGAACAAGAGTATTCTATTATCAAAGTGGTTCCCTTTACAATGGGGGTCTACCCCTCAATATATAGTCTCAGTCTAAGACTATTCAACACTAAATTTTCCATGTGGTACTATTCACGTGTTAGTGATATGCCCTAGAGGCAACATGGAGATGTTGTATATATCACATACTATGTTTATGATACATTACTTTGTTCCTTGGAATAGACATCATCATTATTGATCAATGAGTATGTGACTTATTCATGAGACTCTTAAATACTAAGATGTTGCTATTTCTAAATGATCCCTGATCGTATATCATATGAGGAACAAATATGATTCAAAGATAAAGATCAGCATATGTATTGATTGATGATCATGTCTCATGGATCATGGTATGGTGATACCAAATCAATAATATGGACATGTGTTAGTGAACATATGTTGATAGACTGCCATGAGACACCGCAGAGATTCCATGTGTCATCGCTGGTCTCAAGTAGTGTTTATGTAGAGTCCTTAGACTTGAGATCATCATGGTTCCCAACATGAGTAGTAGCTTATTTTGGGACTACTAAACACTACTCCGTGAATCGGGTAGTCATAAAAGTAGTCTTCGGGTTTGCTATGAAACATGTAGTGGGATGTGAATGATCAAGATAGAATTTGCCCTCCTTATGGGAGAGATATCTCTGGCCCTCGATGTAATGGATTATGAAAGTGCATGGCCATGCCAAGGTGATTGAGGAGTCAATCACGAGTTTATAATCCATCACGGAATCGAGAGAGTGATTGAGCTATTAAGAGGATGACACAGGTCTCGCCTTGAGCTCAATCTATATCGTGAGGCAAAGGGATTCGTACATGAGAGAACATTACAGGTTCAGCCGATATGATCTTTACATATACTTTGGGGTTAATATGTCTTACTAGACACCGCTATTAACATGGTAACCGGAAAGGCGTTTCCAGGTCACGACCAAGTATACGTGAACCTACAGGGTCGCACGCTTAACGGGTTGGAACACTAATTCGAATATGATTCGGATATGGGCTCAATTCGGATAGAGATCCGAATAGACTCCTATTGGGCCTCGGTCCACGAGGCCCACGTGAGGAGGTCTATATATATGGAGGCAAGGGGCGGAGGGGATGTGTGCCTGTTAACATCTAGCAAAACCCTAGCCGCCACCTCCCGAGCCAAACCCTAGCTGCTCACGAGTGCTAGTACACTCGCGATCGGCGCCCACCCGGACGTGTGGATACGGTGGAGGCGCCGCTCGTTGCGATCTTGATCGGCGTGCGTGGAGGAGACGATCTGTTCGGGATGATCGGCTACTTCCACTACTACCTCGACGCGCGTGATTGATCGGTTTCCAATTCTTCTTCACATACGCTGCCTAAGTGGTAACGATCCATGATCCTTCCTTAGCATGATGTTCTTGGGTGCGCGGTAGAAAAGTTTTGTTTTCGCGCTTCCGTAGCCTACGCCGTATTCCATTAGTGGTATCGAGCCATCTTGCTTAGTTTGCAATCCGATCGCGCATATGTTGATATGCGATAGTAGTAGATTGGATCTATTACATTCTAAATCGTAGCACGGGTTGATGAGATCAATCGGTCATAAGGGGTTGAAATAGGTATGAGTTGATAGCATCATAAGGCCAAAAGATTAGTTCGTGCTCCTTCTTTGATGTACGCGCGACTTGCCCCTACCGGCCGGAATCACCATCGAGGCTAATCACGCACAATCGATGGATCGAGCCAACAGATCGAGGTCTTGTGTTGTGGTCTCCTCAAGTATACCGATCGCGATGATCAATATGATTGATCTAATGAAAATTGAGACATTTTGAATGGCTCGGATTTGGGTTGATTTGATCGGCTCGATAAGATTTTCATAGCGATTTCATAGATGCGATCTATGTAATTCAGAGGTTTTGGTAGCGCCACTGAAACCCGGGGCGGCTCCCTCGACTCCCGCCACGACCGCGTGTGTATCCCCTTGTATAGCGTCGTGGTTTACATCGTTAGGTAGAATGCGATTCTACGCCTAACTTGTTTTTGCAGGAATGGTGTGAATAGTATGGCCCTATAGCTTATTTGAATGTATGAGATGTATGTGATGCATGTAACATCTGCTCATGGCTGCGTGTCATGATTATTACAGCTATTGTTAGTCTGATATATATATTGTATTTAACGACTGCGTGTCGACCTTAATGCTTGAATCTATCTTTGTAATCTTCAATTTCTAGCTATTATAGGTAGTAGCCTAGTTTTGAGGTTACAAGCTTTTAAGCATGGTGGCCTAAAGGAGTGATGTGGAGGATGGAGATCGTCTACACCTACTTGGAGATGGATATCACCATTTTTGGGCCATACTACTTCACGCTTAAATGTGTTTATCTATGATGTTATCTATCTTATTCTTATGCAATGATATATGTGATATGTTGCTTTGGTAGGATAGAATCCTCTTAAAATTAGGTGTTAATGCCCTTCCATATGTTGCACCAAAGATAATGATCACCGCATGGTAGGTCTACCAAAGTAGAGTGCCATCGGTTATCATCATCATTTGGGGTAGATGTCGGACATCTACATGCGGAAGTATTTGGTTTACTTAACAAGGTTATCAAAATAGTTTTGGACCTTGGGGCATAGATTGGGGCCGAGGCATACCGATGTCACCCAAAGTAGAGTCACATAGGGATGTGATTAGCAAAGTGTTGCTTACCCATGTCACTAGTTTTCTAGCCGTGATGCCAAAGCTCACTAGGAATTAGTGAAATGAGGATCTTTACCCACTATGTAACTTAGAGGAGTTTTGTTGCAAAACTCATAGTGGGAGTCTTTTGCTAAATAGTTTAATAAAAGATGAACATAAACATAGTGCTAAACTTTGCATATTCTTGTGTTGTAGATCATGTCACTAACGCCGCATCCAAGACTTTTAATTTGCGATCTGTTCTTGAGAAAGAAAACTCAATGGAACAAACTTTTGGATTGGTATCGCAACTTGAGAATTGTTCTCAAGCAAGAGCGCAAGGAGTATGTCCTTGAGTCTCCTTACCCCGAAGACTTGCCTGATAATGCTACTGTGGCTGCACGAAGAGCTTATGAGAAGCAAACGAATGATTGCCTTGATGTGAGCTATCTCATGCTTGCCACAATGTCCTCTGAGCTTGTAGCAATATGAGAACACAGATGCCTACAATATCATTGTGGGGCTACGTGGTATGTTTGAGAACCAAGCAAGGGCCGAGAGGTTCAATACTTCAAAGTCCTTATTTGCGTGCGAGTGCTTGCGAAGGGAATCCGTCGACCCTCATGTGATTAAGATGATTGGCTACATTGAGAGTCCGAAAAGCTTGGTTTTCCCTTAGCCAAGAGTTGGCTACGATGTGATTCTCCGCCGCTCCCCGAGCTTTGAGCCATTCATAATGAACTTTCACATGAACAACTGGACAAGACCACGGCCGAGTTGCATGGGATGCTAAAATCTGCGAGGAAAGCATTAAGAAAAGCAGCAATCATGTGATGATGATGCAGAAAGGCAAGGGCAAGCCCTATGTCAAGAGAACGCGGTCAAAAGAAAGAAAGCTCTGATGCGATCGCGAGCGCTTCTAAGGCCAAGAAAGACAAGAAGGGCGATGCTCATCTCCGATGCGATTGTTACTCAGTAAGCAATCGTGACATTGGAAAAGGAACCCAAAGTACTTGGAGGATCTTGAGAAGAAGAAGGAAGTACGACTTCCACCTGGTATAAATGTTATAGAGATCAATCTTGCTACTTCATCAACTGATTCTTGGGTATTTGATACCGGATCGGTTGCTCACATTTGCAAATCGTTGCAGGGGCTAATAAGAAGTAGAAGTTTGAGGAGGAGCGAAGTGGATCTTCGCGTTGGCAATGGAGCAAAAGTTGCTGCGGTAGCTGTTGGCACCATGCCATTGTCTTTACCTTCGAGATTAGTTTTGGAATTGAATAATTGTTATTGTGTTCCATCTCTTTCAAAGAACATTATTTCTGTCTTCATGTTTGCAAGCGTAAGGTTATGACTTTAAATCTATGGACAATGGTTGTTCTCTTTATTTCAAAGATATGTTCTATTGTCATACTCCATTGGTGAATGGGTTATACGCTCTACTCTTGAAGGGTCACCGGTCTATAACATTAATGCAAAGAGGCAACGTCCAATGATTTGAATCCCACGCTTATTTGGCATCGCCGCTAGGTCACATAAATGAGAAACGCATGCAGAAGCTCCATAGAGATGGTATTCTGCACTCATTTGATTTTGAATCATTTGAGACATGCGAATCTTGTTTACTTGGTAAGATGACAAAGGCACCTTTCACCGGTCAAGGTGAACGGGCAAATGACTTATTGGCACTCGTACATACTGATGTATGTGGACCAATGAGCTTAATAGCCAGAGGTGGTTTTCAGATTTCATAACTTTTATCGATGACTTTAGTAGATATGGGTATATCTACCTGATGAAGCATAAGTCCGAATCCTTTGAAAAGTTCAAAGAATTCCAAAATGAAGTGCAAAATCATTTAGGCAAGACAATCAAGTTTCTACGATCTGATCGTGGAGGCGAGTATTTGAGCCATGAGTTTGGCAATCATCTAAAGGATTGTGGAATTGTTCCACAATTGACTCGCCAGAACACCTCAATGGAATGGGGTATCTGAACGGAGAAATCGCACCTTATTAGATATGGTGCGCCCATGATGAGCCAAAGTGATCTTCCGTTGTCTTTTTGGGGTACGCTCTGAAACGGCGCGCTCACACTAAACAGGTTCCATCAAAATCGTGAGAAAAGACACCATATGAGATGTGGACAGACAACGCCCTAGCTTGTCTTTTCTTAAGATTTGGGGATGTGAGGCTTATGTAAAACGCTTACAACTGATAAGCTCACTCCTAAACTGATAAATGCTTCTTTATCGGGTATCCTAAGGAAACAAAAGGATATTATTTTATAATCAAGGAGAAGGCAAAGTGTTTGTCGCCTGCATGGTGTCTTCTTAGAGAAAGAGTTTCTCTCAAGAAGGGATAGTGGGAGCACAGTGCAACTTGAAGAAATTCAAGAAACACCGATAACGTTTCAGCTCCTACGTAACCACAACAGATGAACAAACTGTTGAAGAACCTGCTGTGGACACACCAGCACCACGTAGGTCGAAGGTCACGTCGTGCACCGAGAGGTACATGTTCTTGACTACTCAACAAAGGGACATTTTGTTGTTAGACAATGATGAGCCTAAGACCTATGAAGAAGCGATGGTGGGACCAGACTCGAGAAATGGCTTGAAGCCATGAGATCCGAAATTAAATCCATGCACAGTAATCAAGTTTGGAACTTGGTTGATCCACCTGATGGTGTTAAAACCATTGAGTGCAAATGGGTTTTCAAGAAAAGATAGACATTGATGGAAATGTTCACATCTATAAAGCGCGACAGGCCAAAGGTTTCAAACAAATTCAAGGTGTTGATTATGATGAAACTTTTCGCCTGTCGCAATGCTAAAGTCTATTCGATCATTCTAGCGATTGCTGCATATTTCGACTATGAAATATGGCAAATGGATGTCAAAACAGCTTTCCTTAATGGAAATCTGAGTGAGGATGTGTACATGACACAGCCCACGGGTTTTGTCGATCCGCAATCGCTTGGAAAGATATGCAAGCTCCAAAGATCCATTTATGGATTAAAGCAGCATCTCGGAGTTGGAACATTCGCTTTGATGAAGTAATCAAAGGGTTTGGTTTCATCAAGAACGAAGAAGAGCCTTGTGTTTACAAAAGGCTAGTGGGAGCGCACTCGTATTTCTGGTCTTATATGTGGATGACATATTACCGATCGGAAATGACATTCCTTTGCTCGAATCATAAGTCTTCATTAAAAATAGTTTCTCTATGAAAGACTTAGGAGAGGCAGATATATTCTGGCATCAAGATCTATAGAGATAGATCAAAAGGCTAATTGGATTAAGCCAAGATACGTACATTGACAAGGTGTTGAAAAGGTTCAACATGCATGATTCCAAGAAAGGTTTTCTACCTATGTCACATGGTATAAATCTTAGCAAGAATCGTGTCCTAGTACACCGATGAGCGGGATAAAATGAATGCGATTCCATATGCTTCGCTATTGGGTCCATTATGTATGCCATGCTTTGTACACGCCCGGATGTTTCAGATGCTTTAAGTGCTACGAGTAGATACCATCGATCCAGTGAAAGTCATTGGATTGTCGTAAAGAACATCTTGAAGTACTTGAGAAGAACTAAAGATGTGTTCCTTGTCTATGGAGGTGAGGAAGAGCTTGTTGTAAATGGTTACACCGATGCTAGCTTCCAAACTGACAAAGATGATTTTAGATCGCAATCTGGATTTGTGTTCTGCCTGAATGGCGGTGCGGTAAGTCGAAGAGTTCCAAGCAACAGACGGTTCTTGATTCTACAACAGAAGTCGAGTACATAGCAGCTTCTAAAGCTGCCAAAGAGGCTGTTTGGATCAAGAAATTTATTTCTGAGCTTGGTGTGATGGCTAGTGCCTCCAGCCCAATGGACCTCTACTGTGACAATAGTGGGGCCATTGCACAAGCCAAGGAGCCTAGATCGCACTAAGTCCAAGCACATTTTACGGCGATTTCATCTCATCCGCGAGATAGTGGAGAGAGGCGATGTGAAGATATGCAAAGTACAAACGGATTTGAACATTGCAGATCCGTTGACAAAGCCGCTTCCCACCAAAGCATGAGGCTCAAACTAGGGCAATGGGTATTAGATACCTACATGGTTGACTCTAGTGCAAGTGGGAGATCATAGTGATATGCCCTAGAGGCAACATGGAGATGTTGTATATATCACATACTATGTTTATGATACATTACTTTGTTCCTTGGAATAGACATCATCATTATTGATCAATGAGTATGTGACTTATTCATGAGACTCTTAAATACTAAGATGTTGCTATTTCTAAATGATCCTCGATCGTATATCATATGAGGAACAAATATGATTCAAAGATAAAGATCAGCATATGTATTGATTGATGATCATGTCTCATGGATCATGGTATGGTGATACCAAATCAATAATATGGACATGTGTTAGTGAACATATGTTGATAGACTGCCATGAGACACCGCAGAGATTCCATGTGTCATCGGTTGGTCTCAAGTAGTGTTTATGTAGAGTCCTTAGACTTGAGATCATCATGGTTCCCAACATGAGTAGTAGCTTATTTTGGGACTACTAAACACTACTCCGTGGCTCGGGTAGTCATAAAAGTAGTCTTCGGGTTTGCTATGAAACATGTAGTGGGATGTGAATGATCAAGATAGAATTTGCCCCTCCTTGTGGGAGAGATATCTCTGGCCCTCGATGTAATGGATTATGAAAGTGCATGGCCATGCCAAGGTGATTGAGGAGTCAATCACGAGTTTATAATCCATCACGGAATCGAGAGAGTGATTGAGCTATTAAGAGGATGACACAGTCTCGCCTTGAGCTCAATCTATATCGTGAGGCAAAGGGATTCGTACATGAGAGAACATTACAGTTCAAATTGATATGATCTTTACATATACTTTGGGGTTAATATGTCTTACTAGACACCGCTATTAACATGGTAACCGAAAGGCGTTTCCGTGTCACGACCAAGTATACGTGAACCTCTGTGGTCGCACGCTTAACGGGTTGGAACACTAATTCGAATATGATTCGGATATGGGCTCAATTCGGATAGAGATCCGAATAGACTCCTATTGGGCCTCGGTCCACGAGGCCCACGTGAGGAGGTCTATATATATGGAGGCAAGGGGCGGAGGGGATGTGTGCCTGTTAATATCTAGCAAAACCCTAGCCGCCACCTCCCGAGCCAAACCCTAGCTGCTCACGAGTGCTAGTACACTCGCGATCGGCGTTCCAGCCCCGGACGTGTGGATACCGGTGGAGGCGCTGCTCGTTGCGATCTTGATCGGCGTGCGTGGAGGAGACGATCTGTTCGGGACGATCGGCTACTTCCACTACTACCTCGACGCGCGTGATTGGATCGGTTTCCAATTCTTTCTTCCGCTGCGCTGCGCGTCTAAGTGGTAACAATCCATGATCTTTCCTTAGCATGATGTTCTTGGGTGCGCGGTAGAAAAGTTTTGTTTTCTGCTTCCGTAGCCTACGCGTATTCCATTATCACGTGCACTGTAGCACGGCGCTATTCATGGGCCTTTTACTGTTCGCGCGCACTGTTCATGGGCCTATTCACGTGAGGCACTATTCATGGGCCAATCATTATTCATGCCGTGGACTTGTGCTTCCTTGGATGACGGCCACATATCCTTGATCTCCATCCATCGCTGACTCTTCAAACCTGAGTACAATTCTCATTAAAATTAATAACATGTTCATTAAGGAGCAGGTTCACCTGAGATTGTAGTTTCTTGGCTCGTGCTCTTGTTATTGGTCCTATTATTGAAGTCTCATTACTAGTTTTTGCATTACTAGCGATGTCCTCATCATTCTCCCCTTCTTGAAAAGGAGTCGACCTCGACTCTGTACAATCTTGTCCAAAGAAGGGTGATAGATCAACAATATTAAATGTAGAACTTACCCCATAATCATCACCGGGAAGTTCAATCTTGTATGCATTGTCATTGATTTTAGCAAGAACTTTAAAAGGTCCATTACCACGGGGCATCAATTTGGATCTATGCTTCTGCGGAAAGTGATCTTTGCGAAGGTGTACCCACACTAAATCACCTGGTTCAAATAGCATTTTCTTTCTAGATTTATTAGCTTTGGAAGCATAAGCACGTACCTTCTTTTCAATTACCTCTTTGGTTGTGGCATGGAGCTTTTTCACAAAATTAGCACGTTTAGAAGTCTCCATATTTGCACGTTCTTGTAGTGGAAGAGGAAGTAAATCAAGGGGCGTGATTGGTTTGAAGCCGTACACCACCTCGAATGGACACAATTGAGTTGTAGAATATACCGCCATATTATATGCAAACTTCACATGCGGTAGACAATCTTCTCACTCTTTTAAGTTCTTCTTTATCAAGGTACGTAGCAACGTTGAAAGTGTGCGGTTCACCACCTCCGTTTGCCCATCTGTTTGTGGGTGACAAGTCGTTGAAAACAACAACTTTGTCCCCAGCTTGGCCCACAAAGTCTTCAAAAGTAGCTCATGAACTTGACGTCACGATCTGAAACAATGGTTCTTGGTATTCCATGCAATCTCACAATCTCTCTGAAAAACAAATCAGCTACATGCGACGCAACATCGCTCTTATGACAGAGAATAAAATGTGCCATTTTAGAGAACCTATCAACAACAACAAAGACTGAATCCCTTCCCCTCTTGGTCCTAGGCAGTACTAACACAAGATCCATACTAGTATCTTCCCAAGGAGCACTAGGAATAGGAAGTGGAGTATACAAACCATATGGATTGAGTTTGGACTTCGCCTTATGGCATGTGATGCATCTTTGAATAAACCTCTCGACGTCTCGCCTCATCTTTGGCCAATAGAAGTTATCAACCAACATCATGTAGGTCTTCTCCCTCCCAAAATGCCCTATCAATCCTCCTGCATGAGATTCCTGCAACAATAACAAACGCACAGAGGAATCCGGAACACATAGCTTATTCATGCAAAAGAGAAAACCATCATGAATATGAAACTTATCCCACCCTTTCCCATCTTTGCAATTAGAATATGAAGCTGCAAATTCATGATCGGAAGCATATAAATCTTTCAAACTTTCCAACCCCGGTACCTTTACTTCCAATTGAGTCAACAGCACATGTTTTCTAGACAAAGCATCAGCTACCACATTCTCTTTGCCTTTCTTATATTTGATAATGTATGGAAAGGTCTCAATGAATTCTACCCACTTAGCATGTTATGATTCAATTTTGCTTGGCCCTTTAAATATTTCAAAGATTCATGATCAGAATGTTTTATGAATTCCTTAGGCTAAAGATAATGTTGCCAAGTTTCCAACACACGTATAAGAGCATATAGTTCTTTATCATAAACAGGATAATTCAATTGTGCTCCATGAAGTTTCTCACTGAAATATGCAACAGGTTTTCTTTTTTGCATTAAAACACCACCAATACCTATTCCACTAGCATCACATTCAATCTCAAAAGTTTTTATAAAATCAGGTAAAGCAAGCAATGATGCTTCAGTTAAACATTTCTTCAATTCAGTAAAAGTTTTGTCTTGTTTTTCTCCCCACTCAAAAATCACTCCCTTTTTAGTTAACTCATTTAATCGGGCAACAATGGTGCTGAAATCTTTCACAAATCGCCGATAGAAACTAGCAAGCCCATGGAAGCTACGAATTTAACTAACATTCACAGTAATTGGCCAATTTCTAATAGCTTCAATTTTAGATTCATCCACTTCAATGCTATGAGTTGAAACAACATAGCCTAGAAACACAACCCACTAGTGCAAAAAGTACACTTCTCAAGATTGGCATACAAGCATTCTTTCCTAAACACTTTTAGCACTTGTTTGATGTATTCAATATGATCTTCCAAACAACGGCTATATATCAGAATATCATCAAAGTAAACTACCACAAATTTTCCAATGAAGTGTCTCAAAACATGGTTCATTAAACGCATGAATGTACTAGGAGCATTGGACAATCTAAAAGGCATCACTAACCATTCATACAAGCTAAATTTCGTTTTAAAAGCAGTTTTCCATTCATCACCATATTTCATTCTTATTTAATGGTAGCCACTACGCAAGTCAATCTTAGAAAAGATAGTAGAACCACTTAACTCATCAAGCATATCATCTAACCTAGGAATAGGATGACAATAGTGAACAGTTATGTTGTTAATAGCTCTACAGTCTATGCATATTCTCCAAGTCCATCTTTCTTAGGAACAAGAATAACGGGAATGGCACAAGGACTAAGGCTCTCGCGTACATACTCTTTGTCCAAAAGTGCTTGCACTTGGCACTGAATCTCCTTTGTTTTTTCTGGATTTGTACGGTACGACGGTCGATTCGGAAGAGGGGCTCCCGGGACTAAGGCAATTTCATGCTCAATACCTCGAATAGGTGGTAGACCAGCGGGTATATTCTCCGGAAACACATCGTCATAAACCTGCAAAACTTGAGAAACAGCACTAGGAAGAGATGTTAAATCATTAGTAGAAAGCAATGCATCCTTGTCAGCAATACAAGGTGTATCAAAGCGGGATCATCTTTCATCTCTCTTAGATCTGATTTGGTGGCTATCATGATTAAGTTTTTCTCTCCCTCACTCTCGCTTTTACCTCTCGGGTTTGGCTTGTGGCTCTCACTCACCTTTTATGGAATCACACTCTTTGGTTCTCTCCCTTTCTCACTCTCAACTTGCACTTCAATCTTCTGCACATTATCATTTACAATTTGAGAATGAGTCAACGGTAGCAGCACCACTTGTTTTTTGTTCCACCAAAACTTATATTGATTAGTTCTTCCATCATGAATCACAACACGATCATATTGCCATGGCCTTCCTAGCAGCAAGTGACATACGTCCATAGGCACTACATCACACTCCACCCTATCACGATAAGTGCCAATTTCAAATTCAACATCCACGATGTAATCTACACTCAATGAACCTCTCTCATGCAGCCACTGGATCTGATACGGATGTGGGTGTTTCTTATACTTCAATCCAAATTTATTGCAAAGCTCTTTGCTAGCCAAATTACGACAACTCCCACCATCAATGATTACCTTGCAAAATTTACCATCTTTGCTAACTTGAGCTCTTCTATGGAATAAATTGCAGCGTTGTTCATGGGAAGGTTTTGGTTGCACACTCAACACGGTCGGAGCACACACAAGTATAGGACCAACACCGGGCTCACAATACTCTATATCTTGCTCCTCCTCATGTGCATCATCATATGTCCCTAAATCAGCATGGTGATCATTCTCTTCTTCACTTGTAGAATCATATTCTCCATTCTCTAATATCAACATCGTTTTGTTATTTAGGCAATCCTTTTGCATATGACCACGACCAAGGCATTTGAACCATTGTATACTGCTACTCTTCGCTGTAGAACCCACAGAAGAGGAAATACTAGCTGCTGGATTTGATGGCTTCCTTGCACTTGGAGTGGCTTCTTCCTTCTTGCTAGATGATGAGCGAAAGCTTGAACCACCACTTGAAACTGTTCGTTGGCTTATTTGTGATTTGGAACCATATCTTCCTCCGCTGGACAGTGTACGTGCAGCAAAGGACGTTGATCTTGCAAACTTAGCATCCTCTTGCAATTGTCGTTCTGCCTTTTTAGCTTGACGCACTAACTCATAAAGATTGGTATAAGGCTGAAAATTGACAATTCTTTTGACTTGATGGTTCAAACCTGAGAGGAAGCGTGTCATGGTTTGCTCTTCTTGTTCTTGAACCTTGGCTCGAATCATGGCTAGCTCCATCTCCTTATAGTACTCCTCCATAGAATGTGCTCCCTACTTCACATTCTGCAATTTATCAAATAGATCACGCTTGTAATGACGAGGAACAAAACGGGCTCTCATTTCCCGCTTCATCTCTTGCCACGTTGCAACAGGGTTTTCTCCATTCTCAGCCCTTTGAGTAATGACTTGTTCCCACCAATCCAAAGCATAACCTTCAAACTCAAGTGATGCCAACTGTATCTTTCTCTCATCCGTATAGTGATGCATACGGAATATTTTGTCAACCTTCAATTCCCAAGTGAGATATTTCTCGGGATCAGTCCCACCTGCAAACTTGGGTATGGAAAACTTGAGCTTGCCCAATCCATCATCTTCATTGCGTGGACGACGATAATGGTCATTGTAATACAAAGCAAAATCACCATCCTCTTCCATCGCATGTGCAGCATCACCACGCCCACCACGGCATCCACCTAGTCCCTGACCACGCCCTCCATGAGCTCCTCCTTGTCCTCCTAGCTGTGGGGGACGCACCACGTTGGCTGCCACTCGGTGTTGCGGTGCAGGAGGTACATACACAGCAGCTTCTCCTCCTTGAACACATGATTCATCGCCACCATTGCGAGCTTGTATGAGCCTAGTAAGGGCCCCAATGTCCTCCCGCAATTGGCGCACATTTTCATCAGCTTGTATCTCCATATTTTGCATATCCCTTGCAATTTGATCAGCAAAAGCATCATGCTTCTCATGGAGTTGATTGAGCCCTTGGTGTAGCTCACGTTGAAAGTGGTCGCGGAGTGCCCCAAATTGATGTTGCTTGACAAGTGCTTGAGTTTCATTTGTCCCACCACTCTCATCATGGTGTTCTCCACCACCTGACATGGTTATGATGAGGTGACGGAGTCCCGATCTTCCGATAGGATGATAACTTCAATTTGGAGGAGAACGACTTTGACGATGCGGCTACTAACCGGTCACGACCAGAACGCTAAGCAATCGCTAAACCACACTCCGAGTTGTTATCAACTGTGCCAAGAACGCGGTTGACCTGACCACGAAGGTCTATTCTTGCATGCAACCGAAGAACACGCAAGAATAAGATAACAAGCAATCTCAAATTGCAAATAGGATTGAAATACTTGGTGGGATTCCGAATAAGGATCTTGACAGGTGGTCGTCCGACACAACTGAAGATACAAGTTGCAACACAGGCAAACTAAGAAAAAAGAGGTGGTACAATTTTACTGTTCACGTGAACAGTAGCATGCCCATAAATTGTAGGGGTAGCACCTTCCTCTTTGGCCCATACATTACAAGGCTCGATTTGGCCCAAACAGGTGGTGTAGCAACTTCTTTTGATAATTGCAGGCCGTATAGAAGGAATTTTAAGGCAAAGCTAGATCCGTTGGAAAGAGGATGAGAAAAGTTTTCCATCAAGTACTCATGGACCTCAAACGGACTCCGTTTGTAAAAGTTATGCTTGTTTGAAGTTGGACCTATCAGGCTGAATCCGAACTGATCTGGAGGCCGAATTGGATTCCAAAACGTGTCCCACTTGAACTCTTGCTTGAATTGGTCCAAAAGTGACGTGGTGACCACAAGGAAGAGTTGGGGGAGACGTCGATATGATCTTGACATGTTGGTTGGCCTCCCTTTTAGTAGATCCTAACTACGAGCTCGTAGTATTGATGAATCCTCCTTGTATAGCTGATAATTTAAGTGATGCGTAGGAACTCTTGTAATTCGAACAGCAACCATTGCTAATTTGGTTGTAACCACTGGGGCCATGTCCTCATTAGGTTAGTTATGCAAGAAACAAATAGCTGTGTATATAATAATGCTTTGTGAAAATCACTCAATCTCACTATGTCCTCTCTCCAAGTAAAGTTCTTACCCTTCCGAAATGAATTAAGGCCAATAAAAACTTACACCTGGTAGAAGTGACAACAGCACAGTGATGATCAAGCGAATTTAAGAGTGTTCACTACTTGCACAACAACGGTTATATGATAGAGTTTGGTATGAAAGTGTTTATCCTACACAATCTGAATTTTACAATATTATAAGATCAAGTAATAATCCAAGTTAGAAATTTTGCCCAAGTGCTGATCCAAAAGGTTTAAGTGAAGTATAAAAACGCACACGCAAAGATAAATGTGACTTAATGCAAACAAAGGAATGAGCTAGCTGGAAGCAATATGAACGTAATAATGAAATAGCTTGTTTTGCATCAAGTACTAGGAGAGACGCTAGCCAATTGCAAAGATATGAATGTAAGGGCACAAGATTGCTCCAGAAGTGAAATTACACAATCTGAAAATTATGATTAGAATTGGCTAACCCCAATTCGGTCAAAGCTCACTTTTTTTTCTTTCTTCTTTTTTTTCTCTCTTTGCCGTGGCTTTTTCTTTAAACGACTTGCCTTTTCTCTCCTTTTATTTATGTAGGTGGCCGAACTATGGTTGTTTGAGATGCCTTCACAAGTTCAAATTTCAGCAATTGTGTAAAATACTCAAGAACAGCCCTACAAGCAATATTCAATAGCTAGTCTCAATTGATGAATAAAAGTATGAATGAGGCTCACAGACTGCTGTTCGGAGATATAACCAAGTGAAATAACTAGATGAAACAACTAGCAATCCCAGCACAACAGTAGTAGATCATTTTTTTGTGGACAAAATGAATAAGCGACGCAAAAGAAACACAAATTCTAATGGACTAAAACCTAATTAAACTCACGCAAAATAACAGATTAATCTGAAGGTTTGGATTTTTTGTGGTAAATTTCGGTTTTAATGGACTATAGGAATAGAAGTAAAACAAACTAAGAGTAAGGGTAAATAATCCTACCGAGTAAACTGCGCTCTGATACCAAGATGATACGGGGTCATCGATCTTCTCAACGTAGGATCTGGATACTCACGTGGATTTGATAAACCGTAGTGATCCCCCGTTGCCAATGCAAGAATTAGCACTCTATAATTCGCCCAACCTCACGTGCTGAACTTCACGATCATCGATAAAGTTCTATCGTGTTTCTAATTCCCAGCGGAAAAGGTTGAACAATCTTAATTTCAGCGAACTCCCAATTCTCTCAAGTTGGTTTTTGGCCAACGAAAGAACAAAAGTATTCTATTATCAAAGTGGTTCCCTCTACAATGGGGGTCTACCCCTCAATATATAGTCTCAGTCTAAGGCTATTCAACACTAAATTTTTCATGTGTACTATTCACACGCACTGTAACACGGCACTGTTCATGGGCCTTTTATTGTTCACGCGCACCGTTCACGGGCCTTTTACTGTTCACGTGCACTGTTCACAGGCCTGTTCACGTGGGGCACTATTCATGGGCCGATCATTATTCATGCCGTGGACTTGTGATTTCTTGGATGATGGCCACATATCCTTGATCTCCATCCATCGCTGACTCTTCAAACCTGAGCACAAGTAAAATATTGTTTTTAGGTAGTATACAATTCTCATTAAAATTAATAACATGTTCATTATGGAGCAGGTTCACCTGAGATTGTAGTTTCTTGGTTTGTGCTCTTGTTATTGCTCCTGTTATTGAAGTCTCATAACTAGCTTTGGCATTACTAGCGATGTCCTCATCAGACAGGGGTGGCGGTGCGACGCCCACAAAGCCCATGGGCCTGTTGGCGGTGTGGGGCACGACGGCGGTTGGCAAGGTGCGAAAAAGAGATAAGGGACTGCAAGGAGTGCGTTGGTGCTCTTGTGCATCACCGCAATTGGTTAGAAGATGGTTGGCGGTGAGGTGAAGCGATGGCGCAGCTCGGGCGGCAGTGGTGATGGCATTCCAGCGGTGAGGAAGCTTAGCCAAGGGGCGGTCGAGAAAATCCAAAAAGTATGAAATATATAATGAAAGGTATATTATGAATTTAGAAACTTGAATTACTTGATTCAGAGTTCGGACGAAGCAGAACGAGCGATTGGAAGATTGTCGGATGAGAAAATGCTGAAAAAGGAAAATCAGGAATATTCCTCCGTGAACAGTAATGGACAGCAGCTCTTTTCAGTGATTTTGGCCATGGCGCTAGGGAAAGAAGACACAGAAGGTGAAGCTAGCTAGCAAAATGGGTTACTAAGGACCTGAGGCACATGTAGGAAGTGATGGCACGTCAAACGAAGCATGATGATGACGCGGACAACGACAACGGCATAGGGTGTGGAGAGAAGGATAATTTTTGGGCTTAGAAAATGGAGAAGTAAGGTGAGCGTGGCCTGGAACGCGGTGAGGCAAAGCTATAAAAATTATCGGCTAATCCAAAAACTCTTCGGAGGGGACGCAATCGTCGTTTGAACGACGACGGTACCGAAACACGAAAAACTCAATATCTTTGTGCTTGGTAGAGCGAATCCAAAACCGTCTGAAACATAGCCACCTGGGATAGTTTGGTACGTTTTGACGCGAACGGATTGTTGAAAGCATTCCCGAACAGGCGGGGACACGAAGTGCCATTTGCAGACATGGCTAGGTGTCGGGCGCGAATATTTGGGGAAGGCTTTTGGACAAACGGAGGGGAGCACGGCGTAGAACACATCGAGACGAACTCAATGACGTAGATAGCTCAGCTCAGCCAACGAACTAGCTGAACGCGGTGGACAAGTCTTTATGTAACCGACAGGCTGACATTGGCGTTCCGGGCAAACTGAGAGGAGTTAACATGCGAGAGTTGCGGCGAATCGAAGAGGAGAGTGTGGGAAATGTAATGCTCACCTTGGTTGTGGTCGGACATGCACGGTCGGTCAGTGGCGACGCGAGGAACGGGGACCCGATTTGGCCCACGGTGGCGACGATGCTCCGACGAACTTCCGGCGAAGGCGAGGTGAGCACCTCGTAGAACACTGAGGCAAAGCCAACGGTGTGGCCAAACACAGCGGGGCTCCACTGGACGAGGTGCAATAGGCCGAAGAACGGCGCTTGAACGACGAAACAAAATCTTCGATTGCGGCCAATAGAGAGGGAGTGGGGACTTGAGATTTTCGGGGTCGAGTGAGGATGAGGAGGGGCTCACGGTGCTCCCTTTTATAGGGGTGAGGGTGGACCGAGGAGGGAGATCAAAGGACCATGTCTTTGAATGGTATGGGTTAAATCCCGCAAAAATGGTCATCAATAAGAGGGGAAACAGTGGGAAAATGGAAGAGTTAAATGAGGGGAGTTGAATGCAATTTATTTCACACAAATCAGTTGAGGAAATCAAGAGATATGAATGATTGAAGAAATCTTGAAAAACGCCCATGGCGTCCTGGCTCTGTTAGCACGCACGTATCGTTTCAATGGAAGGAGGAAGAAGAAAACAAGGAGAGAGAAAAAAGGGAAAAGAAAAAAAAAGAAAAAGAAATTTTGGAAAAATTTCAGAAAATTTTTTATTATAATTCTTGGAACCTGAAATGACCCAAAAAAATTTTGGAATTAATTGACATTTATTTTAATTTTTGAAATTTTTTTTATTTTTTTAGCTTTAAAATAATACAATAAATAACAAATAAAGCTTAAAAATCTTAGAAAAATTCATAAAAGTTTCTAAAGCTATTTTGAACTTATAAAAATATTTTCAACTAAAATTTAGATATTTTCTCTAAAAATTTTTTTGTTTAACAAAAAGGCTATTTTCTTTAGCAGAAAATTAGGTTAGCTAAAAATTTTAAAATTTTAAGAAACCAAATAACTTTGATTTTTATTTTAAACTAACTTATTTATTATTTCATTTATTTTGTTTATTATTATTATTATTATATTTTTCTTTTCTTTTCTTTTTTTTTAAAAAACATGGGTTGTTACACAAATGCCAGAAGCATACGCTATCACTTGAAATTTTGTAGTTGACGTGAAAAGGGGGAGGAATTGGGCATGTGAGGAATATTGGAACCTCTGAGGCATATTCTAGGTCAAATACAGAAGCGAATAAGCCTGAAACTGTAAATTTAAGAGATAATTGAATCTACTATCCATTGTTGGCAATTGTTGCAACTCCCGAAGGGTAATTGATTTATCTCCAGTAATATGCGAGTCGCCAACACATGACCACAAACATAGGTATTACATGGTAGCATGAAGCTACCGCACATATACCACTGGAAGCTATAACTATTTGCCTGAAGCAAATATAACTCTTAACATACTAGACAACCTATTGGATATTTATGATCCGAATGATCTAAATATGTCATATTCAGTTGGCATTATAAATTATAACATGCATATAAATTACCTCCCAAATTAATCACATATATTCCTGAAGAGTGATTATTCCATCTTGGAGGTTAAAATAGAAGTATATTCCAGCAGAATATACATATATATTCCATGTAGATTAATCGTTAGGCATGTTTTATGTGATAGTGTTATATTCATACTTTTATTAATATCCTGAAGATGTACTTTATGCTGTCAAAGCATAATACTCTTGACCAAGTTAAAAACATGTTGCACTAACACAAAACCTGAAGTTTGTGTTATCCAAATTTTAAGATAGAAGTATGAGAAATTAGATCATAATATTGGGCAATATATAAAAAACTAGAATATTTCTGCTATCGCAGATTAATAACCCAACATATGTATGGGATAATTTACCAGAAGTTGAGATGCGCAATTTTCCATGCCACAGCATTTATAAATATCTAGCTCACTGCATTAAGAAAAGAAACCCCAATCAACGGATTAGTTCATATTATGAGAACCAATCATTTCCCTATGATATCACCACCGCAGCATACTGAGGGGATTTTAAAGTATGCTATTAAGTAAGATCATATCCCAGAATTAAGAGTTATGCATGAGATTCAGAAAATCTTGACTTTAGTCAAACCCAAAACGTATTGTCTTGATGATCAAACCCTGAAGGTCTTTCCACTTATCGATATAAGTCCAATCGACGGACATAATAAAGGTCTTGAAGATCATAATATATCCTGAAGATAAGTGTTGCACTCTTTTCTTTTAATAAGTTTTCCCATTGGGTTTTCTTATTTGAAGGGTTTTTAATGAGGCAACAAGTGCAATACAATTTAACGTTGTCGAGACTCGAATATGCAAATTCGAACTCTCTGTGTATACTGCACTAGTCCCAAGATTGTGCTAGTGCACACAGTCAAACATAGATGTAATCACAACCATATACACGTTAAAATAAAAGAAAACTCAAATATCAATAAATATCAAGAGTACGACCTTATGGTCAAGCTTACAATAGACTAGCCCGAAGGACTTAACAAAAACTAGCAGCGAAAATCCAAAATAAAGCGGGCCAATCGACAAGCCCACAAGCTATCGAGTGGAGAATGAAGCCTAATCCGTGAAGTCGTCGAAGTACTCTCCTTCTGGAACCTATTGCTGGTGATACTCCTCCTCAATTGAGCAACGTGGGCATAAAGCCGTGAGTACATTGGTACTCAGCAAGTCGTTTGTAACAAATGAATGCAATATAGTATGCAAGGCTTACGAAAGGATGGCTGAAAGTTAATTTCCATTAAAATGACATTTAAAGGTAAATACAATAAATAGATTGAAGGCGAACTTTAAATAAAATAATAATAATTAATGATCAAAGGAATTAAAATAACTACTTACGAACCTCCCATCCACAAGTTAAGCCAACCGCTCATGGACCTCCCATCCATAAGCTAATCCAACAGTGAATTCATTGTCTAACCACAATCCACAAGTTTTCAGAAATAACTATACCTCGTGTGAAATCACCGAGCATTGTCTATGACCGAGGACACGGCTATTCGAATAGTTTTACACTCTGTAGAGGTTGCACAACTGTACCCACACGATGTGATAATCCTCACGTTAAAGAAAATCACAACAAGGCCTTTATAAGTTCAATTCCAACCCAATATTGCCCGCTAGGGTTTCGCATCACACCCCCCTGTGCCATATGAAAATCAGCAACCATGTTCATCTCAATGGCAAGATTAAAGTTGAAACATCCCAAATTGATCAGCCAGGTCTATCCCATACTAGACATGTGGTTTGCAAGGTAAGACTCAGATCAATGGCGCACAAAGTTATGTCCTTAGTATTACCCGGGTGAGACTACCAATTTTGCCCGAGTGAAAACCAATTTTGTATAACCACACCAATGGCACACCAATGTCATGGCATAAATTTTAATAAACGTGGCACCAACCACTGTTCCATATCTCATTAAGTCAAATTGATAATTCACATGTGATGATAAACCCAATCGTAAATTAAGCAAGGCTAAGCATACTAATCATACAACCCATGTGACAAATATCTTATCACTAGTGGGTTTCCCAACCTATGGTGACAATGGTATCATGGCATCTCAAAGTTATCAAGGAAGGATGAATTCAATTGGGGCAATAACTACCAAGTACAAGGTTTGGTAATAAAGTAGCAATGCGAAATAATTTAAAATAAAATAATTAAATAGTAGATTGCAAACTAGGTTCAATATGATCAAAGGACACGACTTGCCTTGGTTATGCTCAGCGAGGTACTCTTAGTCTTCGGGTGTAGCTCCTGCTCCTACGGAATCCGAATCTAACGAGGGAGAAAACGACTAAAACAAGAAAAATACATAAAATCATAAGCAAATAAACTCCAAAAATCATGAAACTAGAGCCAAAAGCTAGAGCTCGATTTTAGATGAATTTAGAAAAAAGAACGGGGTCAATCGGAGTTAGGATGGAGGAGAACGGGCTCTCGGAAAAACAACCCTAAAGGAAATTCAAAAATATTGAAAAAGGGTACTGTGCTGTGGACCGGGTTTACGAGAAAAGGGGGTTCACGGTGGGCTGGGTTTACCGCACAGTGCTAGGGCTGATGTGGCAAGCCGAGGAGGCGACGCGTGGCAGGTGACGTGGCGGTTGACGTGGCAACACGTGGCACCCAGGGCTCGAATAATGCTGACGTGGCATGGCCACGTGGCATGCCACGTGGCCTAGGGCAGACGTGGCAAGCCACGTGGGAAGGCTGACGTGGCTCGGGTGCGGGCGCGGCGTGGTAAGTGGAGATTGAGTGGTGCGGTGGCTGGATTGCCGACGCGTGGCATGGCACTGTCGGGACCCGGAACAACACTTCAAGTCTCTTTGTGTAAATCGTACTATCCTAGGAAAAGCTAGTGCACACAGGATAAACAGTGATGCATATCACGCAAAATCACCACAATTTTATTAAGTAAAGATACGGGCCCTAGGGCCAAGTCTTACAATATAGGGCACTAGGCCAACAAAAGGAATAAAAGCAGCGAATAATGAAAAGGTAGCAGTTCAACTCATCCAGCCTCCACAGGCAAATGACTGTAAGACGCGTCCTATTTGCTGAAGTAGTCCTCATCGTCGAGGTCGTCGTCGCAGTCTGGCAACGGATTTAAGCAAGGTGAGCACTTTAAAGTACTCCACAAGTTACACCGGGAATATAACAGAGTAAATGCATGCATAAAGGATTTCAAAGGGAGGCCTAATTAAGGTAATTTGTGAAAAAGCAGTACTTAAATTTAAATACAATAACGTAGGTATGAAATGTTGAATTTTAATACTTCATAAGAACATCATTTGACAAGTAATATCGTTAGTGTAGGCTCCGACCTACACTAACCTAACCACGGGCATCCCACCTGGACCATTGACAAATTCACTGTTGCTTGCTAAAAACCAAGTTTTTATAAAACCAAGTCTAATCTGTGAAGACTCTACTCAGCATGTCCATGACTGTGGACACGGCTATCCAGAATAGATTATCACTCTGCAGAGGTGTACAACTTTACCCACAAGACGTGTCCTCCAGCTTGAGCCACGCGAGGCCTTAGGTGCGCGGTGGGATTCCACGACAAGGCTTTTCCAAAGATCCATAGCCAAAACAGTCACGCCGCCACTAAGGTTTCACCACAACTCGAATCCACGAGTTGGAGCCCCCTCTTGTGCCATGTGAGACTTCTTGCGGCCTACGCCACGCTCACATTCAGCTTATAGCGAAACCATATTTAGAACTTCATAATTTACTTAGTCAGGTCCGTCCCATATCGGACTTGTGGTAGTACGAAGTGACTTCGTAAAATGATTCACAGAAACGGTCCTTAATTGATTTAGGCTCAATCCACATACCCACATGCATGACAATTAACCTAGTGTCACCAAACACGAGGCATGCCGGCACCCACCACCTAACCATTAGCCTAAATCCAAATCACAAGTTTCTATTTTTATTTTAAAACCATTTTACAAACTCTCCTTGACTCACCAAAGTCAAGAATTCATTTCCAAAGTATGACATTTCATGTGGAAAAGTTGATCCCACCTAAAATTATACTAAGCTAGGCTAAGCATTTCTATAAAATTTCTAGTAAATACTATGGTACTAACTAGTTTTTAGCTAGGGTGACATGGTATATAAATTCGAGATTCAAATTGGCCATATTCAAAGGATTTTGGGTATATCTAACATTTAAACTGAATTTAAATTAAATTTGAAAAGAAGTACGCATGCATATACAGTAAAACAACATAAATAAATTGGAAATATTAGGTTCAACATGGTCAAAGGTGTAACTTTCCTGGCTTGAAGTCCTACTGAGAATCGTCGAAGTCGAACTCTCCGGAATCGTCAAAATCAAACGTCAAGAGCCAATTCAAAAGAAATTTAAAAATAAAATTCAAACAAATTCAAAAATTCAAAAGGATGCCATAAATGGCAAGTTCGTGATTTTAGAAATATTTAGAAATTTGAACGGGTCAATTTGGAGTTAAAATGAAGAAGTTATAGCCTTCCAAAGTTTTAATTCAATTAAAAAAATTCCCAATTTCTAGAATTATTTTTAAACCGAAAAACATTTATGACATCAGTCTGAATTATTATTCTAAAGGAAATAACAGATTATGATGTCAGCACAGGAATTTAATTTCGGCTGATTTATTTTCATACTAAAAAATCGGATTCATTACGTCGGCATGACGTCAGCAAGAATTTTTGGATTTTAATAAAAACTGGTAGGGCTGACGTGGCAAAGGAGGCTGACGTGGCCTTCACGTGGCTACCACTTGGCACCATGTGGCTGCCTCGTGGCTGCCACGTCAAGGCAATATGCCGACGTGGCTGCGCACGGCGAGGTGGCGCTCGGGTGCCCACGTGGCTGGCTGTGGCGCCTGACTGGGAGCCACTGGGCTGCCACGCGGCTGCCAGCTCGGCCCGGTGCGCTGACGTGGCCCGGCCGGTCGGAGGTGGCGCACGGGGTCCGATGGCCGCTGGCGCTCTGGCGGGCGGCGGTGCCGGCCGAGGGTGCAGAGAGGGAGAAGGGCACGAGGGGAGTACCTTGGTACCTTGCACAAAGTCCGAGGGTGCCGGAGGGTGCTAATCGGCGGCGAGGGGCGGCGGTCGGAGGAGGGGTTCACGGCGGAGGGGGATCTTCAGTGGCGCAAATGCTTGGGGCAGAGGGGGCTTCTAGTCGTCGGGGCATAAGCAAAGTGTCGACGTCGTCGGCGAGGAGCGGGGAGGCCTGGGGCGGTGGAAATTGCTCGCTGGAGCTGCTGGAGGCCGGCGGAGGGAAACAAGCACAGAGGTGCTTTTGGGGCTTAATTGCTTGAATTGAGTAGAGAGGGAGAGGCGGTGTGGAGAGGGGATCCTCGGGGTGGGGTTTTATAGGCGGGGGAGGGGAGGTAACGAGCGTACGCATTCACCTCAGCGGCGAGTTTGAATGTGACGGCGGGAAGAGGCATAAAGTGGGAAATTATGCCGGAAACGGATGCGATGCATGCGGGGGAGTAATTGGGTACAGGCACGGCCGGGAGTGATGGATGGAAACCGAAGCTTCCAAAGCTTCGGTTTCGGGCGTTAATGGCGGCGGAGGAGGCACGAGGAAGAAGGAAGGTGGCGGGGACGATGATCCTGACAGGCGGGGCCCACCGGTCAGCGAGAGAAAACAAAAGGAAAGGGGGGAGGCAACGGTCGGATATGTGACAGGTGGCAAGGGAGGATGTTCGAGGCCGCCGGATCTGGGACAAACCGATAAGTGAAGGGGAATGATCGGGATTCAATCCGGCAACGGAGGTTAGATCCGAACCGATCGAGTGCCTTAAGTGACAGGTTTTCTTTGAGAAGGTTGAAAGCTTCTTCTTGCGCTTTTCCCCATTTAAATGAAACACCTATCTTTGTTAATTCATTAAGTGGTGCAGCGATGGTGCTGAAATCCTTCACAAAGGCCGGATAGAATCCCGCAAGTCCATGAAACTCCGCACTTGTGTGACCGTTTGTGGTGTTGGCTAACTTTTTATAGCTTCAATCTTGGCTTCATCTACTTCAATTCCCTGCGGAGTAACAACATAGCCAAGAAAATAAACTCGATCGGTGCAAAAGGTGCACTTTTCGAGGTTACCTAACAAATGTGCATCCCTCAATGCCATGAAAACAGCACGTAAGTGTTCAAGATATTCATCTAGTGACTTGCTGTAAATCAATATATCATCAAAGTAAACTACCACAAATTTACCAATGAAAGCACGTAAAACTTCGTTCATTAATCTCATGAAAGTGCTAGGGGCATTAGTTAATAAAAAAGGCATCACTAGCCACTCATATAATCCGAACTTAGTTTTAAATGCTGTTTTCCATTCATCTCCAAGTTTCATTCTAATTTGATGGTATTCACTACGCAAGTCAACTTTAGAAAACATTGTAGAGCCACTTAATTCGTCAGCATATCGTCTAACCTAGGAATAGGATGACGGTATCTAATGGTAATATTATTGATAGCTCTACAATCAACACACATACGCCATGATCCATCTTTCTTAGGCACTAAAATGACAGGAACAGCACAAGGACTAAGCGATTCACGTACATACCCTTTATCAAGCAATTCTTGAACTTAGCGTTGAATTTCTTTAGTTTCTTCTGGGTTTTTCCTGTATGGTGCGCGGTTGGGTAGTGATGCACCGGGAATTAAGTCAATTTGATGCTCAATCCCTCGAAGCGGGGGCAATCCCGGTGGTATATCCTTCGGAAAGACATCTTTGTACTCCTGCAAAAGGTTAGTGACAGCAAGGGGCAAAGAAGATGGTATCTCCTCAAATGAAAACAAAGTGGCTTTGCAAACTAATGCATGGCAAACAGAATTACTAGCATCCATTTCAGTCATATCAGATTTAGTAGCAAGAAAACTAGCACCTTTCAATTGTATTTCTTTTTTATTCACATGAGCAGATTTCAGTTCTTTCTTCTTATGTTGCGCAAGCTCTTTTACTACAATCAGATTTTTGCTCTTAGACTTCTCTAGACTCTTCTCTCTACGAGCTGTAGCAAGTTCATCTTTAACAATTTGTTCTGGAGTCATAGGATGCAGCACAATTTTCTTTCCTTTGAACATGAGAGAGTATTGATGCACACAATCAGTATCATATTGCCAAGGTCTTCTTAATAACAATGAACAAGCTTGCATAGGTACAACATCGCAGTCAACATAATCATGGTAGGAACCCATTGAAAAGTGTACTTTCACCATTCGTGTTACCTTCAACTTACCACTGTTGTTGAACCATTGAATATGATATAGGTGGGGATGAGGTTTGGTTGGCAAAGCAAGCTTCTCCACCATATCCATACTCACCAAATTGTTGCAATTCCCACCATCAACAGTTATATGAACCGAGCGTTCCTTGACAACACCCTTGATTTGGAACAAATTATGGTGCTGATTTTGCTCGGCCGGAGAAACTTGAGCACTTAGTACGCGTTGCACTATAATGCTCAAATACTTGTCGGCATCTTCGGCGCCAACATGTTCCTCATGATCAGATTCTTCTTCATGTTCTATAGGGTCAGTTGCAAGCATAGCATATGTTTCATCATCAAGATCACTAGCAGAGGAATACCCACCATCATTGCGTATAATCAATACACGCTTGTTTGGACAATCTCGCATCATGTGTCCAAAGCCTTTGCAACGATGGCATTGAACGTCTCTTGTTCGTCCGGTCATAGCAACTAAAGAGGAGGTTTTTGCAGGAAGTTGTGGTGCTGATTTGTGTGCTTCAGAAACTCGTGACGCCGAAATTGATGTAGTAGGGCGCTACTTGTTGTTGGAGTGTGATGGCGCCACAATGGACGAGAGAGCAGGGGTAAGCGGAGTCCATGAATTTGTGTGACCTGTAGAAGAATTAGATCACATTCTCGTCTGGCGTCCCTGCAACTTACGTTCAGCTTTGTAAGCAAGATAAAATAATCTAGTAATAGAGTTGTAATCTTTGTAATCAATGATGTCTTGAATTTCTCGATTCAACCCTTCTAAAAACCTAGGCATGGATGCCTCCTCACTCTCAACTAACACACATCGCAACATACCAATTTGTAATTCCTGATAATATTCTTCCACAGACTTTGCACCCTGTTGTAGACGTTGCAGTTTATTTAACAGATCGCGAGCATAATATGAGGGAACAAATCGATGGCGCATAAGCAATTTTAAAGCTTCCCAGGTGTTAGGTATGTTGTTGGGTTGTTGACGGTAATGTTCTTTCCACCCTAACTCGTCTATTCTCAGGAAATTCATGGCAAGCAAATTTTTTATCAACAGCTAGTTCCCAATTAAGATAGCCATCATGATCATATTTACTATTGAAAGAAGGCATAGTGAATTTAACCTTAGCAAAAGAATCATCGTGGTCACGTACCTCACGCCGTGGGGGTTCTCGTCGCATAACTTGTCGGTTAAAATGCAACTGTCGACGAGCTCAATCATTGTTGAGGTTACGGCAGTCATCGGTGTCGGGACCCGGAACAACAACTCCGAGCCCCTCTGTGTAAATCGCACTATCCCGTGAAAAGCTAGTGCACACAGGTTTCACAAGAATGTATATCATGCAAAAATAACCACGAGATATTATTAAACGAAATACGGCCCAAGGCCAAGTCTTACAATAAGGCACTAGGCCAACAAAGTAAACAAAACAACGGAAATAAAGTAAAGGTGGCAAGACACCCATCCACCTCCCACAGCGAATGATCAGAAGACGATCCTACTCGCCAAGTAGTCCTCACCGCCGTAGTCGCCTCAAGTCCGCAACAGATTTAGCAAGGTGAGTACGAAAGTACTCCCAAGGTAAGCAAGTAAATGCTTACGCAAGTTACACCAGAAATATAATGATTTGATGCATGCATAAGGGATTTCAAAGGAAGCTTAATAGGTAATGTGCGAAAGCAATACTTGAATTTAAATACAATAACGTAAGTACGAAAAGCTGAATACAAAGATATGAAACATTGTTTTTAACAGTAATATCGTTAGTGTAGGCTCCAACCCACACTAACCTAACCACGGAATCCACCCGACCATTACCAAATCCAACGCTTGTTTGCCAAAACCAAGTTTTATGAAAATTCAAGTCTAATCTGTGAAGACTCTACTCAAGATGTCCATGACCGTGGACACGGCTATCCGAGATAGTTTGTTACTCGCAGAGGTGTACAACTTTACCCACAAGACATTCCTCTCACTTGAGCCACGCGATCAACACACCGCCTTAGGTGTGCGGCGAGAGTTCATGACAAGGCTGTTCCGATGATTCATAGCCAACATAATCACGCCGCCACTAAGTTTCACCACAACTCGAATCCACGAGTTGGAGCCCTCTCGTGCCATGTGAGACTTCCCACACCTACGCCGCTCACATTCAAATTATAGCGAGACTATAGTTGGAACTTCACAAATTACTTAGCTGTGTCCGTCCCATACCGGACTTGTGGTAGTACGGTGACTTCAGAAATAATTCACGTAAATGGTCCTTAAGTTGATTTAGGCTCAACCACATACCCCCGTACACGATAATCAACGAGGTGTCACCAAACACGAGGCATACCGGTACCCACCACCTAACCATTAGCCTAATTCTAAAACATGTTTTCTATTTTCATTTTTAAATAATTTCCGTAAAACCATCCTTGACTCACCGAAGTCAAGATATTGAATTTCAAAGTCCGTCATTTCATGTGAAAGATTGATCCCACCAACAGTTATACTAAGCCAGGCTAAGCATTTCTATGAAATTTTTTCGAGTCAATACTATGGTACTAACTAGTTTTCAGCTAGGGTGACAAGGTATACGAATTCAGGATTTCAAATAGGCTATAATCAAAGGATCATGGGAATATCTAAGTTTCAAAATCCAATTTGAATTATACTTGAATAAAGATACGCATGCATATACAAAGAAAACAATATAAATAATTTAAAATATTAGGTTCAACATGGTCAAAGGTGTAACTTGCCTTGATCGAAGTCCCGCTGCGATTCGTCGAATTCAAACTCTCCTAATCGTCAATATCTAACGAGAAATCAATTCAAAGCAAATTCAAAACAAAATTCAAATGGAATCCAAATAACCTCCAAAAATTATCAAATAATTTGGGAGACAGAATTCTGAATTTTTGGATGTGGGTCAACAATTTTTAAAAAGGAAATGAGGCTTTTAAAAGAAGTTGGAAGTTTTAATTTAAACTTGAACCTTGGAATTACAAAATATATTCAAATCAAATTTAAATAAGTTTCAAAATTTCAAAATTATTCCAGAAATGGATAGATCATGATTTTAGAAAAATTTAGAAATTTGAATGGGTCAATTTGGAGTTAAAATGCAAAAGTTATAGCCTTCCAAAGTTTGAATTCAAAATAAAAGAAAAAGAGTATTTTCTGGATTTATTTTTAAACCGAAACGGATTTATGATGTCAGCACGAATTATTTTTCTAAAGGAAATTATAGATTATGACGTCAGCCCTAGGATTAATATATTCGCAGCAGGTCGACAGTGGGGCCCGGGTGTCATGGACCGAGTCCATGGACCCGAGGGAAGGGTGAGGTGGCAGGCGAGCGCGCGGGGGAGCGGGGTGGCGCTGACGTGGCGCCACGGGGCTGCCGCGTGGTCGCCGCGTGGCTGCCACGCCACGCTTTATGCCGACGCATGGCACGCGCGCGAGGTGGCGAGGGGGCGGCGGGTGGCGCCGGCGTGGCGCCGACCGCCGCCACTGGCTGCCACGCCGCCGCCACCGCCCGACGGCCGACGTGGCTCGCCGGCGACGGCGCGCTGGGCCCAATGGTCGCCGAGTTCGTGAGCGGCGGCGCCGCCGAGGGTACCAAAACGACGAGGAGAACGCGGGAGTGCGCCGGTACTTGCACGAGGCCGAGGATGACCGGAGAGGGAAACCGCGAGAGGCGCGGCGGTCGGAGAAGCCTTCACGCGGCGGAGTAGTTCCGTGGTGCACGTGTTCGGGAGGTGGTCGCGTGTTCGCCTGGGCACCAGCAAGGTCGGGAGGCTTCGCGAGGGGCGAGGGGCTTGAGCCGCGGCGATTGCTCGCCGGAGTAGCCGAGCCGCGGAGGGAAAACGGGCGCAGGGGAGCTGGGCTGGATTAAGCGCCCGGAGGCTCGGGGGTGGCGGTGTGTAGAGGGACCCTCGGGCACCTCTTTATAGGCCGGGAGGAGGGTAACGGCCGCGCGGTTCGCCGGAGTGCAACGGGCGGGAGGTTTATTGCGACGGTGATAACGGCCGTGATTATGCGTGATTATGCCCGTAATGGACGCGTGGAGGTGCAATTGCGATCGGCGCTGGCGCGGGCATAATTTGAAGGAAACCGGCTTTAAAGCTTCGTTTGCGGCAAAGAATGGCGGCAGCGCGGAGATCGCGCGAGGAAGAAAGGAAAGGGGCGGGGAGACGAATCGACGAGTGGGGCCCGCACGCCACGAGAGAAAAGAAAGGAAGGAGCGAGGGGACGGCCGGATGCTTGACGGTGGCACGGGAAGAGATCGGACCGCCGCATTGCGAAGGGGTAAGTGAAGGGGGACGGCCGAGATCCGATCCGACAACGAAGGTTAGATCGGGCCGGACGGTGCTTAAGTGGGAAGGGGCGCCGAGATGAGATACGGCAATAGAGGACGGCTTGATAACACCACGGGCGGCAGGAGCGAGAGGAAGCGTGAAGCGTAAGTGGTTGCGCGGCGAGGATTAAATCCGCGCGGAGTGGACGGTCCGATGCGTGACACGCTGCCGCACGCGAGAGAGGGAAGGCGGGAGAGGATTTAAGTTAGATCGACGGCCGAGGGGATTCCGCGGGCGAGGGGACGCCGATGGTTGACACTGGCGCCGGGAGGGATTTTCGGAATTTCTTTCTTTTGATTTTCCGAAATGCTATTAAGCTTTAGAAAACTCGTAAAAATACCAAATAAATTTTGAAAAATCCAAAAATTCTGGGAACTATCCGAGCTATTATAGACTTAATAAAAATATGTCCCACTCATTTTAACAAGTATATTTTGCAAAGGTATAATTTGATTTTGTAGGAGGGTTTTAATTCCTTCTAAAATCCAGAAAAATTAATATAATCTCATATTTGACTTAGGAAGTCAAATACATTGGTTTAAGCTTTTAGGAATGCAATAAATTTAATTTTGACTTTTACACAATAAAGTTTAAAATTTTTCTCAAATCAGATTTTAACATAACTCCGTAAAATCCAAATAAACTCCAGATTAAATTTTCAATAAAGGGACAAAATTTTGGGATGTTACAAACCTACCCCCCTTAGAGGAAATCTCGCCCTCGAGATTTGCACTGGCTAGCAAAAGAGATGGGGATGGCTGGTCTTTAAGTCTTCTTCTCGCTCCCGTGGCTTCGCCCCTCGGTGTGATTGCTCCACCGAACTTTGCGTAACTGATGGTCTTCCTTCCGTCCGACGCTCACGCCTCGAGAATCTTGATTGGTTGCTCCTCGATAGGTGAGGTCATCCCGAGGTCCAAGGTTTCCAGTGCGGCTTGCTCTGTGGGTACTCGGAGGCACTTCTTTAACTGTGAGACATGGAAGACATTGTGCACCCCTGACATGCTTGGCGGCAAGTCTAATCGATATGCGATCGCACTCTTCTGTTCGTAATCTTGAAAGGGCCCACATATCGCGTGCAAGCTTTCCTCTAACTTGAAACCTTTTCACACCTCCGAGTGGGGATACCCTAAGATAGACGTAGTCCCCGACCTCAAAGGTCGTCTCGACGGCGTTATCCGCGTAGCTCTTCTCCGAGATTGGGCTATCTTCACCGTCCCTCGATCTTCTTCACTTGATCTTCTGCGCCTTGCAGCAGGTTTGGTCCCGCTTCTTGGGGTTCACCTTGTCGATCCCAAAGCAGGGGTTCTCGCACTTTCACCATACAAGGCTTCAAGGGTGCCAACCGCAGTGTGCTTGGTAGTCATATTGTACGAGAATTCCGCATAGGCGTTGAACGGTCCCAACTGCTCCCAAATCCAGCGTACAAGCCCTTAGCATATCCTCGAGTATCCGATTAACTCTTTCTGCTTGACCGTCCGTCTGGGATGGTAAGCGGTCTCAAACCGAGCATTACCCAACTCTTCGTGCAGCCTTTGCCAAAATCGAGAGGTAAACCGACTACCTCGATCCGACACTATCTTCTTGGGTACGCCATACAGCACACACCGCGACATGTACAGCTTCAGCCAACTTGCTTCCGAATAAGTGGTCTTGACTGGTATGAAGTGAGCTACTTTAGTCAATCTGCCTATGATTACCCAAATTGAATCATAACCCGATTGTGTCCTTGGGAGTCCTTATGAAATCCATACCAATTTCTTCCCACTTCCATTCCGAATTGGCAATGGTTGCAAGAGTCCCGCCGGCCTCGATGTTCAGCTTTGACTCATTGCCAGTGTCGCAGTTTCATGAACTCGCGATTTCCCTTTTCATACTAACCCACCAATATCTTTCCTCGCATCCTCGTACATCTTGGTACGACTGGTGGATTGAGTATGGGGTATCATGAGCCTCTTTCGTAATCAGGTTTTGATTTCCGATTATTCGCACACAGATGCGGTTCTCGAACCAAACCGCGCCATGTTCATCTTCGCTGAATCCCGCGCTTTGCCCTCCTCATATTCTTCTTGATTTCTTGAATATCCTCGCCCACAACTGAGCTTCCTTAATTTGATCGTAAGCCGGTCGCACTTCCAAAGGTGGTGAGGGTGCTTGGTCCCGCTGGGTTTAGACTTAGACGGGCGACTCCCTCCCAAGCTCGGGTCCGGTCTTCTTCCGATATCACCAAGTTTGCATAAGACTTCCCGCTAAGGCGCCGGCTACTACATTCGCTTCCGGTGGTAATGTATACCGATGTCGTAGTCCTTGATCAACTCCAACCATCTTCGCCTCCTCGGGTTGAGTTCTGCACCGGTGAAGATATACTTCAAACTCTTATGGTCCGTGTATACTTCACAACGGTTACCAATAAGGTAGTGGCGCCCGATTTTTAAGGCACACTCATGCGCTAACTCCAAGTCATGAGTAGGATAATTGCACTCATGAGGCTTGAGTTGACGCGATGCATAGGCTACCACTTTGCCCTCTTGCATCGTA